>JAANYP010000698.1:600000-1186442 GCA_020465985.1 Centrapalus pauciflorus | reverse complement strand
TCATTCTAACATTTATTGTTTTTGCATTCATGTTTATATATTCAATGGCATGTTCACATTGTTCATATACATCATTTGGCACTCATGAATGATTTGTTGTTATGATGCACACTCGTACTTGACATGTAACACACATGTAGCCAGCGTTCATTTGAAAGTGCATCTATATACATCATGCTTGCACTGCATGATCATTAATTCATAATCTGATGCGACCTGGACTGGGGCTGACAGCAGGCCACTGTCGGGGACTGATCATCCCACTCGTATCCCATCAGGTTCGGCACATCCCCGATCAGCATATTGAACTGCCAACCCATGCTTTCACTGCATGGTTTTCACATACACTGAGGCTTACACTGCCGATATTCACATACATGGGGCTTACCCTGCCCATGGTTAAGCATTGTTTGTAAAGAAATATTTGTTGTATGCATAATCTGTTATCTCACTAAGCATTTAGCTTACTGTTGACTCACATTGTTTACAGGCAAAGGCAAGAGTGTAGCTGGACCTTCCACTTAAGCATATCAAATCAATATCCCGGAGACCTTAGTAGCTATTGGTACTTGAATGTAATAGCTTTGGGCTGGGATTTCTACTTCTAAAACAATTATGTTGATGTAATAGTTAGACTCTTATCACTGTAGACATGTATTCTATTGCTTTAGTGTGGATTTGCTTAATTCTAATTTAAGTATTCAAATTCAATTATCATGATTATTCATTGGGTTGTTTGTCGATCCTGGTGATTGCTACAATTATATCATTAATTTATCGAGGGCGTCACAGTTTGGTATCAGAGCATTAGTTTGAGGTTTCAAATGTCCGCGAGGACTTGGACTCAAACTTAGGTCATGATATTAGAAAGAACTTCTAAGTAATGATCTGAACTAAGATAGGATTGACATGCACACGGGGAAACACAAAGGGTAACTGTACACTTAGGATTTACAAATAAATGTTCTAAATATAAGTTGTTATATTTCAGAACATGTGATGAGACGATATGACTCCTCAGCAAATGTTCCAGATGATGCAAGCTCTTATGGAACAGAACAATGAGCTACAATCCAAACGAATGGCTGAGCAGGCTCAGTCATTTGCTGATCAGTTAAGGGCCAGAGATGAGGCCGAGGCAAAACGTAAAGCTGACAAACGAAAGAACAAGGAACAGCAACAAGATGACCAAGAGGAAAGACAAGATACTGGGTCTTCTAACCGATCAAGGGGTTGCAGATTTAAGGACTTCAAAAGTAACGGAGCGGTTACTTTTGATGGGACTGGAGACGCCGTTACTGCATTGGAATGGATCACCACCACGGAACGAACTTTCAGGATCAGCGACTGCGCTGATAAAGACATGGTCCGCTTTGCAACCGCTATGTTTGCAAGGGACGCTGTTATGTGGTGGGACGCAATGACACATGTGTTGATGATGGAGGTAGTGTCACACATGTCATGGAGCGAGTTCAAGGAAGTGTTTTCTCAACAGTACTGTCCAGCCGACGAGAAGCGACGTCTCGAGGCAAAGTTCCTGAATCTGACTCAAGGAACGAAAACGGTTACACAATATGCCGTTGAGTTCACTCGATTGAGTCTGTTCGCACCCCATCAAGTAGACACAGAAGAGAGGAAGATAGCCCGGTTTGAGGCCGGACTAGACTATGAGATACGCCGAACCATGAGTGGGGTTCGGTATACAACGTTTGCTGGATTACTCGAGGCTGCTCGGAATGTGGAGCAGATTGTCTTATTATCTGGATACGTAATCGGGTCAGCCGCCGCAACACCGACTCAACCATCGCCGCCAAAAAGGCAGCGGGAGTCTGGATCCTCCCGATTCTCTCCCCAATCTCATCAACAATCATCATCACCCAAGAAGGGAAGGGCCTTCTCGGCCAGTTCAGAAATGAGGGACTGCAGAAGATGCAGAAAGGCGCACTCTGGGGAGTGCAAGACTCAAGACATGTACTGTTTCTGCTGTGGGCAGAAAGGCCATCACTGGGAGCATTGTCCTCGAAAAGATGATGCATGCTACAACTGCCACCGACTTGGCCATTTCTCAAGGGACTGCCCGAAACCCCCACGAGATCAGAATGCTCCACAATCAACAGCAAGATCTTCTGTAGCTTCCACGGCTCGCAGGGAACAATCTCATAGGGCTCCAACAAGGGCATTCCAAATCACAGCTGAAGAAGCAAAGGATGACCCGGAGGTGGTCACTGGTACGTTCTATGTTAATTCCATTCCTGCACGTGTATTGTTTGACTCTGGAGCAAATCGTTCATTTGTCTCCACTGCATTTACTCGTCAATTCAATATGCCCACTTCGAAACTACAATTTGTACTTGATATAGAGACTGCTAGCAACATGTTAGTTAAAGCAGACAAAGTATATAGGAATTGCACATTACTTGTATAGGATGTAGTGTTCAACATAGATTTAATCCCTATGGAGTTCGGAGAGTTTGATGTAATAGTAGGTATGGATTGGTTGGTTCACAATGAGGCACAAATAGTTTGCAAGAAAAGATTGATTAAGATTACCACTCCCGAGGGCCGAGACATTTGTATCTATGGTGATAGACACAAAGGCGACTTATGCCTTATTTCAATTGCAAAAGCCCGAAAGCACGTTGCCAAGGGTTGTTCAACTTACTTAGCCTACGCTGTCGATGCAAAGGCTGAAGTTCAATCTCCTTCTACCGTTCCAGTCGTTTCTGAATTTCCAATTGTCTTTCCAGAAGATATCTCGGGATTGCCACCTGATCGCCAAGTGGAATTCCGCATTGACCTCATTCCCGGAGCTGCTCCAATAGCAAAGGCTCCTTACCGTCTAGCTCCTGCAGAAATGCAGGAAATGATGAAGCAGTTACAGGAGTTGCTCGATAAGGGTTTCATACGCCCAAGTTCTTCTCCATGGGGCGCTCCTGTGTTGTTCGTTAAGAAGAAAGATGGCACATTGCGAATGTGCATCGACTATCGAGAACTCAATAAAGTCACAATCAAGAACAAATACCCGTTGCCCCGGATTGATGATCTCTTCGACCAGTTACAAGGCGCAAGTTACTTCTCGAAGATTGATCTTCGTTCGGGTTATCACCAACTCAAAGTACACCCAGATGACATTCCAAAGACGGCTTTCAGAACTCGTTACGGACACTACGAGTTTCTGGTAATGTCGTTTGGTCTCACAAATGCGCCGGCTGCTTTCATGGATCTCATGAATCGAGTCTGCCGGCCAATGCTCGACAAATCGGTCATCGTGTTCATCGATGACATTCTCATATATTCAAAGACCGAAGAGGATCATGCTGCACATCTGAGAGAATTGCTAGAGTTGCTACGCAAAGAGCGACTTTATGCCAAATTCTCTAAGTGTGAATTCTGGTTGAGGCAGGTACGTCTCAACGTTTGAAACAATTTCATGATCCTTATACTCAAACATAAATTCTTTTATTAACTTGTACCTCTTAAACAATCAATTCAGATCCAATTCTTGGGGCACGTGATATCTGGTGCTGGGATTGCTGTTGATCCTGCAAAGATCGAAGCTATCCAGAACTGGGAATCACCCCGCAATGCCTCAGAGATTCGTAGTTTTCTGGGATTGGCTGGTTACTACCGCCGATTCATCAAAGACTTCTCAAAGATCGTCGTTCCGCTAACAAAGCTTACTCGCAAGAACGCGGCCTTCTTTTGGGGAGAAGAACAGCAAATGGCATTTGACAACTTGAAGAATCTGCTAAGTGAAGCACCAGTGTTAGCCCTGCCTGAAGGGAACGAAGACTTCGTAGTCTACACAGATGCATCAGGCATGGGTTTGGGCGCTGTATTAATGCAAAGAGGAAATGTCATAGCATACGCTTCTAGACAACTCAAACCACATGAGAAAGACTACTCTACTCATGATCTAGAGCTAACTGCTGTGACTTTCGCTCTCAAGTTATGGAGACACTATTTGTACGGAACCAAGTGTCAGCTCTACACCGATCACAAGAGTTTGAAGTACATATTCAGTCAGAAGGACTTGAATATGAGGCAAAGAAGGTCAATGGAGCTGATCAAAGACTATGACTGCGAGATCTTATACCATCCAGGGAAGGCCAACGTAGTGGCTGATGCCCTAAGCCGAAAAGCGTACTGCAAGGCATGCTGCTATGCCTTGACTTCCACAATACTGACATCTACTATTATAGACGATGTTAGGGCTGCTCAGTTGCAGGCCCTAAAAGAAGAGAATGTTAAAGATGAAGATATCAGAATACAGTTGCCATTAATGCAAGATGATGGAACTGGATTAAAGGGTATTTATGGCAGAGTGTGGGTTCCTAAGTTCGGGAACATGCGGGAAGTGATACTTGAAGAAGCTCACCAATCCAAATTCTCAATTCATCCTGGTAGCACAAAAATGTACAACGACTTAAAAGCCGACTTCTGGTGGCCAGGATTGAAAAGAGATGTCGGTCAGTATGTTGAAAGGTGCAGAACTTGTCGTCTAGTCAAAGCCGAGCACCAACAGCCCTATGGTAGTATGCAACCTCTTCCTATCCCTGAATGGAAGTGGGACCATATTACTATGGACTTCGTAACGAAGCTGCCCAAGACTCGTCGTCAACATGATGCCATTTGGGTCATTGTTGACCGATTGACAAAATCTGCTCACTTCATTCCAATCCGAGAAACTTATTCACTCGACCGTCTTGCCCAGATCTACGTAAACGAAATCGTTATTAGGCATGGTGTGCCTAAGTCTATTGTCTCCGACCGAGATAGTAGATTCACTTCCAACTTCTGGGCTGCTCTACAACAGGGTCTTGGTACTCGTATCACAATGAGTACTGCATATAGACCTCAATCAGACGGGCAAAGTGAGAGAACAATTCTGACTCTCGAAGACATGCTCCGAGCCTGTGTCATGGATTTGGGTGGTAACTGGGACGATCACCTTCCATTGGTTGAATTCTCCTATAACAACAGTTACCATTCCACTATCAAGATGGCACCGTTCGAGTTTCTATACGGAAGAAAATGTAGGACTCCAACCTGTTGGAGGGAAACAGGAGAAACTCCAATAGCCGGTCCTGCTTTGCTACAAGAAACCAATGAAAAGATACAACTCATTCGGCAGTACATGAAAACGGCGCAAGATCGGCAAAAGAACTATCACGATCGCCGTCACAAAGCAATAGAATTTCAGAAGGACGATTGGGTATACTTAAAGGTTTCTCCGATGAAGGGTGTTACAAGATTCGTAAAGCGAGGAAAGTTATCACCTCGGTTCATAGGACCTTTCAAGATAATAGAAAGAGTTGGTAATCAGTCCTATCATTTGGACTTGCCGGAAGAATTGTCAAGTGTTCACCCAGTCTTTCATGTTGGGTACTTAAGGAAAAGTCTGGTGCCCGAGAGGGAACCATGGACTGATCACTCGGACATTAAGATTGACGAACGGCTAAGGTTCGTTGATGAGCCGGAGTGCATTTTGGAGACAAAAGTCAAGAAACTACGTAACAAGGAAATCAGGATGGTGCTGGTCAAGTGGAAGCATCATCGGGGAGCTAATCATACTTGGGAATCGGAAGAAGATATGAAAACTAAGTACCCAAGTTTGTTTAGCACAGCATGACTTCGCGGACGAAGTATAGGCGTGGTGGAGCCCATGCTGTAACATCCCAAATTTCAAATATATGTAATTTGCAATTTTAAGGACTTAATTATTATGTTAATGGAATATTATATCAATTTAAGTTAATTTTGATCATATTATCAGTTAAATAAGAAAATACGAAGTTGAGGGGTTTAGTGTGCAAATAAGTCAAAATACAAATAAAAAGGGGGAAAACTTTCATTTTCACCATCACACACTCTCTCTCTCTAACCGTACTCTCTCTCTCTCTCGGCTGCATCAAAGGAACACACAAGAAATCATCGAATTAAGGTGCAAAAATCTGGATTCAAGTGGCATATAGGAGACTATAACAACTACAAGAATCAATTTAAGGTAAACATCATTCAATCTTTCGGATTTTGAAGATTTTGGTTCGGTTTCAATAAGAACCGAATCATAAGATTTTTGATACAGATGTTAATGCATGTTATATATTATTATGGATATGTTAAAATCGAGTGTTAGTGATGTTGTATACAAAATTTCAGAAACAGAATCGAAGTCTAAGTATGATTTTGAGATATGTGTGTGTTTTAGTGTGTGTGTTCATCGAGACTCATAAGAAAAATGGACACAAATCGGTTATTTTGGTACATAAGTGACATGTTATAAGTTGAAATAGTGTTTCTAAGTTCACATTTACTATTTTAGATACTGAAACATGCAAAAATGGTCGAAATATAATTTCTGGAAAATATTGGAAAAAGTTCTAAGTATGAACTCGGACTGATGAACTCGGTCCAGGATCCATCCGAATTCGGATCCGTACCCAGTTCGGACCAATAGCAATTCGGACCTGTTCAATTCGGACCAAAGTTCCAAATTCGGACGAAGCCTAATTCGGACCATCACCTACTTCGGACCACCCCATTTCGGATCCACCAATTTCGGACCTTTACCCAAATTCGAACCACCTGCATTTCGGACCATCCGAATTCGGATGTGGTCCGAAATCAGAACCCAATTACATATAATATTACAGAATACAATATTTAAGCCATTACTGACACAAATTCACTATTACACCTACTTTACAGATCATTGTGGTGTTATCAAAACACACATTGATTCAGGATCAAGTCACAAAACCAATCACTGTGAGTAACAGATTGTCATTCGAACATTTATTGTTTTTGCATTCATGTTTATACATTCAATGGCATGTTCACGTTGTTCATTTACTTCATTTGGCACTCATGAAATGATTTGTTGTTATGATGCACACTCGTACTTGACATGTAACACACATGTAGCCAGCGTTCATTTGAAAGTGCATCTATATACATCATGCTTGCACTGCATGATCATTACTTCATAATCTGATGCGACCTGGACTGGGGCTGACAGCAGGCCACTGTCGGGGACTGATCATCCCACTCGTATCCCATCAGGTTCGGCACATCCCCGATCAGCATATTGAACTGCCAACCCATGCTTTCACTGCATGGTTTTCACATACACTGAGGCTTACACTGCCGATATTCACATACATGGGGCTTACACTGCCCATGGTTAAGCATTGTTTGTAAAGAAATATTTGTTGTATGCATAATCTGTTATCTCACTAAGCATTTAGCTTACTGTTGACTCACCATGTTTACAGGCAAAGGCAAGAGTGTAGCTGGACCTTCCACTTAAGCATATCAAATCAATATCCCGGAGACCTTAGTAGCTATTGGTACTTGAATGTAATAGCTTTGGGCTGGGATTTCTACTTCTAAAACAATTATGTTGATGTAATAGTTAGACTCTTATCACTGTAGACATGTATTCTATTGCTTTAGTGTGGATTTGCTTAATTCTAATTTAAGTATTCAATTTCAATTATCATGATTATTCATTGGGTTGTTTGTCGATCCTGGTGATTGCTACAATTATATCATTAATTTATCGAGGGCGTCACAGGAAATAAATTATTTTGATTTTAGATTTTCTGAACGAAAAAAAGCTAAAATTATTTTTATCTTTCATAAATGAAAAAAAGATTGGAGAAAAAATTGGATATTCAATAACTAATTGAAAAATAGAACTAGGTATATCATATAATAATATTAAAAAACAATTATAGTAATATATAAAAAAAGTTAGCATTAATAATAACAATTAATAATTAATAATTAAAACAAAAAGAATAAAAAAATGTTACATTTGGATAATTAAATGTTAAAAAAATACTATATATATGAAAATAAATTATGATTATAAATAAAAAAAGAAAAAAGGAAAAAAAGAATATAAAAGTATGAAAATTACACAGATGGTCTCTGAAAGACAAAAGAATATAAATGCCCCTAAGACTAACGACTAAAGTGAACCACCGTTAGTTTCAGGGACCAAAATGTTACAACATTTTGATTTTAAAGACTTGTGGTATAATAAAAAATTTTCATGGACTAAAACTGTAACTCCATATAAACCACAAGGACCATTTATGTAATTTAGTCTAATAATAATCATGATAATAATAAAAAATTAGAGAAGAGAAAAGAAAAACATAAATTATTAGAAAATTACTCAAATGGTCTCTTAGATGAAAAATGACAAAAATTACCCTTGTGATTTAACTGGTCTAACAAACTCATTTGGCGGAAGAGACCATGTGAAAGGTTTGGATTTTTTGTACCTGTGCTGTAGAAAAACTCTGAGGGACTAAAACCGAAAAGTTCCCAAAACACAGAGACTATTTGTGTAATTTTCTCTATATATACTAAAGATCTTTTGTGAACAATTTATTCATTGTGAACAACAATAAAATACTTTTGGATCTTACGAATCTTGTTGAAAACACTACATATATTAACCTATTAATCTTATTAGGTACTATGGATTTTATTCAATCTTATGAACTTGTCGAATCTTATGAATATTGTTGGATCCTTTGAATATTGTTATAAAAACTACTATGAACATTTTGAATGTTCTGAATCTTGTTGTAGACACTTCTATGAACCATTTGAATCATATGAATCATGTTACAAACACTTGTTGATATATATGAATGGTTGTATGTATTTTTTTATTTGTTCATAACGATGACTTGTTCACGATGGATCTCATCCCTATATATACTAATATTGAGGTTCAATGGGGAATCTCGATGCATTGAGAACCTCAGAAAACTATAAATGCATTAAGGGCATTTTATGAATATTGAATATAATTACCATTAATTAATTAAAGATATTAATTTATTTTTAAAATTTTTTTAAAGATTATTAGGAAACAAATCAAACATTAACTACATTTCCTAATATCACTCCCTCTTTCTCTCCCCCTTAATCTCTCTCGCTAGGCTCCCCCTCCCACTCTCTACCTCTCCTTCTACCGGCCACCACACTACTGCCATCCACCTTTCTTGGCCACGACACCACTACCACCAACCGATGAGGAGGATGATGATTCTGACATTAATGATGCAACAATGATTCCGACAAATATGGTGATGATTCCGACGACGACGATGATGATGAAATGATCTCGTTTTGAAGGTATAACCGGTTTTTTAATGCATTTTGTTATTAAAAACTTTGAAATATAAATCGTGTTTATCTGACTTTTAAAAAAGAAAAATCAAATGCATCGTGTTTATGAAGATGAATCGTCTTTGAAGATGAATCTGATGAAGATGCATTATTTATGAAGACGAATCCAAAAAATCTGATGAACATGCATCGTGTTTGAAAATAAATCTGATTAAGATGCATCATGTTTGAAGAACAATCCCGATAAATCCGATAAAGATGCATCGTGTTTGAAGATATATCCGATTAAGATGCATCGTGTTTGAAGATAAATCTGAGGAAGATGCATCATGTTTGAAGATGAATCCGATAAGTATGCATTATGTTTTGAAGAAGGTTTAGATAAATAATATATGTTTAATTTTTTTTTCTTTTGAATTTGTTTAAATTTGGAAATGTATTATTAGCCTTTAATGTGTAATTATTACTTCAAATATTCTATTAAATATAAAATTTAAATTAAGTGGACTAGATATATTATTTTTCCTGAAATACCCCTATGCATACCAAATACGTGTATTGTGTGATGCACCAATGATCGTTTAATATAAGGGTTGTGGTAGGTTCTTTTTTTGGTTCTCAATGCATATGGTAACCATAGATACTGACCTATTTTATATATATATATATATATATATATATATATATATATATATATATATGTATATATATATTTATTTATTTATCATTTTGGTTTGTGTGTCCAAAATAGAAAGACTAAATAAGTAAGCAAAAAAATATTGGATATAACGATAGGAAAAAAGACAAAGTATGTAAATCAATAAAATATAATATTACTCGGTTAAATTCTGGGACCTTAAATTATTTATTTTTTGGTTTAATAAATAAAAGGAAAATTACCAAGAAAATATAAAGTACAATTTGACAATAAAGGTATTGTAAAATTTTTTTTGCGATGTAAATCTTTTTTTTGGCAGAGAAAGGACACGAAAGCCAATTTAAGGCCAAGAAAGATAATCAAATATTATTTTTTACCAAAAAAGGAAGCATAAAACTAAAAATTTATCTTCTTAATTAGTCATCAATACCCTTTTTTGTCAAATTTGAATTTTATGTCTAAAAAAATTTACATTACCTTTCTTGGTAATTTGCCCATAAATAAAATATGTTTTCTTTGGAAAAACGTTTGAAACACAATAAAATTTCAAATCATTTAAGTATTGTAATAAATGGTTAAAAAATAAATTAATGATTAATTAATTTGTTTTAATAATTACTCATTAATCTCTTTCATATGTTTTAATTTTGACCACAACGACTCGAAATTGGGTAAATATACTTACCCAACATTTCCCATTTTTCCCCCAATATGAAATGGAATGGACATGAAAGCATAATTCGTGTAGCTCTGCAAGTCCAGAGTCCAGTCTATTCCACCATTGTCATCTTCATCGTCATCATCTATCTCATCTCTATTCATGCTCCAGATTCCAGAATCAACACCTGTTCTATTGACGATCTTCATCGATTCACCGTTGAAAACATCTCAGACAATCCTTTCACCTTATCAGTTGGCGACTTCGATATTGTTTTTCTTCATCATCCAACGAACGGTTAGTCTTTCTTGACGAGCATGAGTTTTGGTCAAATCATTATGAGATTCGTTGTTCATATTCATTTCTGAGTTGATTAGTATCTGTTGATTCATCTGGACGCGAAGAGTTACAATTCGATAGTATATGTGAAACCTAGGGACGTTTTAAATTAAATATTGGTATTGATTTATCGTTTCTTATTTTTAGCAGATTCGTGTACTGGTCCTTTTTACAGTAGTTTTTGAGAAGTTATATGTTTTTAGTAGTTCCTTTCCCCGTGAAGTGTTAAAGTCACGAGTTTGGAGTTAAGAAGTAACATCCTTGACCTTCGCAGTCAAAGCATGACTCGTCTTTTGGAAACTAATGAGAGTGGTTTTCTGTTTTATTTATGCTGATGTTGTTGAATTTAGTGCATCTAAGTCTATTTCTCATTTTACAGTCTCTTGTTGGTTCTTATGTTGTTTAATCTGGCATGGAAGTACATTGAAGCAATTGAATTATGCAAATAATTAACTTACTATTTCAGTGTACAATTGAATCAGATTTTCTCCCCCAGTTTTTTACACCCTGAGGTTGTAGGTTATAAATTTTGTAGTTTCTTTTGTACAATTTAGGAGGGTATTTTAACGCATTGTATATGTTGGGTTGATGTAAAAATTAATAAACAAATAATACTGTCCTTACAGAAAAAGTGAACCTCATACATGATACATTTATCAGATCTTAACCATTTTAGTTTGTGCAGCATGTTTTTTGCATTCCGTGTAAGATTGTTGGGGTAATGTTGGTGCACTGTGTAATGCAATAGTCAGTGAAATTTTATCTATCAGACTCTTACTATGTTGCTTACAGCTCTTTTTATGCATTTGGAATGTTAATGGATTTATTTGCATGCAAATATAACATGACAGTAATCATTGTATCCCTTGTATGTTCAATATCCAATGACTACGAAATTAACAGGCAAGTCCTTAATTCCTTATGGCCATCACATGTCAGCTATATCTATCGGCGCCCCCCGGTCACCCGCCTTACACTTATGGGATGGTCGTAAATATATATCCTAGTGTTAAAAAATGTTCTTAATTCCTTTAGCTGTGGATGAACTCATGAAGAACACATGAAGAGTATGTTTATTTTTCTTCTTCATATTAACATTATATTTATCTGGATTTGTAGAGGATGCCTTGTTGATTTTCCGAATGATATAATCTTCAGCTCCTCTTAGATTAAGAGCGATACTACAATAATCAGGCCTTAACAGTTAAGTTAGTGTCAGGTGTATGTGGTTTGACTGTCTCAGTATGTACCAGCCTTTCAATTTTAATAAGTTTCTTGACTGTTCTGAAATAGAACTCGAGCTATAATAAGGTGACTCTCTGAAGTACGACAGATAAATTAGCTCCCATAAACAATCTCAAAGGGATTGTATGTTGTACATTAACATTTTAAAGTTTTTGGTGGCTAAGGTTATAAGAAATTCCATATAATAGAGTTCCTTATGTAATTTTTTTTTTGAATTTTGCTGGGTTTGTCCATTATTAAACTTACAACTTTCACCTGTTTGTTTTCTGGTGCATATTCAGATTTATTAGAAAATGTAGCATTTATGCCCCCTTCATTGTTTTAATTGATTATTCTTTTTTGCTTCTCTAGCAGAAGCAACATGACTTGTAGCTTTGGTGAAGAGGGCCCTGCTATTGTGCAATTGCAAAAATGGGAACCTTCTCAATTGCAATCAAACCTGACACAGTTTCGTGAAGCTTTCCTTTCCCCAACCAGGGAACTCATATTATTACTTTCATATCACCAAGAAGGGTTAATTCTGCCTCTAGTTAACGGTAAACATACAATCTTAATTGCTTTTTCTTTGATTGAACCTGGTTCATGTTGATTTGAAGACTTGAGTTTTCTTTTCTGTGCAGGAGAAGCTATAAGTACTAAGGGTCATGGATACGGTGTTCTTCAAAAGCCAGAGTTCTTACCTTCTTCTCTGCCAGAGTTTGCTGATACTAATGAGTCAAGTGTAAGGGTGGATGATCTAATCAATACTGATCCAGTAGATATGGGTTCACTTGATACATTTTCTCTTGAAACTGATATCGTAAGATCTAATAGATATCCCATGCTCTCTGATATAAATTCACTTGCTTGGGGTATATGTGAGGATTCAAATAGTCAGCATGAGGGGGGCTTATTTAGAGAACTTCTTTTTGTGGTTGGAGATAATGGATTGACGGTCCATGCATTTCGTCAACCCACTGAATGCAGTGAATCTGTTGAACCAATGTCGGATGGAAAGAGTGGAGAAGGGAAATGGGTGGAATGGGGTCCATCTACCTCATCTCATCACACAGACATGCTGAGTTCCCCTAGAGATGCAACACATATAAATATGCCAGATAATGATGGTGAAAATGCAGACAATTGGTTCAAGTCTGGGGATGCACCGTTAGAGACTGCTGAACGTAGGAAATGGTTGCGTACTTTCCTTACTAAAGTCAACACAGTGAAATATGAAGGTGGGCTTTGTAGTAGATTCCCGGACAAGTCACAATTTCCAGCCTTCAGTACTGTAGTTTCCTTTAGAATTTTTGAAAATGATTCTATACTTCTGAGATCCCTATCCAATGAGAATACCAATTTATATCAAATGGAGAGTTCTGCTAACATAGATCCTGTGGGTGGTGAGATGGACATTTCATACAAATGCTGTAGAGTGTTTGTTAATAATTCACATGACCTGATTGGGTTTGCACTAACATCTTTTCCTGTCAAACTCAGTGATGAATTTGAAAGAAAAAAGACAATAAATGTGCTTGTTGGTAGGATTGTCAGCTGGGGCATACAGTGGGTTTGCTCGGTGAAGCTTGATGAGGATGTATATACGGTTCCTGTGGATCAATGGACAGACTTCAAATTTTCTGATAAATATCTTATATGCCTTAATTCTGCTGGCCAGATATTTTTTTTTGGTGATATAACTGGTGAATACATGGGACGTGTGAATCTTTTAGAGGTATATGGATTTCATCCAAGATTGAATACAATTGAAATAGAAAAGTTATCTGAAAAAGGTATTAATCCTTCCAGAGCTGCTAATATTGAAGGTGGAAATAACGGAACTGGTGGTTTTATTGGTAAAAGTGTGTTTAGGACACTTCTTGTTGCTTCACATACCTCGCTATTGGCTGCAGTTGATGACCATGGTATAGTTTATGTATTTCGTGCTAGTGACCATGTTCCAGGCATAAATAACTCAATTGAGAAGTCTCTACCACAATTTCAACAATTAAGGTACAGGTCATTGGTCGGTTGGGAGGTTGGTGGTGCTGATATTAGCCACCAGAGGCTATATAACAATCTTTCTCCAAACGTAACTTTTGTAAATGATAGAAGTTGTTCTAGGGACAAATTAGAAAGGAAAGAGTTGCCTACTTTGCATGACAGTATAGAAAAGATGAGTAACGAATCAGTTATCACTGGTTTCTCTGCCTCTTCACGGATAGTGCGACATAAGATCCGGAGTTCTGAATTGTCACCCAGGGCTTTGAGAAGTATTTTTCTTCCAACAAACAAGTACAACAAAGATGATATTATAAGTCTTTCACCATTTGGAATCACTAGGTTTAGTAGAAAATACAGTACAATGAAAAACGGGACTTCCCACATTGTCCATTTCAACTTGCATTTAGACTCAGCTATTAATGATGATAAAGGCTCAAATGGTGGAGGTTGGGAAGTTACTGTAGGCAATGCAGTTGGTTGCATGTTCCATGGATGTTTTTATTTGGTCACATCAAATTCTCTTTCTGTAGTTATCCCCTCCATATCGTTAGCTTCTGGTTGCATTCCTGTTGAAACCATTGGATACCGCCAGAGTAACAGCTGGTCTTTGGATCAAACTGTTAACCTCATCGAAATAGAAGGCTTGAAGCAGCCGTGGCCAACTTGGAAAACAGAGATTTTGGATAGAGTTCTTTTATATGAAGGCCATGAAGAGGCAGATCATTTATGCTCAGAAAATGGTAAGATTTTATTGTTATTTATTCAGTATAAATCGAAATCAGGTATTTTTTGCTCATATATCTTTTGATATAGCTTTGTAGCTGCATTATTGATATGCTTCCTGATTGCTTATGTATTATCTATGCTATGCATACTTCCTTTACGTATATGCCGCTGGTAGATTTTCTTTCCTGATCAGGGCTTTGGAAGTAATTTAATCACAACGGGGTTTTCCAGTGCTTCTCAAAATTTGTTTTTCTGAATGTCCTTTTCTAGGTCTTTCACTGCTTCTGTATCTAGATTTTCATCTCAAATCACTCCTTTTTTTGACATGCCATTTGGTTGTCAATCTTTCTTACTTATTTGGATCGAGCTCCCCTTGTGTCGATCAAACGGCACACCGAATGGTAAACACACACAAACATGCAAAAAAGAACACGGATATACGTGTTGGTTCAAGAATGACCTACGACCACGGATGCACTAGCGAGTCACTTGTATAATTTTCAGATTATGGTTACAATGGGGCTCCCATTCCTAGATTTCGTGGCGGTAGATAGTTCCTTTGGTCACAATCAGTCTCCCTCACAACTTAAACAATTAGGTATCCCCGATGAGTGAGCTACAGGGTTATCAAACATAACAATTTCTGCAATAATGTCAATGACATATTTCCTCTATGGGATATTGCTAACTCAATACCTTAAAAGTACTTAGGACACCTTGGATCCTCTTCCTCAAACTTTTTCTGGATGAAGAGTTGCACTCTCTGAATCATCAAAAAATAATAAACCAAACCAGCTCCACATATTTTATGCCAAGCAATAATTTGAATTAATCACAACATGTTTGATGCTCAGAAATTAATTGAATTAACAAAATGCTCATCACTTGTTAAATGGATTGATAATTTGAGGAAAAGTAAGCACTCTGGTAATTATTGACATGGTCTAAGTAATCAATTCAAATTAATTAGAAACGTTATGCCAACTACCAAAAATTATATAGTATCAAGAATTTGACTTATCTATGTTTATATAGTCAAACTATCTTCTATAGGTGATTTGTTAGGTGTTAGAAGGCCATTCAGATGGCTACATTTATTTGATGCATTTTAGAACATGACTAGAAGAAAGAGGAGCATCGAGACATGGTTCTACATAGAGTCAAGTCTATCAAAAGTACGTCTCTTTTCTAGACAAATTGAAATATCTGGAGCACTTAAAAACTATCAGGTGCAGGAGGCAAAGGCAAATATGAGGTGGGGTTTCTAGCCTAGGACCTAGGCTTTTCTAGAGTTTAGTGTAGTTTAAGTAATCCTAGAAAATCTATTGCAGTCTCTGATATACATGGAATTGATGACCATAGGATCATTAGTTGATATGTGAGGAAGTACAGATGAAAGGGCATGTACCATTAGGGGTGAGATGGGGTGAGAATTTTTACCGATTTCCCGAAACCGGTACCGTAGAGGGACCGATACCGTACCGGTACCAAAATTCTATAATCGGTTTAGTACTCGGTATTAAATTTATGTCTCAAAAAAATTCGGTACCATCTGGTTCGGTACCGGTACACGATCAATTAAAATAAATATATTTAATATTGACATTTGTTATTTCTATTACCAATTTACACACACACACACACACACACACACATATATATATATAGACATTTAAATGTATATTAAACTTTCACCGATATATAGATTTACAGATGGTAACTTTGTTTATCGGTTTTAGTATTAACTTTGTTTATTGGTTTTGATACTAACATTTATTGTTGGTTTTGATATTAACTTTATTATTTTGTTGTGATTTTTACTTCATTTATTTGCTTTGATATTAAATTTGTTATTAGTTTTGATATTATATTTTATATTAGCTTTTGTGTGATAAAGTAAAAAAATCGGTTCTAACCGGTCTGATACTGAAAATGCTGGTACTACCGATACCGAACTGGTACCGAAGTTCTATAACCGGTTTGGTATTCTGTACTAAATTATTTCAAAAAAAAAGTTCGGTGCCACCCGGTTCGGTACCGGTACGGTACTGGTACAGGACCGATCCCATCCATGGCCTTGGGGATACTCCAGAGAAGAAGTGTAGATCCATTGGGTGTGTTATGACGAGCTTTTTAGACGATACTCCAAGAAAGTGGTATCACTGGAGATATGATATCGTTTTGGTTGAATACTTAATAGTTGACATGTACCCTAGCAGCTAACTTGTACTACTAGGAATCATAGAAAGCACATGTGTGACTTAGGAACTGTGTCTTCTTTTACTTAATTGACTTAACAAGGATAGAACTTAATCAATAACCTATTTATGATAACTTATCAGTGACTTAACTGCTAAGGGGGAAAGTCATGATAGGATGGCTGTCCACATTAAGTCACCGATTTCATCTGTATTATTAGTTGTCATTTAGATTGTTAATTTAGCACAAAAGAAACATGCATACGGTACGTAGTCTAGACATGCATTAATTATGCACACAATTACTTTATACAGACAATACTTAATTAAAAAGCAAGTAAACAAGTAAAACAACCCCTAGTTATGTTAGGAAATAATAAAATCCAAAATTTCATTGAAGTGAACATGAGGATTTACCTTTTCAATTGCAGAATCCTAGGCTTCATTTGTTTGCATTAAGACCAAATAGGTATGAAACCTGAATTTTAGATCTGAACTTACTTTAGATTGTTTGTTTGCATTCAGAGTTAAGAGGTTAGTACATCTAAAATTCTCTCTTAATTTTAAGAGGCAGAGAGTAGTTTGAAGTCAAATAAGAGCCTCTAAATTTAAGATATTAAAGCCACCTCTTAATTTCAGACGTGGTTTTCAGACTTCGGACATTTAATCAACAAACAACACCCCAGTTTTTTTGAGGTAACTAGTTGTTGAGTAAATAATAATCACACGTGTAAGAGGTACAATGCGCTTTTTTGAATGACATATACCTGTAAAACATGGTGGAAAGTAGGAAAATACTTCATTTATGGTTCTTGTATCATTAGATGTTTCAAAAGAGGAATGACAGCGTGATTCTCTTGAACTGCTTCCTCGCTTAAATAGTCGATTGATGGTAGAACATCTAACCGATGTTGGCCACAAAATCATCGAAATTGGCATGATTTAAAAAGAAACATGACCTGGAAACTAGGTTCATCAACAATTCATTTATTTGGCTATACTATTTATAGGGAGGTGTATACCGATAGCCGTGTGGATACTAAAAGTGTTCAAACCCCGAATGTTGTGTCCTTGTTTATTGAACTAGTGTTCCTATTCAGAGTCTCTTGTTCTCTATGGTGCTATGTTTCTTCCTCAAATATCTTGAAGCAAATCAGTGGGGTGTTTGATCCGGGTTTATAATTTTATATATAATGCCCCATAGCTCAAATGCCATGTACTCAAGCATATCGTATATGTCATGCTTCATTCAATAGATTGATCAATATCATATTGTCAGGTTAAGAACAACAAACGGTAACGATGCAAAGAAAATAAAAACACAAGGATTTACGGGGTTCAGTCCAATAATGACCTACGTCCACGACCGCACTAACGAGTCTCATTTGGCCTATTGGGCTAAAATTGCCTTATGTTTATGTATTTGACTCCTGTAGGAGATGTCGCACACGAACATATCATTTCTGAAAACAAACAAATTAAAAGTTCACTTTAACATAATATTTATGTTCATATTTATCAGGATGGGACTTGAAGGTTTCTCGGATTCGTCGGTTGCAACTAGCATTGGATTATTTGAACTTTCAAGAAATTGAGATGTAAGATTGATAACCTTCTCCTTGTTCACTTGCATATTTTATTAGTTTCTCTATGGCTTTCTTGATTTACTCGTAACTGAGTGGGGAAGGGCCGAAGGAACATGGATTTTTGGTATTTGAAGTTGTAGCTTTGAATACATGAGGTATATTTGGAAATATTCTCTAATTTCTTGTAAAAGCAACGACTCAATTACAACATGAGATCAAAGATGTGAAAAACCCCAAGGCGCATCGAGGTGCAAAGGGGTCCCTGGGCGCGAGGCGAGGCACAACAGAATTAGAATTTTTTTTAATATTATACGTATGAATCCTAGACTCCTAGTTGCCTAAAACCACTTAAATAACATTAAAACAATCATAATACCAAACAAAACCATGTTCCATACATAGATAACAAACATATGAAGTTAGTACTTAGTACTTAACTACTTACTAACATAGTTCAAGGCTATCAAAGTGTCAAACAAAACAACAAATCAAAGCCATGTTCCATACATAGATAACAAACATATAAATTTCCACTAAATTTTTATTCAAAATTGGCCCATATACATGAAGCGCGCCTAGGCTCGCCTGAGCCTCAACACCTTTAGCGCTTAGGCGTGCTTTTCACAACTTTGCATGAGATGCAATAGACCCAGTTCCCCAATATAGGTATACTGTATGATTGAATAGGTATACTGTATGTTGGGCAGGGATATAAACGAGCATAATCGAGCTCGAGTTTGTTAAGGGTAGAGCCCAACTCATTAATAAGTATAATGCTTGAGCTCAAGCTCGGCTCGTTTCATGCTTTGTAAGTAAAGTTCAAGCTTGGCTTGTGAAAGATTTTATAGGCTCGCACTCGGTTTGTTTATTACATATATATATATATATATATATATATATATATATATATATTCATTTTATTAAATAATTTAATTATATATCATAAATTTTTATTATTTAATAAAATTTATCATATATATTTAGTTAATATTACATATATTATATATTTATTTTGGGCGTGTTTGGCTAAAAGCTTTTGAGAGCTTTTGGAGCTTCAACTTTTGTTTTCTGAAAGCTTAAGCTTAAAAACTCTATTTGGATGATGGAGTTTGGGTTTTTGATTTCAAAATAAAGCTCTTCCATGAGATGCTACTTGAAGTCTCGAAGTAGCTTTCAAAAAGAGCTTAAACGTTTGGTCAAACAAAATTACATTTTTTACCTTCCAAATAATTATAAACTACAACTTCTAGTTAATATTAGTGTACTATTATGTCATTTAAACTAAAAGCTACGGCTACAACTATTTTCACCAAACATATTTATAAAACTAAAAGCTCCAGGTCACAAAATTTCCAGCCACTAAAAGCTCCACCTTGAACCTGCAACTAGTTTTGCCAAACTGCACAAGTGTCCGTTTAAGCTCACGAGCCTGAATGAGCATATTTATGAAGCTTGAGTTCGTTTTTTTATACAAGCTAGAATTTAGGCTCAAGCTCGTTTAACTCGAGATTTTTTCAAGCCAAGCTACGCATGGTTCACTTCTAAATGTATGTCAAAGGACATGCTAAAATATCTTGTACAAGCATTTACAAAATGTTACCAAATTTTAGTACCAATAATGAAGTGTGTACTAAGTTCAAATTTTACTTCAATTCAAAATGGCATTACCTACTATAACAATCGGATGAATGTGAGTCTTTTGGAATGCAATGGTCTATTATAGGGAATGATCCTATCAGCAACCGTTCATATCTGTTTTATATGTTTGATTTGGTTTTTCTCTTATTGGATAGGAATGGTGTGCATTATGGAAATTACTACAATGAGTCAACGACCTTTCTTTTTGTCATGTTCTGTACCAAAAGGTCCTTATTCCATTTTTCATGTCAAATTGATTTTGTTTTCAAAATAATTGAGCTTGATCATTGAGTTATAATAACTATATTATAATATTAGACGATATAAATAATTATATAAAGGAATCAAATTTAGCATTTAACTTTGAATTTCCTTAATGTGATTAATGTATCCGTAATTTGAAATTCACTCAGCAAGTGATGGATGGACGGACGTTTACCATCACAAGTCTACAAATTTAGCCTTTCACTTACAATTTGTGTGTTACGATTTCCCCTTAAGATTCCTGTCATTTATTATTTGCTTACATAATAATGATGACTTGACTTATGGTCATATCTATGATGTAAAGAAACAGAACTTCCTTAGAAGGGATAGCAAAATGCAGTAGTTACTTATGATTGAATGCTTGTTGGTTGTTTGTCACATGTTGAGATTTATGAAGGTTTATTGCTATTTCTTGTACGTTGGCTAATGTTCTGTAATGTGTTTTATATATTTGCTAGTTTATGTGATGAATTTTGACATCAACATGCCCTTTATTCTAATTGGCGGTAATAATATAGTTAAGCAAGTTGTTCGGTTATGTAGTTTCGAGGCCACACTGTACTCTCTTTTTGACCTATATCATCTTCTAGCCATTTGCATGTATTGAGCTTCTGGGTGGATCGGTACTCTGGAATTCTACAAAACTTCAACCATTAACGACCTAACCCCACTTTACATATAGGCAATTCTGTCTCTATCTGTAACGGCCAGTGTAATGGAAACCAACACAGTGGGATTAGGATGGAAGAGCGACTTAGACTACCATTCTTACATAATGATGTGTTCATATTTCTCTTGGTTATTAACACTATATTTTTCTTCTATATAAACTTCAATGACCTTTATAACTCTTAAATATCGATCATACGTATTGATCTTGGAGTTGAAATTTGTTCAAAATGTAGTCTCTTATTTTGGGATAGAGGGAGCATAATTCAAATCTTCTAACAAAAGCTTTAGTAGCTATTTAGTGCAATTAATTTTAATAAACATCAAGATAATACCAAAAGATCTAAGTGATTGTTCGGATTATTCATGTATTATCTTGCATTAAAACGAATCTTATCAAAAACCTCTTTAGATTGACTTTTGAGGTCAAAATTTGATGATGCTTGTGTTAAGAGTTGCATAATTTAGGCTACTCTATATTAAGAAAGCATGCCAATTTGATATCCTACTCTAATTGTTTCTAATCAATTTTCTTTTGTAGTGTCCCCCTTTGCTAATGATACATTTAAAAATACTCTTTTATAAACTTCATATGGTATCAAAGCTATATATATCTCTCCTAATAATTATTGAATTTCTACAAAATCCCTCCAATGAAGCTCATAACAATGAAGTTGCTCATCACATTGCTTTCAACCCAGTCTTTCATGAGAGAAGAAAGCACATAGAGATCTACCTTCACTTCATAAGGAGAGCTTGTGGATAATGTCAGTATGATTGAGTTTGTCAACGTCAATATTCAACTTGTCGACGTTCTCACAATATCTCATCGAGGCAGGGATGCCAGCGAGTCGAACAATTAGCGGGCTACTCGAGCTTCAGTGATAATTTTTGAGCTTGGATCGAGTTCGAATATACGTTTTTGCTCGATTACATGAGCTTTACAATACTAATGTTCAACTTGGCTTGTTCAAAAGCATGTTTAACTATGTGTGTTGAATGAGCTAGTCAATCCTCCTAACGAGTTGAACGAGCATAGTGAATATTTAATCGGCTTTAAAACTCTAAATAATTAAGATTTTGCATTGATGAGAGTTGAACTTAATTAAACATAAAAGAATTTATGAACCTCTCTTAAGAAAATCCAATCAAAATAATTGGCTCATACCTAAGCTTTTCTGTATAAATAAATACTATTGGAGTTTTTAATCCTCATCCAATGTGCGGCAAATGGATAAAGTCAATACCTCCATTATAATTTACAAGGCGTTTGTAGATATCTCTTGTTATCCAATGTGGGACAAAATTCTTGATGATTATAAAGATTTTATTGCTTCTATGCACTTGTCCATCATGGGAAGAGGAGTGAGAGCTCCAAAACCATTTTTGGCTAAAAAAGCTTTGTCATGCATCATTGATTTTAATGATTTTTTAATTGGATTTTCATAGGAGTCCATGCTTTTTTATTAAGTTCAATATAGTATTAAGAAGTTATACGAGCTGCAATTTAAGCTCTAAAACAAGATTTTTAAGATCATAAATTAGGTTAATTGAGCTAAAAAAAATGAGCCAACCTAGCTTGAATTTTAGATTATTACAAAATATTAAACTTAATAAAAAGAGCATCAAGCTCAAACTAAAAAAGAAGATGGAATAATCGAGCTTGAGCTCGAGCTCAAACAATAATTATGAAAAACTTATTCGAGCTCTAGCCAAATACATATTAAACGGGCCCTCAAGTTAAATATGTATGTATGTGTCTGTGCGTCGGAGTGTTATATTTTTATAAATTACGCAACTCTAGGATAAGAAACCATATCAATTTGGGATCCTAATTGATCTTTGTGTGTGTTTGTGTGTTAAGCTTGAAGCATATGACATCTATGCTCTAAAGCTTGAGAGGGGGTATTAGATTTGTATAAATTAGGCAACTCTAGAATAGGAATGATATTAATTTGGTATCCTAGTTGATCCTGGTCAATTTTGCTTTGTATAATTAATAGGGACACAGGGCCTCTCGTCTGTTAATGATACACAAAATAATTTATATTTTTATGACATTCCATAGTTTCAGAGTGAAAATATGGCTTCTGTGGCTACAAAAATTGTGCTTGGTGGTAGTATTTACGCAGTTTACAGATGATGGACATATTAATTTTGTAAAGTGAACTAATTAAAGTTTGGTTACCAATACAAGAGGTAGCTGGTAAATCTTCATTCTGAAAGTAAAGAGGAACTCATAAGACTTGACATGTTGGGTATGTATTCACAGGAAATTGTTTGTTATGCTCTGAAGTACTTTCTTTAACAGCATCCTTTTCAATTCACATGATGTATGTTTTTATTGAAGTGTGATTAACTTGTGTTTTCTCATGGATAATTAGTTCATTAGAAATGCTTGCTGGTGTGAGCTTGGCAGAAGAAGCTGTCCTGAGATTGGTCTTCGCTGCTGTTTATTTAACGTTGAACAAAGGGGGAAATGATAATGATGTATCTGCTGCATCAAGGTAGAATGCTATTATGTTGATCACAAGCTAACAAATATTTGTGAACATGTCCGAAGCTTGTGAACCTTGATGCTTGTAGGGATTAACTGTTCCATAGATTTCATAGCTGGTTGCATGTTGCCAAAAATAAAAGTTCCACGACAATACTTGAGATGGCATCCACTACTATCTTATATACATTCTTGATGAAAATCTTTTTGATAAAGCCATTATCATCAAAACGTGTTTGTGAATATTCATCCTCATACCAACCGACATGGAATGCAAATAATTATCTTTTTGTGATGATATTATGACAATACTTGTTATCTTATAACAAATGTTTTTAGAACTACTACTAAGGTGTGATCTATAAAAAAAATTTAGAAGGCACTTCAACCTATAATTTATGCAAGTAGTGAAGGCACATGTTTCCTTTGGATCTGAACTCGTATCATTTGTGCATCATTGGCCCATCCATTTTCTGAAACGACGCCCGGTTAGTTTCTTGTGAGACACCATCACATCTGATATGTTTGCTAAATTTAAATAAATACAAGAAAACGACAATTAGAATGATCACTCATTTCTTTCTTATCTCTTACTGTGTAGTTTAGATGCAGACATTTGTGTTTCTTCTTGCTTTTACATTGTTGGTTGTTTATGTTTTAATGTTTCATTGATATCGATGTCCGTTTTATCAGTTATAGCTTGAAGTGTTGTTTACTTTATTCGTGCATCTTATTTCTTATGCTATTTAAATTTGTGATTCAGGCTTCTGTCTTTGGGCACCCATTTTTCTACCAAAATGATACGTAGGTATGGATCATTGCAGCATATGCAAAATGGAATCATGTCAAGGAGTATTACAGGCATGAAAGATTCGTCTCTTCCATTGCTATTAGCAGACAAAGAACACAGTGAAAGTGAAAATTCAAAAAGGCTTCAGGAGATGGCTCGCTTACTGGAAATCATACGAAACATGCAATGTCGACTTGCTACTAAATTTAAGAAGTCTGTTACACGATTGGTATGTTTTATTGTGATCCTGTGCAATAGCTTTATGGATTTTATCTATCCAATTTATAGAATATGATCTGGGTTGTAAAACAGGGGGATGGTTTGAAGCCATTGGAATTTGTGGATTCAGAATTATCACAGGATGATCCAGAGCTTCCAAAGCCTTCCACAAATACTTCGCCAATGGAAACAACAAATGAGCAGGAATTTCCAAATGAAAAGCATGCTTTGATATCGATGGAATCATTTGACTCTAGATCGTATTCGGATTTGGATAGCTTTGGGGGAGGATCTATTTCTACAGTAGAAAC
Organism: Centrapalus pauciflorus; assembly: GCA_020465985.1. Classification (NCBI taxonomy): domain Eukaryota; kingdom Viridiplantae; phylum Streptophyta; class Magnoliopsida; order Asterales; family Asteraceae; genus Centrapalus; species Centrapalus pauciflorus. The sequence continues at coordinate 1,161,502 of JAANYP010000698.1, read as the reverse complement.
AAGTTTTCGAGGAAGGAGAGCTGTTCCATTTGAAAATCCTAGAGATATGATTGCACGTTGGGAACATTTAGACCAAAAAAATGTTGTGAAAGAGGCCTTACTTTCCGGTCGTCTTCCATTGGCGGTTCTTAAATTGCATCTTCATCATCAAGAAGGAATGGATGCCAACAAAGAGCCTCATGATACTTTTGAGAAAGTTCGTGATATTGGAAGAGCTATTGCTTACGATCTTTTTCTAAAGGTGGTTGTTTTAACTCGTTCTAGTTGTAGTCTTTGAATAGTTATGTTAATAAATCTTAGGTAATTTTAGACTAATCCTCATTCTTATCATGAATTGTAGGGTGAAACTGAACTTGGTGTCGCTACACTGCAAAAGCTTGGAGAGGACCTGAAAAGTTGCCTAAGGCAGCTGGTTTTCGGCACTGTTAGGAGATCTCTTCGAAACCAAATTGCTGAAGTGATGAGAACTCATGGATATCTTGGACCATATGAGTCAAAGATATTGGAAGGGATATCATTTATTGAGGTATGTGACGATCATTTATGTTATTTTCTTTAAAGCCTACCAACTATTTGTCTAAAGCCAAATTGCAAGTAAATCTAACCGTGCAAATTGATTTTTTTGTGAAAGAGGATGTACCCTTGCAGTAGTTTCTTAGAAACATTTCGTGCCCGGAAAAAGGAGTTGACGACAGTTGTGGATATCAATTCACCAGAAGAAATCAAGCTGTTACTGTTGCGGTCACCATCTAACAACCATACAATTGAGTGTGGTGAACTTGATGGAGCTGTGTTAGGTATATGGAGACATGTCAGCAAACATTCAGGTGTTCCTGTGGTTGACGATGATGACGCCCATGGTTGTTACTGGGCTGCAGCTGCAGTCTGGTCTGATGCTTGGGATCAGAGGACTATTGATCGTGTAAGTTTATATCTTCAAACATGCTACGATGGATTGAATTTTTACAAGTTTTTTAGGTTTATGGTCTGTTTAGGTTGAGAAAGGTTAATTTGTAGGAAAAAACAGTGGCCTATGCCACCGACCAAGCCAAAACCTGTCTTAACTCTTAAGTTCAATGTTATTAGTCATATCTTTCAAATTATCTTGGCCCAGTTAAATTCTATGTTTGTTGTTTAATATTTGGATTTTGAAACTTATTCTGCTTGCACAAATTTAAAAACTGCAACATGGCTATTCTAGTTTTGCTAATTATAACGGTGATCAGGGACCCATATCTTGACTGGATGGTGGTTTCAAACTCCTATTCAGAATCATTTTTTAAATTCTTATTGTTCTTTAATTTGATCAGCACATGAAATTGTAGTGCTTGCTGCTTCCCAACTTAATGAAGTAGTCTCGTAGACTTAGTATACATATTAAAGTAAGGTAGTTGATTCGGTCCAATATTATGTTTGTGATACTAGAAAACAAAGTTTGAAAGCACACTCTACGGTGGGTGAATTTGTTGTTTTGGTAGTGTGACTAATTATCAACCAATTTTTCGAAGTTGCCCAAATCAGTGTGTGTAAACGATCGAGTACAACTTGTTCAAACACAGATAATACAGATTTGTGCTGTTCTTGCCTTCCATTATACCTTCTTGAGCTTGCCTTGTGATTTCTAAGCACATTTTTTGATAAAGCGATTTAGGAGGTCGTAGGCATATGCAATTTGATACAAATTCAGAAATTTAAATTAAGAAGAACATAGGATTAACAAAGATGCACTAAGGATTTTGATTAGCAAAATAGAAACATAGAAATTGAAGAACACTCTCAACCAAATGGTTGCCCAGGGAATCTCCCTCCTTAAAGCACAAATGCAATGAGTCCCTCAAAGCTAACCAAAGCATGAGCTAACAAGATCTAACAATATTTTTGCACACCACATCACTCCCCTCTCCACTTTATTTATAGATTTGTCCAACTAACCAACTACTAATATTATCACTAATATACCCTTTTCTAGAATATACTATTCATTCCCTATCACAATTACTTCTGGTGACTTTGATTTGTTTGACCCATGTGACTCACTTAACCTACCATCAATCCATTTGTAGGTGCATGGGTTGAGATTCTCACCTCTAATTCTATGTATTTCATCAATTGTTAGAACACATCCCTGTGATAGTAGATAATCAATTAATTACGGTATATATATGAATGTATTTGTAGTATCAATCCAATGCTTGTGTCTTTCCTTTTTTAAGAAAAATTGTCACTCGAAGTGTCAAAACTTCATGTAAAAATTTCCATGCCCTAAGCAGTAATAGTGTTGGTGAAGCAAGTGTACTTTGTTAATATTCTATCTCTCAAATGTGTTGACTTGGCTCACAAAAACATACTTCATTTATCCAGACAACTCTTCTCATCTAGATAGGAGTGAATACAGTAAAAGCAATCAGGCACTAACTTGGAGTTTCATTTAATGGACAATTAAAAAACATTGTTGAAGTGTCCACCAAAATAAGAGCTGCACTGCTAGAGACACTGCTTCTGTCAGGATCTTATCTTGTTACTGACTAACTATGAGCCAGAGGAGGATTGGACTGGGAACTCAAACCAAAACTAAGAAACTTCATTTTTACGTTGGTACTCAAGCTATCCTTTATTTTAATCTGGTGGATGATACAACTAAAGGTTGCACTTCATGGTAAATGTACTTTTGACATCTTAGAGGAGATAGTTGTGAGTTATCAGGAGTTGCTGCATCATTAAGTATCAGGTCTCAGGCTTGGATCTCCTTAGGTGCTATCTATGCTTTAAGTAGTTAGAGCCATGCCCATTGGCTGGAAGATCTAAAGTTTTCCCTCGTCATGTGAAACAGTTTCTTTACATGAACCAATTGGAGTAGTTGGGCCAATGGTTCAAGATGGCATGATTATTGATTGCAAAAATGCTTCACTCAGTTTAAGAAAATTAAAAGGAATTGTGTTTGGATAGTTCCATTCTAGCTTGTAAAAGGAATCCTTTCTTGGTTGATGTCATGCATTAACATGGTAGGTATTCCTTGGTCTAACTAAAATAATCTATATGTTTCTCGTTGTGCAGATAGTGTTGGACCGACTTTCTCTTGTGGATTTCGATGTATCGTGGGAGTCAGAATTTGAGTACCACATATGCCACAGTAACTGGGAGGAAGCTTCCAGGCTTATAGATATAATTCCATCATACTCATCATCACATGGAAACCTTCGAATCAGTTTGGATGGTTTACCAAGTGCTTCTGCTGGATGCAAAAGCGAGTTTGGTGATTATGGAAACTACATATATTCTATAGAAGACTTGGATGCTGTGTGCATGGATGTCCTCGATATCAGAATACTGAGGTTCCCATCCATTAATACATGCTCCATGTGGTTAAAGTCACTTGTGGAATCAGAGCTTGCTAAGAAACTTATATTTCTCAAAGAATTTTGGGAGAGTACTGAGGAAATAGTATTGCTTCTGTCACGGTCAGGCTTTATCACCAAATCCAGGGATACTTCTACTCATGAGCAGTCAACAAAGGATTCAACAGATCTGTATTTTATGAATATAGATAAAGACATCAGTGCTAGTACTTTCCAGGGATTGCATAAGCTTTTTCTGCACCATTGTATTCAACATAACTTGCCATACCTTCTTGATCTTTACCTTGACCACCATAAGTTGGCTACAGATCACGAACTTCTTTCTTCCTTGCTAGAAGCTGCTGTAAGTTCACATTTCTAATCATGTGCAGTTGTGCTCTTAAGTTTTTGTATTAGCACACATGCGCAAGAGTTGCCATGGCTTTAATATCTATTGGCCATCCATACCTCAAGGCCCCTTTTGTCTTTGTTGCAACTTTGCAACTATGGACATCTGAGCTTTCATTTTACTTGGCTCTTTGACAGCATCTAGTCGTTAAAATGAATAGACAACCTTGAGGCACAAGTAGAATCTAATGCTTTGCCGCCTTCTCTCGCTAGTAGTGAAATAACTAGTTTCCACAATAAACTGAATTCAAACGTAGAAATGAATTACATGAATAATTTAAGTGCCCAGAAAAGCCATTTGAACATCAAACGTTTAATACTCTAGTCTATGTAAAGTTGTAAACAATAGGGGTAAATACATTTGGTGCGGTGGTTGAACTCTTTTCTGACGTTAGGGTTTGGCGCTACTATAGTTGTTAATAGCGATCATAGCGACCGCTATAGCGTTTAGCATAGCGAAGTGGTATAGCACCGCTATTGAATGTTTAGCGGTCTGCTATTGAATTTTTATTATTTTTTTAAAATATATATTGTATATAATTACACACACACACACACATAAAACCTATTTACAAGAATTAGATGATCTATGATTGGCTTTTAATAGTTTTTAGACTTTATTTTGAAGTTAAAATGTTAAATACATTAAACAGTTTAACGTAACATATGTATCTTGGCTTTAATACTATTACCGCTAAACATGAAATAGCGGGCGCTATCGCGATGTAGCATATAGGTAGCTTGTCGCTATCATCCGCTATTCGCTATCAACAACTATGGGCGCTACTCACATATATTCCTTCTGCAACTAACCAAATCTAGTTAAATCTAAAAGCGGTTTATTTGAGCCATAGGTATCTTAATATTTCATAAGCACATTTTAAAGGCTTAAGAGTTGCATGATTCTGGGTATATTCTCACAGTATTGTTTACGCACTATGTCTACACAGGGAGATTGTCAATGGGCAAAATGGTTGCTCTTATCAAGGGTTAAAGGGAATGAGTATGAAGCATCATTCTCAAATGCACGCTCAATTGCATCTCGTAATTTTTCTTCTGGCAATAGGCTAGGTACTACGTTGGACATCGATGATATAATTCATACAGTTGATGACATTGCTGAAGGAGCAGGAGAAATGGCTGCTATAGCCACGTTAATGTATGCTCCTGTTCCTATTCAAGATTGCTTGAGCACTGGTAGTGTAAATCGGAGCCGTAGCTCCTCAGCTCAGTGTACATTGGAAAATCTAAGGCCAGCTATCCAACGCTTTCCTACCCTATGGCGCACACTAGTAGCAGCATGTTTTGGACAAGATCCTACTTGCAACTATTTTAGCCATAGATCAAAAGGCAAGTTTTTCTATCTTGTTATATTTGATTTTATATCGATCTTTCATGAAAGAGTCTGTTGCTCAACGATAATAGTTCTGACCCAATTATCTGTTAATACAGTCTTCAGAAATACTAATTTATCAGACTATCTGAACTGGCGTGACAATATCTTTTACTCTGCTGGATATGATACTTCACTTGAACAAATGCTCCCAGGATGGTTCTCTAAGGCTGTTCGGAGACTGGTTCAACTCTATGTGCAGGTTATTAGTTCAGTGGCCATTTAATTTCCCTTTCACATTCTGGACCCTTTTTTTCTTTTTGCCAATTATCATTACTCTTTTTTCCCAAAATAAATGTAACATTCATTTTTTTAATGAAGTTTCAATTGAACGTTAACATTATCTACATTAGTAACATCACAAAATATTGATACCGTTGATTTTGGTCTGCACATAACAAATAGTATCCGGTCGAATGTTGCATTTATTTTGGACAGAGTGAGTACAGAATAAATTAAAGAAAAACAGATGTAACAGTAAGTTTTCTTGCATTACTGCAGGGTCCTCTTGGTTGGCAATCTGTCCCAGGGTTGCCAGTGGAAGAGTCCTTTCTTCTTAGAGATGTTGACTATGTAGATAACAATAATGAGCACGCTAAGATCAGCACATTGTCCTGGGAAGCTGCTATCCAGAGGCATGTAGAAGAATTATATGGGCCTTCAGTAGAGGTCAGTGATGCTCGTTATAGAAGCCTCACTTTGTCGCACCATGTCACTTGAGGATATATGAGTCCATATAAACCAACCATTCACAAAGTGAGGCAATGTGTGAGGCTTCATTGGGTCGCTCATAGGACACTATAAGAGTTAATGGAGAAAAACAAATCTCAAGCTTCCAATTATATCTTTATATACAAAATGGAACTGTTATGTACTTATGTGGACCAAAAAGATAGTTAACAACATCAAATTTCTATATCCTAGTTTTAAATATATTTATTATACTCTGCTAATTATTGCTTAAAAAAATTTGTCAACCAATTAGCTCTTAAACATGTACTGTAAAGCTATGTTGCAAATAGTATAGCTAAATGTTCTGGCTTGGGAATATTAACTCTCGTATTCAGTGACAGTTTTATCATATTCACCCTTTTTTATTGGTTTCAGGGATCCAGATTTGGGTTTGAGCATCACCTACACCGTGGACGTGCCTTGGGAGCTTTTATACATCTCCTATCATTGAGAGTGAAAACATTGAAATTAGAATTTGAGACACGCAGAGTGCATTCAAATACATCAATGAATGGGCAATCAAATATTCAATCTGATGTTCATACTCTGCTTTCTCCAATAACACAAGAAGAAGAGTCCCTTCTTTCATCTGTGAGATTGATGCTCTCATTGTCTATACCCTATTATTCTTTTTTAATTAAATTGTATGATCTTGTGCTGGTTTGATGTGAATATGTGATTTCTTTTATCTGATCAAGATCTTATTGACACATAATATCTCTGCTAGCAATTTCGACCAGTAGGTAAATTATAATTTTTTGGTGCCATGGTGTAGTCTCTTACTCTTTGTAGGTTGGTGGCACTTGCCTAGACTTGTTATGATTTCTGTAGTATTGTATGTTTGCAATAGCAAGTGAATATAATGTTCTAATGAAGTTCCTATCGTCTCCTGTCCCTTTCTTTTGGATCGACATATTTGCATTCTACAAGTAAATTAGCCATACTGAATAAAGCTGTTGGGAATGAAGTTGGTTTTGAAGATGGGCATGGTTCTCTGTTTGGATCGACCTATCATTCCTTAATGTAATGACATCCTGGTGATATATGATGAAGACGGTGTTTCTTGTTTTAATGCAGGTCATGCCCCTTGCAGTCATGCATTTTGAAGATTCTGTGTTGGTGGCTTCATGTGCTTTTCTCTTGGAACTATGTGGCATATCTCCTAGTATGCTTCAAGTGGACATTGCTGCTCTGAGGCGGATATCTTTTTTCTATAAATCTGTTAATTACAATGACAATTCTGTGCAACCTTCATTTAAGGGCTCTGCATTTCTTCCAACATCTCTTGAAGGTGATATTACTGGTTCTTTGGCTCGAGCATTGGCAGAGTACTATTTGAAAAACTATAGCATTGGCATTTTGAAGGAAAAAGATAAACAGAGCACCACTAATGCTAAACAAGCCACTCGAGCACTTGTGCTTGTTCTTCAGAATTTGGAGAAGGCGAGCCTCCCGTCATTGGCTAGTGGAGAAACATGTGGATCTTGGCTAATGAGTGGAAATGGTGACGGGGTAGAGTTGAGGTCACAGCAGAAAGCTGCAAGTCAGCACTGGAGTTTGGTTACAGAATTTTGTAGGATGCATCAGATACCCACGAGCACTAAATATTTAGCTGCATTAGCTAAAGACAATGACTGGGTACCTTAAATAATTAATTTCTATACACACACACACACAAACACAGATATATTTATATGCATGTATGTATATGGATTATGTATCTGTGTATGCTTTAAATCATAATCTAATATCTTTGCCCCAAATGTATAAACTGCCATTATTCTTTATTAGGTTGGTTTTCTGTCAGAGGCTCAGGTCGAAGGACATCCTTTTGACACAGTGTTCCAAGTGGTAGGCTTCTTGTCCATTTTTGTCTTGTGTTTAGCTATTATTTTCTGTTTCTTTTTTACATTTTAGCTATTACTTATGCTTTTGAATACTATATTACTATGCTGGCATAGTGAATCCTGTTGTCATTGATTTGATCATGTCTTATTACAGGCTTCAAAGGAGTTCAGTGATCCTTGTTTAAAGGTTCATATTTCAACAGTCCTCAAAGGAATGCAGTCAAGGAAAAATGTCCCTTCTTCCTCAAACTTCAATAGCACAAATAAAAAGAACGAATCTTCCTTCTTGGAAGATAATAATTACATACCCGTTGAGCTCTTTGGTATCATAGCTGATTGTGAGAAGCAGAAAAATCCTGGGGAAGCCCTCTTGTTGAAAGCAAAGGATTTGTGCTGGTCTGTTTTAGCAATGGTTGCTTCATGTTTTCCAGATGTGTCTCCATTATGCTGCCTAACAGTTTGGCTAGAGATAACAGCAGCAAGGTTAGCAAAAATTTATGCATCATAACTATAATGTCTTCTTAGCTATGTGGCTTCTGCCTCTGTTGTTGCACTATGTCATAAGCATTTGTTTCTCCATTGCAGAATTGATGATTACATAGAGTTACACATGCTTGAGTAGGTTGACCTGCAACATCCTATAAGGGCCATGAGAAATGTCCCATTTATTTGCCACATTACCATTACTGGTTAACGTCCTTCACGGGCGAGAAGTAACTCAAAAGAAATTACTAAATAAATATGATCCTGAAAAAAGAAGTTATTTGCATTCAGGATATCATTGGATTCATTTTTAATTGCATGATTGACTGGAAGATAATACGGTATTTAGAGTAAGTGTACTGTCGTTCTGCCCATTCAGTTTTTTCCTGTGCATTTTTCTACAAAACTATGCCAACTTCCATTGGAAGAGAATATGGTATCTAGAGTAAGTAAGTGGTCTTGCTCTGTGCATAGGTAAGGCTGTAACAAAAGAAAGGAGGTATACTCTTTTAGGATTTGGAATTCTCTTTTGTTCTTCCTTGATGGATGTGATCTCTTATGGAGACGCTTCACTTTCCATTTTGGATAATGGTAGATCAAGGAAATTTTATATTTTCTGGTATTCTGATGTGTTTGTACTCTTTTAAACCTTTTCAGTTGTTTAACAGCCAAAAGAACACAACACTTTTTATTTTTTACTGTCCGAAACAATGAACATTTTGCCTCGTAAAAATAAGAGCACTCCATATTTACCTACTTTCCCATTAGCAATCATTACAAGGTGTTTCTGAAATTAATTTTGGTTGACTAGGTTTTTCAATGGTCTTAATTGAGGGGTACTTTGGATGTTTGATATTATGTCAAGTCAAACATTGCATATTTTTGAAACAGAGGGTGTAATTTTTTTGGTTGATATACTGTGACAGCTTCCATCCGATAATGGTTGGTATAAGCTACAATGTGAATGTATCATCATCCATAAAGAGTGGATATATAGATCAGTGATTTAATGCCTGTAGGTCTTTGCCACGGGGATAACTGTTCTTATGTGGCAGCTTCTATCCCAAAATAGTTGGTATAAGCTACAAAGTAAAGGTATAAACATTCAAAAAGAGTTGACTTGTGGGTATGTGGTTTTTTTTCTTTAGGTCGTATCTCCTACTGGGATATCTAATCTTTTGCTTTGAGTTGCACCATGTTTCAACTCTCAGTTACTTGGTTTGTGAAAGTTGACGTAAGTGTACACTCTAAGTTGATATAGTTTAGTTCGTTTAACTTTGTTCATTTGAACAGTAAACAAATCTTTGAATATGAGTATGGGATATAGAAGGTGGTTGCATACACATGAACCCTGTAGCTACTTCTCTGAAAATACATATTGAAATCTCTGAGGTTTAATAAGTGATTCTTTTTTAAAACCAACGACTGGAGTGCAAGCACCTTTCAAGACCAATGAACACTTAAATATTTGAGTTTCTTCCTACATAGGATCTCCGTGTGACTAGATAAACAAGTGGATTTCATGCACCGTTTTAACATAGACATATACCAACACACACAGGAAAATTTTGCAGTGATTTGAATATCAGAAAATAATGGCTTCATGATCTTGTCATGTATGCTTTTCTGATGCCTTTCACATACTGATTTCAATTTCACATCCCTCCTGAAATCTTGGTGCTATTTGTTGGTCAGTTTCTGTTGCATCTGTTTTGGCTGTTTTCTAGGATAAAGGATGATGCTAAATTTAGGTCATGCTGGTACCAAGTTTGTATTTCTTTTGTATTGAGTTGTGTTAACATGTAACTTATGTTTCCTCTTGTGTGGAGAGAACATGGATAGTCTGATGATGTTTAGCGGTATATTAAATGTACTAGAGTAGTACATTGATGGCATTCAAGTTTACTATTCAGGTCTTTCCCATATATTTTATGTTTATCCATCTATCACCTACGATCTTTATGGTGAAATTCATGTGTTGCCATGTGGTCCATCTTTATTATATGATAATGACAAATGACTTCCACACAAAGATCCTATGAGAAATATGGTTAACCATGGCAAGACACAGATAACACAATTTCAGTCCAAGTCATAAAGAATCATAATACATGCATATACATAGATGTATACATATAACAAAACCGTTGATTTCCATATAGGGCTTCTTTATGCAATTGTTTGAGAACCTTAATTTAGCTTGGAGGGTTGTCTTGGATAAATGTATATCGGTGATTTTTCATCTCAGGGAGACATCATCCATCAAGGTGAACGACATTGCTTCTCAAATCTCTACGAACGTTGCAGCAGCTGTCGAGGCTAACAATTTCTTGCCAGTGACTATTAGAACCCAAACACTTCATTACAACCGCCGGAATCCCAAACGTAGAAGACTAATGGAGTCGGTCTTGGTTGACACATTAACTTCCAAGGGATCTGATGTTTCCACAGCTTCTAGTAGCACTAGCATGTTTGCTGACCAAGGAATTATTTCTGGAGGGGAAAGCAAAGAATTACCTGATGACAATAAAGTTTCAACTGAATCCGATAAAGTATTCGACTCTTTATCTAAAATGGTTGCAGTGCTTTGTGAGCAACGCCTATTTCTTCCTTTGCTAAGAGCTTTTGAAATGTTTCTTCCATCATGTTCGCTGTTGCCCTTGATCCGCGCCCTTCAGGTTTTTAAAAGAACTATAACCTATACACACACACACAGAACATACATACATACATACATACATATATATAGATTGATACACACACACACACACACATACACACACGTGCGCGCAACAGTGAGAAATGTGAGAACAACTTAACGAATAAAATTTCCTTACATTTACAATATGATATGAATGTTGAATTTCAAAAAAACAAATTTTATGGGTGTTACGGTTTTATGAAACCTTAACAATAAGGTTGATGAACCTTCACAGTAAATCTTTATGAACCTTAACTGCAAAAACAAATATCATTTTTTATATTTCTTTCAATTCAAAATTCACAACATTATTATGTTGGTTAAAATGGATTTTAAAGATGTTAAAAAGTATTATGAAGGTTTTAGGAAAAAAGAAGTGTTTTCATAGTTCTCACAGAGTCTGTCTCTTCTCACATGAACCCAACCCTCTATGTGGGGGAGGGTTCCATGGGAAACCTCCTTAAATGGGGAACCGGGGAACTATTAAAAAATTCATTATTTCATTATTTTTTTTTATTTTTTAATCAATTAAAACCTTTATTGTTATACTTTAAAAAGAAGTTTTTTTATGTGTAAAAGACAGTTTTATTTGTGCATAAATGTAGACTCATTTTTGACTTTGCATAACAATAAAGGTTAAATCGAGTAAAAATTAAAAAAAAAGTTGATTGAAAAAATGAAATTAAATTGGTTCTTGGTTCCCCACGAAAGTTAGGTTGTCATTTGAACCTCTCCCTCTCTCTATACACACACACATGTATCATTCCTTTTTGTACTGTTTGAGCAGTGTGGCCCATTTCTTATTTGACACAACTTCTTTTTCATTGCTACTATTATGCTGCTAACATGCATGGGGTTTTTATTTCAATTTCAATTTACCTTTGTAGACATTTTTGCTGGTGTCTCTTTTCAGTCAGTCGGTTGTATTCAATCGGTTACTAAGATAAAGATTGTGTCATCTTTCCATTCAATGGATATCATGATTTCCGGAAATGGTGACATCACATATGATAAAGTAGCTAACAACTGCATTCTAGAATTGTACTCAGGAGACTGGGAATAGAATCTAGATGACATACTTTTCCTGAAGAACGCAAAGATATTAAATACATGTTCTGCAACGTTTTCTCTAAGTTTTCTTTTAAAAAGTTTAATCATCTCCCATCTCCAGGCCTTCTCTCAGATGCGTCTATCGGAAGCTTCTGTCCATTTAGGATCCTTTTCTGCCAGAATCAAGGAAGAACATCCCCACATACAAACAACTTCAGGAAGAGACGGGTCCATTGGGACTTCATGGATAAGTTCGATTGCTGAGAGGGCTTCTGACGCTATGCTTATGACATGTCCATCACCTTATGAAAAAAGATGCTTATTGCAACTATTATCCGCTACCGATTTTGGTGATGGGGGATCTGCCACGTCCCGTTACCGGAGGTTGTATTGGAAGATCAATTTAGCGGAGCCTTTGTTACGCAAAGATGATGTTCTACATCTAGGTAATGAATCTTTGGATGACGCTTCACTTTTAACTGCCCTAGAAACAAATGGGCACTGGGAACAGGCACGCAATTGGACCAAGCAGCTGGAGGCTACTGGTGGACCGTGGAAGTCTGCTGTACACCATGTGACTGAGACACAGGTATTGTTTCTCACCATTTTGAATCCAACATTGGTCTCTTCTACTATAATATTGTGATCAAGGACCAATTTCTAACCTGGTTCTGTCACAATTGCTCCTGGCTGGACTTGTTAGTCATGGTTTTACATATGGTTTGATGATAAAACACATAATCGTGCTCTCATGCTTTATCAGGAGGTCCAGCCTACAGAACATTTCTCTGGTGCATTTACATTAGATGTTCCTAGAGTCTATGGTCCTGTATCCCTTTGCAACTAGCTGCCCTAACGGTTTAGAACAAAAGTCATAGGATGAACCATCTCCAATATAATATAAGATCAACCTTTATTTCTTTCTTGTACTTGTATCTCTGGATTAGAATCATATTAAAGGTTCATAATTGAGGGAAAATTAAGCAGGAGGGAGATCAGAAAAAGATTCCATAACTGAAATGACTGAGAATCAAAAAGACTCCATAGAGACAATTAATTTATTAGACAAGTAGAATGGTGGATAATACTCTGGATAACTATCGTGAGAGGTGATTATGCAACTCTGCTTCTGTAGAGGTGGATAACTAGGAATGTGCACGTGATATTATTGCTTAGATTCTATATCTTCTATGCATTTTTCTGGATGGAACTTGATACAGCCACATCATCGAGTATTCTAATCTGCCAGGGTGGAATATGATGCAATGCAACCTTTTTTACCTTTTTAACCACAATGTCTATTCTATAGGCTGAATCAATGGTGGCAGAGTGGAAAGAGTTTCTTTGGGATGTCCCTGAGGAGAGAGTTGCTTTATGGGGCCACTGCCAGATGCTTTTTCTCAGATATTCCTTTCCTCCATTACAGGTATATTTGGCCAGAATCTTTAAACTGTTAGAAAATTGTTTTTGACACTGTACATTTTTAATTGGTAATCCATTTTGTAGTTTACAAGTTCTTGTGTTGTTTGGCTTGTAGGCTGGATTATTCTTCCTAAAACATGCAGAAGCCGTGGACAAAGATCTTCCACCAAAGGAACTGCATGAGTTGTTGCTTCTTTCGCTCCAGTGGTTGAGTGGGATGATAACTCAGTCTGCACCGTATGTACACTCACAAGTTCCTGACATCTTTCTAAGTTTTAATAATCCTTTCTGTTTCTAATATTTTTATGTAATTGTTTCAGAGTATACCCATTGCATCTTCTAAGGGAACTTGAAACTAGAGTATGGCTCTTAGCAGTAGAATCAGAAGCTCAGGTTAAGAGTGAAGGGGAGTTGACCCTGAACAATCCCATCAGGGAAGCTGGATATGGGAAAGGATCAAGTATTGTAGACCATACAGCTAGTATTGTATCAAAAATGGACAATCATATTAATGCAATGAGGGCAAAGGACAGTCAATTGGCACATCACAGAAGCCCACATGTCATAGATCCAGCCACTTCCACTAGCTCAGGAGCAAGCACGAAATCAAAACGTAGGACCAAAGGCATTGTGCCATCAAGAAAACCTTTCGTTGATGTGGAAAAAGCTGCTGATCCTGAAGATGCTTTTATTCCTAATAATCTGAGAGGTGAGTCGAAATCAGCAGAAGAAAATTCTCGTATGGATTTAGCTATTTCGAGGTGGGAGGAAAGCATTGGACCTGCAGAGCTGGAGAGGGCTGTGCTTTCTCTGTTGGAGTTTGGACAAATAACGGCTGCTAGGCAGCTCCAGCATAAACTATCTCCATCTCATTCTCCATCAGAATTCATTCTTGTAGATGCAGCTCTGAAGCTTGCAGCCATCTCAACTCCTAGCAACAAAATAGCAATTTTCATGTTAGATGATGAACTGCGTTCTGTAATTCAGTCACACAACCTGCCCATCGATCATCAATTCATTGATCCAATGCAGGTACGAGTTCCTAGTTTTGGCTTTCTAGTAGAAATCTCTAGTTGGTTTTCTAGTTTTATCTTTTTTCCTATTGTTTATCCTCATCTGATTGCCAATGAGATAATGTGCTAAACCTTGTAAAATTGGAGGTGCAAAAATGGGCAGGTTGGGTGGCATGGAACCCTTTTTGGCCCAAATTTATAATCTTTCTATAAGTCAATAAAGTGTTAAATACGATTACAAATAATTATGCTATTACAACGTAAAGGTGACACCATTCCTCAACCAGACACCATTTCATTCCTCAACCAAACATCATATGTACTATAGTGTAAATTCTCGAATTTCATTCCGCGAGCCAAACGGGGCCAGGGTAGTAGGTGACATATCACAGGATTTGAGATTAGAATATAGAACTTGAATCAAGCCTATGTCATTCGTTTTGTTAAGGTTAAGGTAAGAAGTTGAGGCTCTTCAATTTCTAATGTCATACTTGGAGTTGTGATTTTAGGAGTGGAAATTTTAGATTGAGCAAGGTCTTCGATTGCATTAAATTAGTTGCAAGTACCTTAATGTAATATTCCCTGTTTTTCGTTCTGTGTATGCATGTGTTTAGGCTGTTTCACTGGTGATGGAGGCACATAAAATTATGTGATTCACTTTTAACAGACTTTGTAATCTGATGTATTATTGTGTGAATGACAATGATTACAATGCCACGTATATATAGAAGAACTAATTACAATGAACACTATCTAGTTTAGACTAATTACATTCTAGTCCTTCTACTATAAACTATGTCTAATATCCCCCCGCAAGCTAAGGCCGGGGAACGACCTGTAGCTTGGATCTAAGAAGAAGAAAGCGTGAAGACGAGAGTGGCTTTGTGAAGACATCAGCAATCTGGTCATCCGTAGATATGAATCGTATGGAGAGTTGTCGACGAGCAACCTTTTCTCTGACAAAGTGAAAATCGATTTCAACATGCTTTGTTCGGGCATGGAAGACAGGATTAGCAGAGAGGTATATAGCACCAACATTATCACACCAGAGAGTAGGCACTGTCTGAAGAGGAACATGAAGCTCACGTAGTAGAGCCTGAAGCTAGGTAAGTTCAGCAACAGTGTCAGCAAGGGCCTTGTATTCAGACTCAGTAGACGAACGAGATACAGTCTTTTGTTTTCGTGCAGACCATGAAACAAGCTTTGATCCGAGATATATAGCGTATCCCCCCGTGGATCGACGATCATCGGGGCAACCAGCCCAGTCAGCATCGGAGAAGCCAGTCAGAGTGGTGAAAGTAGAGTCAGAATAAGCATGAAGAAGCATACCAGACTTACATTCGAGTCGTAGGCCATAGTCAACAGTACCTAACAAATAACGAAGTATGCGTTTGACTGCGGACCACTGATTGTCTGTGGGAGAATGCATGAACTGACAGACCTTGTTAACAGCATAGGCAATGTCTGGACGAGAAAGAGTGACATACTGAAGAGCCCCCACAATTTGACGATACTTAATTGGGTCGATGAAGGGCGCACTGTCACCCAGAGCAAGGTGCGCATTAGTAGTCATGGGAGATGGAACCGGTTTCGCATTCGATAGGCCTGCACGTTGTAGGAGCTCTAGAATATACTTCTTCTGTGAAAGGAGCAAGTCTGAACTGTTGCGAATAACCTCAACACCAAGAAAATAGGAGAGAGGACCCATATCCTGAAGGGGAAAACTCTGACTGAGACGACGGACGACAGTATCGATAGCCTCAGAATTGTTGCCTGTGAGAATAATGTCATCCACGTAGACCAACATGTATAGGAGCGTGCCTTGGTGAGAGTAGATAAACAGTGATGGGTCAGTCCTTGAACCTCGAAAACCAAGAGCCTGAAGAGCGGAAGAGAGGCGATGAAACCATGCTCGAGGAGCCTGCTTTAACCCATATAAAGCCTTGTGAAGGAGACACACATGATTAGGTTTAGTAGGGTCTACAAAACCCGAGGGTTGAGCCATGTAAACTGTTTCGGTGAGATCACCATGAAGAAAAGCATTCTGTACATCAAGCTGCCGGAGTGGCCAATTCTGTGTGACGGCCAGAGATAAGACAACCCGGATAGTAGTGGATTTGACCACTGGACTAAATGTCTCAATATAATCGATACCTTCTTCCTGACTGTAACCTGTAGCAACAAGACGGGCCTTATAGCGTTGTATCGCTCCAGTTGGGTCACGTTTCAACTTATAAACCCATTTGCAATCAACCACATTAGCACCCGGAACAGGAGGAACTAAGGACCAAGTACCATTCCTTAGTAGAGCCGAGTACTCATCGGACATAGCTTGACGCCACTGAGGATCTTTGTTGGCAATGGAGAAGTAAGGTGGTTCGGTGTTCGTATAGTTGGTGTGGAAGGAAGAGATATTGTGAGGTTTGGTCTGTTTAGGGTTGGGACGTAGGTTAGGTGGGCGAGGACGAGAGGGGGCAGTGGTAGTAGGTTGTGACTGGGTATCACTAGGAGGGTGGGGTGGCTGGGTATCACTAGGAGGATGGGTAGTTCTAGATCGACGATGGTATACGCGAAGAGGAGTGGGGTTAGGAGTATCGGTAGGTGGTGAATCAAGAGTGGGTGTAAATGAATCAGGAGTGGGAGAAGCGGATGTAGATGTATCGGTAGGAGGAGGAGATGTATCAGTAGGGTTAGGTGAAGGTGAGGGAGAAGTAGTAGGGGCAGGTTGAGGGTAGGAGGAGATATATGGGTCTGATGTAGATGGTGAAGTAGGGATGGAGGGTTGGTGAAAGGGAAAGAGGTGTTCATTGAAACGAACATGTCGGGCTATGTAGAGGCGCTCAGACTGTGGGTCCAGGCAACGGTAGCCATGATGGGTTGGACTGTAGCCAAGGAAAACACACGGAGTGGAACGGAAATCCATTTTATGTTTGTTGTATGGACGGAGATGTGGAAAACACTGACACCCAAAGACACGAAGAAAGGGGAACGCTTGAATAAAAATTCAAAGGGTGAGATGTTAGAGTTTGTTCTAGACGGCATGCGATTGATGAGATAGACAGCTGTATCAAATGCAAAATGCCAGAAACGTTGAGGAACATTAGAAGCTGCCAGCAGGGTAAGACCGGTTTCGACAACATGCCGATGACGACGTTCGACAAAACCATTTTGTTCACTGGTATGAGGACACGAGAGACGATGAATGATGCCAAAAGAAGAAAAGAATTGAGAGAGATTCCGACACTCCCCCCCCTCCCCCCCAGTCGGTTTGAACGGTTTTGAGTTTTGTTTGAAATTGACGTTCAGCCATGACAAGAAAACTTTTAAAGGTAGCATACACATCAGACTTAAGTTTTAAAGGAAAAATCCACATGAAACGAGAATAATGATCAACACATAATAGGAAGTAAGTGTGACCATCAAACGAGGCAACAGGAGTCGGACCCCAAACATCACAAAATACCAAATCCAAAACACTTGAACTTTTATAAATAGACGGTAACAAATGTAATTTAGATGATTTCCCAATAGAACAGGAATTACAAAAAGAACTACTAGAAGACTCATTGTTTAAAGGTAAACGATACTTAGAAACCATAGAAAGAAACAATTGTTGATGAGGATGGCCGAGCCGGTGATGCCAGATAGTGGAGGAAGCACGAGTAGCGGAGAATCCAACCTTAGGAAGGGGTTGATTCGTAGGAAGACGGAACGAGTAGAGACCACCGTTACTTGGACCAGTGAGGAGGATGGTGTGTGTAGACTTGTCCTTCACAACAAAGAAAGTGGAGTGAAATTCAAAAAACACATCATTATCAAGACAAAATTGTTGAACAGAGAGTAAGTTTTGTTTAATATCAGGTACATGTAGAATGTTGTTAAGGCTAAAAGTTTTGTTAGGAGAGTAATATTGGGTGGAACCTATATGGAGAATGGGTAAGCCCTCACCATTGCCAACATGAAGATTATCAGTGCCGGAGTATGCCTCAGAGTGATCGAAACTAGAGAGGTCTGGTGAGACATGGTGATTAGAACCTGTATCCGGAAGCCAAGAGGACATGTTCGAGCGCAGATCTGTAAAATTTGCTGACGGAGGCTGCCGTGACCGAATAGTAGAGGGATCACGATTGGGACACTGAGAGGGAATGTGGCCAATTCCACACCTGTTGCAAGTTCCAAACACAGTATTTTGAGTAGAGGCCCAAGGGAATTGATCCCGATTACCACCTGTTTAACTGCGGTTGGTGTTGTAGTTTCCACGGCCACGGTTATTGCCACGTCCACGACCACGATAATTACCAGACCTGTGTGTATAATTAGCTTGTGCAATAGGAGGAACAATAGGTTGTACCTGAAGACCAAGCTGGGAAAGAGCATGCTGAAGAGCCTGGAGCTGATCAGAAGATGGAGTAGTACCAGGAGTAGGTGGAGTGCGATGATTACCAGTAGCAGCACTAGTAGACAGGAAGGCCTGGGAGGGTGGTATGACTGGAGAAGGCTTCTGGATCATGTAATCATGGTCGGATAACAAGGCAAAGAGTTCAGCAAACGTGATTGGAGACTGTCGGCCAATAAGGGATGATTTCAAGCCATTGTATTCGTCTCTAAGGCCCGAGATAACCACATAGACCAGATCTTTTTCTCTTGTTGGTTCACCAATGTTGGCGAGAGCAGTAGAATATTCCTGAGCTCGAGTCAAATAGGTTGTAGCAGATTCATCAGGCTGCATCTGAAGCTTGAGAAGTTGATTCTTGAGGGTGTATTCCCGAGAAGACGTGTGTGGAGCATACGCACGTTCAAGAGATAGCCACAGATCCCGAGAGGTGGTACCTTGAACATGCTGAAAGGAGGCCTCAGAGATGGTGGAAATAATTAGCATACGTACATGGGCATCGTTGGAAATCCAAGCAGTGTAACTAGGATTTAATTGTGGCAGCGGTACTGTGGTACCATCTTTGTCAGACGAGGAGGTAATTGTCGGAGAAGGGCAGAGAATTGTGCCGTTCACATCCAAACAGGTTGTTTGTAACAAGAAACGGGTGGAGCATAGTTTTCCAGTAGCCATAATTAGTTGGGGATAGAGTAAAAGCAAACTTGTGAGAGTTATGACCGGTTTTCTCTGCGGTTGTTAGGGCTGTAATAGAAGCCATTTGTATAGGCAGCAGTAGCAGATGATGGTGATTAGGGTTTAGGCGGCAGCACCAAAATATAGAGCAGCAGGGAAGAAAAAAAAAACGGCAGCAGCAAGGCAGCAGAAAAACGGCAGCAGCAAGGAGCAGCAGGCGGCAGCAGTGTCTGATGTTGTTGGTCGGCGGCAGAAAGGGGGCGGCAGAAAGGGGGTGCAGCGACAGCAGGGTGGTGGGCGACTGTAGCAGGGTGGAGGCGGCTGTAGCAGGGAGACAGCAGGGGTGAGGGCGGCGGCTAGTAGGGAGGCGCCTAGGGTTTTTGGGAGGGAGGCGGCTAGGGTTAAGAGAGGAGACCTAGGGTTGTAATCCCAGGCTCTGGTACCATAACAGACTTTGTAATCTGATGTATTATTGTGTGAATGACAATGATTACAATGTCACGTATATATAGAAGAACTAATTACAATGAACACTATCTAGTTTAGACTAATTACATTCTAGTCCTTCTACTATAAACTATGTCTAATAACTTTTAACATATACAATATTTTATTTTTGCAATTTTAGGTATTGGAGAGTTTGACGACCTTCTTCGTAGATGGTAGAGGGCGTGGATTGTGTAAAAGATTAATATCCGTTGTAAAAGCTGCGAATGTGTTGGGGCTTTCATTTTCAGAGGCATTTGACAAGCATCCAATTGAACTGCTGCAACTGCTTTCTCTTAAAGCACAAGATTCATTTGAGGAAGCTTATCTCCTAATTCAAACTCATTCAATGCCAGCTGCTAGTATTGCTCAGATTCTTGCAGAATCATTTTTGAAGGTGCAATTCTTTATGTGCACATTTCATAAGCCAGTCGTTTACGCCTTCTATTTTCGTTTTGAATTTGCATTTGTTAATGTAGCTATATATTTATTCTTTTTTCAGGGCTTATTAGCTGCACATCGTGGTGGCTATATTGATTCACAAAAGGAGGAAGGTCCTGCTCCTTTGTTATGGAGATTTTCAGATTTCTTGAAGTGGGCTGAGCTGTGTCCGTCGGAATCAGAAATCGGCCATGCTTTGATGCGTTTAGTGATAACTGGACAGGAAATACCACATGCGTGTGAGGTACTGATGTCTACTTGTTGGCTGATTTAGTTTACGAAGTGAACTTACGAGATCTGTTCATCATAATCATCATATTTGCTGAAATATGAGTAATCAATCACTGGGAATTTAAAATATTTTTTCAGGTTGAGCTTCTTATTCTGTCACACCACTTCTACAAATCATCTGCTTGCCTCGATGGTGTAGATGTTCTTGTGGCCCTCGCAGCAACCAGGGTGGACACTTACGTTTCTGAAGGTGATTTCCCATGTTTGGCTCGGCTAATCACGGGAGTCGGAAATTTCCATGCCCTCAATTTCATACTTGGAATTCTAATCGAAAATGGCCAGCTGGAACTTCTTCTGCAGAAGTACTCTGCTGCTGCTGACACTCACACGGGCACGGCTCAGGGTGTAAGAGGTTTCCGTATGGCTGTTCTTACGTCACTGAAGCAATTTAACCCAAATGATCTTGATGCGTTTGCCATGGTGTGTTATCTGATGATGAATGATTAGCATACAACACATCTTAATACATTTTGGCTGAGAAAAATTGGAATGATCTCTTACTCTTTTGTTGTTTACTTCCACTTCAGGTGTATAATCATTTCGATATGAAGCATGAAACAGCTTCATTACTGGAATCACGAGCTGAGCAATCGTATCATATGTGGTTCCATCGTTACAACAAGGATCATACTGAAGACCTCTTAGAATCTATGCGATATTTTATTGAAGCTGCTGAAGTTCACTCCTCCATTGATGCTGGCAACAAAACACGTGCTGCTTGTGCTAGTGCATCTCTTGTTTCGCTTCAGATACGGATGCCAGATTTTCAGTGGCTCAATTTATCGGCCACAAATGCCCGGCGAGCTCTCGTTGAACAATCCCGTTTTCAAGAAGCTCTTATCGTTGCTGAAGCATATGGCCTTAATCAGCCTGGTGAGTGGGCCTTGGTACTCTGGAATCAGATGTTAAAACCTGAGCTTACTGAGCAGTTTGTAGCGGAGTTTGTGGCTGTCCTCCCTCTCCAGCCCAGCATGCTTGCTGAAATCGCTCGATTCTACAGAGCTGAGGTTGCAGCCCGTGGGGACCAGTCACAATTCTCTGTTTGGCTGACAGGTGGAGGGTTGCCTGCTGAATGGGCAAAGTATTTAGAGAGATCTTTTAGATGTTTATTAAAGAGGACAAGGGATCTAAGGCTGAGGTTGCAGTTGGCAACAATTGCCACTGGCTTCTCCGATGTTATCAATGGCTGCTCGAAAGCATTAGATCGAGTCCCTGACAATGGTGCGCCGCTTGTGTTGAGGAAAGGACATGGTGGGGCCTACCTTCCTCTAATGTAAAGATATTGTAACCAAAGATGGTGATAAAAAAAGAATACAAAAGAATATCTTCAATCTACATAACATGGTAAAAACTTATAATGAGAAAAAAGAGTTAGTTGATTAGATTCGAAGGAATTTTGATATATCGCTGGTTCTTGTTTTTGACCTTCTCTCGGGCTTGGGTGTGTGGGGGGTGGCATTCGCTCACGGGGAAAGACATAGACCATAGAGCAAAATCTTTTTGGTGATTGGTTTCTGCATTCGTTTTTGTTTGATAGGTTGTCTATTTGTGTTTGGTTGGTGTAATTCATTTTGTAACAAATGTACATTTGTTGTTTAGCTTTTAGATGTACAATAATGTCGGTAGAAACATCTAAAAACGTACATAACTCTGGTGCCCTTTGCTACTTTACTTTGTACATCAATACAAATGTTGCATATACAAAAAAGTTTTGCTGTTGCTGCATCCGTATTATTCCAAAGATACAAGATACGGTGTTCTTTCTTTGTTTTATTTAAGCAAAACAGGGTGCGGTTAGCCCAAAACAATCATCTGATGACCGATGCCAATGATATCACAATTGCAATTGCAGTTAAACCATTAAAGCATCAGTTACTCTTCTGTGTCCAGATAATCATAAAGTCCAACGTATGAAATACAAAATCTTCATCTCACAAAACCTTTCGAAGTTTTTATTCGAAAAATCAGTGTGGCCATTTTTCCAAACCCTAGCGTAAACAGAAGCCTTAAGATTAAAAAAATATGAATTTCCTTTTGCAAAGAGTGAATTACATTAACTTGCATAATTTCATCAAGGGTCTTGATGATTGGTCTGATTTATTTCGTCTCAGTCAATGTCCGTCAGCATTTAGTCTCAAGCACAACACGTTGCTGCTGTCCCAAACTTTTCTGGTGCACCTCAACATTCCCCACTTATCTGACTGTTGCTTAGTAGTTTTTGGATATCAAACGAACCTGCCCAAATGTGCTCAAATTTTTTTTGTCGATTCAAGAGAAGTTCTCACTACCATCTTGTAACGCACGTCCTCATCTTAGACAATCAATCACCCAAATTTATAACATCATTACATTAACCATAAATCACAGAGTAACTTTAAGTTGGGTCTCCCTAATATCGCATTCCCTTGCTAGCTGACTTCTATTCATTCCATCGATTTTAAGTCTCGTAGTCTTTATAGTTTTATCTTAGTTTGGATCATTGCTTAAATATCATTAGTAATATCTATATTCTCGCGGATACTTGTGTACCTCTTAAACTAATGCTCTGATACCATTTTATTTTATATCTCAATCCATTCCTTTTGCATAACAACCTTTGACTATCCTATTCTTGGTATCCACTTGATAATTTTACATCAATATACTTGTTGGTTCACTTCTATTGAAAAACATCCCCTAATAATACATATTTTTAGGGGTGTGCAGAAACCGAACCGGAAACCGAAAAACAGAAAAAACCATAAAAACCGAACCCAAAAAAACCGTAAAACCGGAAAACCAAAAACCGAAAAACTGAAAACCGAAAAAACCGTTTCAAATGGTTTGGGTTAGGATTGCGTCTCAAAACCAAACCGAAAAACCGAAACCGAACCGAAAATTAATAATTAATTTAATTTTTTAAAATATTTTTTAAGTTGATAGTATGTATTGGTTTTCTAGTAAATTATTAAGTATTATGTTTCTAAATAAGTTGCTAGTTAGTAATTACAAATGAAAACTACTATATAGTCTAAATGAGGAATAGTAAATATTGGTTAAAATAACCATTTTAAGATAAAAAATCAACAAAAAAATAATGGTTTTAAACCCAAAAACCGAACCAAACTTATGAAAACCGAAAACCCATAAACCATGGGTTCAACCCGAAAAACCGAGAAACCAATCCGGGAAACCGAAAACCCGAACCCGGAAGAAACCGAAACCGAACGGTTTCTAAAACCCAAAAACCGAAATAAACGGTTTGGGTTCGGTTTGGGCATGAAACCGACCCAAACCGACCCATGCTCACCCCTAGCTGCTACATACAATTATAAACAAAGCCAAATCTTCAAAACGAACAGATTGGTATGAGTAGTGAGATTTGCTTGTGTTACATATAAGCTCAAGAACAAACAGCTAATCATGAATCTCCATCAATGAGTGGATATAAAAATGTTCGAGTTAATCTTGCTTTGGGGACTCTGAAGTTTGATGGTTGGAAGGTTGCAGCTGTCGTTCTGCAAGAAGTTTCTTTGTTCTCTCCAAAACACCAAAGAATATTGAACCTCCGATTCCTATCCAAAGCACTCGTGGCCCGATACCCTACAAATTAGTACAAGGACCATTTTCTCCAAGTCACAAAGCTGTTTTATGTTCTCTGATTACAAGAAATGCATAATTGTTCTTTCTATTAAATGAATGACCAAGTCCTTGCACATTTTTTGAATTATTTAAAGTCCTTGAACTTTATAAAAATCAACGATGAAGCCCTTGAATGGTATGTTTCTGCATTTTATATTAAATGAATGATCAAGTCCTTACACTTGCTATAAAAAAACAATCAAGTACTTACGATCATTTAACTGTTCATTTTTTATTAATTACAGAAACTTGATTGTTCATTTTTTCGAGTGAGGAGCTTGACCATTCAAACAAAATGTTCATGATTTAATTGTTTATTTTTATATAATTTAGAAACTTAAACATCTAAAAAAAATGTTTAGAGACTTAATCGCTCAAAAATCGGAAGTCCAGCGTTTTTTTTCTTATAAAATTTTCCCTATTCTAAAATACAAATACTTCTTTTGCACTCTCAACCAAACATCTTTAAGATAGCTAGAAAAGTGAAAGTGAAGCATTTGACCCAAATCCATAATTCGTCCATTTTCTGTAACGACGATGATGTCACAATATAAAATGTAACGACTTCTATAGGATAACACTTCCCCTCCTATATTATTATATTTTAAGTGTCTTCTGGACTTTTGAGTTTCGACTACCAATCACATGTTCTCTATTAAAAATGTTTTGTTGAGGTCCAGTGTTGAGATATTCTTAAGCCATAAGGCTTTTCTTAATATTCTAAAGAGCATGAAACAAATTCTTTTCCAAGTGAAACCCCATTGTATGTGTAAAAGTGCTTTCGTTGTTGAGAAACATGAATGTCAGAACATCTGGCCATAAATGGACTCTTAAGAAGCTAAACCAAATTCTGGAAACAAGAAGATGTAATGGCCCAAAGAGTTAATACCTTCAAAAGGGCAGGAGGTCCTTCTTCTCTTAAGATTGTCTCAACACAATCAAATATCCCTTTGTATTGGTTTGCTGATCCCTGGATCATCAACCTGGTTTTTATGACATCAAGTGGAGTCGTTATAGCTCCAGTAATTGCACCTGCGAAAGAAACAGGAAATGTAATTGCTCTAATAGACAAGGAATTTGACTACTACAGTTGAATGCAAGCGAAATATTTGCGACAAAAAACCAAGTATTATGTTTGGAGAAGTAAACATGTGAAATTTCCTTTGTATGATAACAAAACAAAATAATTACAGGATGCTGATTGCGTCAAAATGTAATGATGATCAAACAGTTGTGATAAAACATGAAACTCAGATAATCATGGAAAAAAACATCTAGAGCATAGTTACCAGCAAAAGCACCAATTGCAGCATTCTCAGGATCATTGAGGTCTCGGCGTGCCTGGTGGAATTTCAAAAGCAGTTAAATGTTTGCATATAGAGTAGAAGAGTGTTTACATTATCATGATGCAAGATACAATTCTGTAGTTGAGCATTTATATGAAGTCAAACCATAAACAGACACACACACCACATATGTGTGTCTATATATATATATATATATAGAGAGAGAGAGAGAATATGGTTCGAGAGAATATCTCCCATTATGCAGCGCACCAGAAGGTACCACCTTTAAAAAAACTTTTTTTAATTTTTTTTTTCATAAACATGTTTTAATTAACATTATGAAGATCATATGTGAATTTCACATACATTCACATCTCCTAGCTCCTAAAAAATGATGTGAACACACACTTGTATAATTTTGAATATATGTGAACGTACATTTATGTGATGTGTGTTTTCATGCACTTAGAGTGTTCGGATTTGCGTGAAATTTACATATGATCTTCATAATGTTAATTAAAACATGTTCATGAAAAAAATTTCAAAAAAATTACTTTCAAGGGTGGTACATTCTGGTGCGCTGCATAATGGGTGGTACTCACTTGAACCTATATATATATATATATATATAGAGAGAGAGAGAGAGAGAGAGAGAGAGAAGTGTGATCGATTGAGTACATTGACTACCCACACGTGAATGTACAAGGGCAAAGTAATCATTAGTCCGGAAAGTGGGACTCAAGTACATGCATGTGTGGGTACTCAATACACTCAATTCTATTTGTGTAATCAATAGAATCTAACACACGCGCACATATGATGTGTGTGTGCATGCATTTCTTAGGAACATGCAGAATAATCTATAATAGAACATGAAGCATGCAAATCTATTAAAAACTACTACCAGAGCAGTATCTTGATATCATCATAAACAGACATACTTTTATCTATGTGCACTGCATGTTCCCAGAGACAATAGGCATTTGAGCTTCATTAAGACAAAAAAAATACTCACAGCCAACTTATATCCGATTCGAAGTTGCTCATATATACAGAACTGGATGGCATCAAAAGGTAAATCCCGTAGCAGAAAAGATCCATATCCCTAGATTCATTAGTATATGAAGGTTAATACTCATAAAATTTACTTGTTAAAACGAAGCTATGATACACACTGTTGCCAAGGATGCCAAATCAATAGTAGTTCCAAGTTTCCAACAACCACTAGGACCTCCTTTGAAGAATCCTAAGAATCAACCACTAATCCACCCCCTATGGGGTTCATTACAGGTATATATTGTTAACATGTTGAAAAACTTCCAAGAAAGATTCATACCGCATATAGACCTTTAAACCCCTCCTTGGAAACAATAAGCCGGACTGCATCAGGAGCCGAAGCAAATTGACGAGTCTGCATTCTTTGCTTTACAACCTAAGTGTCACATTAAAAGTAAAAACCGAAGAAGGTAAATGAACCAATCCAAAGCAGTATAATAAACATGGAAATGTTCAAGAAAAATCATTGTACCTCTGTTGGAACACGAACAAGAGATGCAGCAACTCCTCCAATAGCACCAGCAGTCTACACAACATTTTGCAAATTTTGAAGTAGAAAGAAAAAGGCTTGTATAAAGGCATCATAAACTTAAGAAACAGTTTTAAAAAAATAGTTAACTAGAAGCCTTAATTTCCATTTCCATCCAGAATAAATCTTCGTGGAACACTAGTGCCAAATAACTCAACATTCTACTTTTGTACATTTGTTAGCACCACATTTGTTACATCTCATGAAACATAGATGAAGTAGACTTACAAGATGTGCAACAGCACTAAGATTTTCAGGAAGTATCTTCAATAGTTTCTGTTTTGCAGGCTCATAAACACCAACAAACAACGCAGAAGCCCTACATATAAAATATGATAGTGTTGGTTGACAGAAATAAGGACAACAACATTTATAACACAATAAGGATAACTAACTAACTAAAATATATAGGATAAAACATAAATTCATATATTACGGTCACCCTTGTATTAAAGTGACGCTGCTGTATACATTAATCTCAACTTTAAATGAAAATTTAATTCGAATGGTGAGAGCAGAGTGAAAATTCACCACAGTTAGATATATCCTTACGGTAAAACACCAACAAGATTCCCCGCCAACCCTGAATATAGCCCTTGGAGGACAATTTTTCCTCCACCACGCGCTGCCTACAATGAAAATATGAAGCCAATCTAAGTAAACTTTTGCATTCTGGTTATGTTAGGATTGTTAGCATGTAATCACATAATTACAATCCCACAATGGTAACCTAGCGGTCGATCAGGGACAACGGTTGGGGACTTGGAATGCATAGTGGAGGTACCAAGGATCAAAATCAAACCATGGCACATACCCCCTTCAATTGTGGGTTGCACAATTAAATCCTCCCTGTTGGCAGTAGGATTGGTCGGTGGGGGCCAGAGGACGGATTGCCCTTTTTTTGTCAAGTAATTCAAAACAGTTGACTCATAGTTAATTCTTGTATAATGCAACAAATAGTTATATTTTACTTTAAGTTTCCAGGTTTGTTTATTTAATCCTTAGAAGTATAAAACTACTTTCTCTGCACAGCAAATGCAATTTATCAAGTACAAAGGTTCCTCAAGCCCTTTTTTTGCTTGTTTAATATGATCATACTGTTTTGCTAACAAATTTAGTGGAACGTTCGCAAGTAGAATTCCAGACAATTTTAGCAGCTACGTATGGTCATACTGTTTTGCTTGTTTAATATGAAACGCATACAACATAATCAGGACATTGAACCTACCTGCAGTCTTGTCTTTATGGTATCAATTGGATATAAAGTTGTTTCAACGACTACTCCAGCTGTACCTCCTGCTATGAAACCATCTGCACCACCACATATAATTAAAACATCAAAAGTTTCCACATCTTTCAACCTATATCAAGAACTGACTCATTAAGTATGTACAAAGATAATTACTCATATCACATGTCCTCTTCCAGTTCTGCCATAGAGATAGAATTGTTGCTAGTCTATGAACAGCTTTGCTGTTCATAAAACAAATATTTAGAAAATACGTCTCTTCAGAGTTATTAATTTATTGACATTAATGTTGCTGGAAACAATAATGAAACAAATGGTGATAACTCTGTTGGTCTCCGTACATAAAAATGTTATGAGATAACAAGTAGAAGCATGATTGTTTTTTCAAGAAATGTGGGGTATGCAATGAACCCATGTATAAAATTGCAGTATATTATAATGGATTTTCATTTATGTCTTCAATATTACATCCATACTCCACACATGATACCAAAATGTTGAATAACCAGAATTATGGTTATTATTTAGTCCCAGAATTAGCTCTGTTTATGTTCCCCATAGCAATAACACAAACTCAAAGTAAGGCTCCTATCAAAGGCCACTCTCATGGACTAGATTTAATATGCACAGACCATCAAATTGCAAAAACTACATGCTAATAAGATGCAGTGTTACCAAATTAATTAACAATATAATTTAAGAAAAATATCAACAGACTAAATAATTTAAGAAATATTTCAGAAATACCGAATAAAGTTCGCAAGAAATCAAATGGCTTTTCTTCCCCTACGCTGACTGATGCAAAAGACTTCTTTGGTATCAATTGCAACCTTTGTGCTTTCCCACTTGATACATCTGCAAAACCACACCCCCTGCTCAAACAAGAACCACAAAATAAATGGCACTAACCAAAACAAAGCAAATGTATAAATTATTACACCTAGAGAATTTCATATTGGTTGGCATCTGTAGCTTCATGATAATTAAATAATGATCCTTAAAGACTTTTACATATTTTGTGAAAAAAGAGTTTACATAGTTCATAGCATTGGTACTCTTCTAGTAGATTTAGTCATGGGTATTCACCTACAACATTTTTCATGGGTAAAGGTGATAAGTTATTGTTTAAATATACATTGGGAATTTACAAATTACTTATGACCACACCCATAGATTTAGTCACGTATGTGCTCTTGGGATATTTTGATTTGGTATTAAATAAAAATGAAAAACCATAGAAAAAAAAAGGGATTTAAGATGAAAGGTAAAATGACAAAGTACCCCTATCTTAACAATTCTCTGTAAATGACATCCATTTTAAGGACCGTAAGCATGCAAGATTCCACTTTAGGGATAATTATCATAATCATCATAGTTCAAGGTGAAACATTCAAACATGTAAACTGGACCTAACCAGAAGAACAAAATATATAACTTATTCATTTTATTATTGTGTTGTTTAAAGAATTGCTACATATTTTTTTACTTAAGTTTGCAATAGTTACTTTTACATTGTGTACCATATTAACCATTTTTTGAAATTAGTGTTTTTGTATACAATCTGCAATCACTCTCTATTATAAGAATAAGCTTCTAAATATCTTATCAATAGTTGTACATATTTATTAGCAATATTGAGTTGTTAAAAACAATGTAACATATTCTTTACTAAGTTTCTAATCGTAAGTTATTATTTGCCTATTTGAGTTAATCTATGTTGGGTAGATAATCTCTCTTTATTAAATACATATTTATGTACTTAACTAATAATTAGAAGAATCTATTAGCCATGTACCAAATCCAACATTTTATTTTATTTTCTGTGGCAAAGAAGAAAATATGTCATGTATGCTTCTTTATTTTAGTAAGCTCCTACACGCATGCCCACATGTGCCTCATAGGTCATCCCACATCGATTGGAGAAAAAAGCGTATTTCAGTTTATATACGTTGGTTGAACCTTTTAAGTCGCTGGACCTGGTTACGCGAGTCTGTGACCCAAGTGGGGGCATTAAAGGTGGGCTTGGAGGGGTTGTTTAAAAGGGGGCATACAACCATGAGAAAGGCGCTGTCGGTCTTTATAATTAACAAATCTTTGAGTTAATTATTAACACGTCCTTATCAGCTGGCTTATCAGAGCAGCAACCGACACAATTTTGCCTAAAACTCATGGTTCTTGCCATCCGTTAACCACCACTCCCACCTTTTTCATCTGCCCCGATTGATAACCGACATATAATTGACAACCAACTTTTAATTTCAAACTTACAACATATCATTTTTCAATATAAAGCATATGGTTTGGTCTTTTTGGTACAGTATTTCCTAGAACTTTATTCTTTATTCATTTCGGACCTTTCGGTGCAGTGCAAAACTGGTACCGAACCGATTTCCTTCTTTACAGAATTTGATTTGATGTTGCTTTATTTTAATATTATTTCAATACAACAAACACAAGTATATTTTAGATTGACCATTCAATTTAACCAAATTGTTACTAAACTAAAAGAGAACAAGTTTTACATAACTCATGAAGGTGATAAGTTATTGTTTATACTTTAAATATTTATTGGGATTTTACAAATTACTTAAGAGCAAACCCATAGATTTAGTCATGGATGTGTTCTTGGGATATTTTGAGTTTGGTATTAAATAAAATTAAAAAAAAATCATAAAGATTTAGGATGGAAGGTAAAATGACAAAAATACCCCTATGTTAACAATTCTGAGTAAATGGCATCCCTTTTAAGGACTGTAAGTACAGAAGATTCCACTTTAGGGACAATTTTCATGATTATTATAGTTCAAGGTGAAACGTGTAAACTCTCCAGGCTGCACCTAACAAGAAGAACAAAACATAAAACTTATTCAATTAATTACCTTCTGTTGTTTACAATTTTGCTACATATTTTTTTAATTAAGTTTGCAATAGTACTTTTACATTTTGTACCTTATTACACGGTTTTTGAAATTAGTGCTTTTGTATACAATCTGCAATCTCTCACTATTATAAGAATAACCTTCTAAATATATGATCAATAGTTAAACATATTTATTAGCAATATTGAGTTGTTTAGAACAATGTAACATATTTTTTACTAAGTTTCTAATCGTACATTATTATACGCCTGTTTGAGTAATTTTATGTTGGGTAGATAATCTCTCTTTATTAAATCCCTATTTATGTACTTTATTAATAATTAGAAGGATCTGTTAGCCATGTACCAAATCCAACATTAGATTATATTTTCCATAGCAAAGAAGAAAATATGTCATGTATGCTGCTTTGTTTTTGTAAGCCCCTACATGCATGCCCGCATGTGCCTCGTAGGTCATCCCACATCGACTAGAGAAAAAGGTGTATTTCAGTTTATATACGTTGGTCGAACTTTTTAAGTCGCCGGACCTGGTTACGCGAGTCTGTGACCCAAGTGGGGGCAATAAAGGTGGGCTTGGAGGGGTTGTTAAAACTTAAACGGGGGCATAGAACCATGAAAAAGGCGGTGTCGGTCTTTATAATTAAAAAAACTTTGAGTAAATTATTAACACGTCTACAGCTGCTTGTAAGAGCAGCAACCGATACAATTTTGCCGAAAACTCATGGTTCTTGTCATCCATTAACCACCACTCCCACCTTTTTCATCTGCCCTGAGTAAGAACCGACGTATAATTGACAACCAACATTTTATTCAAACTTACAATAAATGGTTTTTCAACATAAAGCATATGGTTTGGTCTTTTTGGTACAGGACTTTCCTAGAACTCAATTCTCTATTCATTTTGGACCTTTCGGTACAGTGCAAAAAACTGGTACTGAACCGATTTCTATCTTTTAAGAATTTGATTAGATGTCTCTTTATATTTATACTTTTTCAATATAACAAACACAATTAGATGTTAGATTGACTATCCAATTTAACCAAATTGTTACTAAACTAAAACAGAACAAGTTTTACATACATCATGAAGTGAATGCAAAAAAACAGTAAAATTGAGTAGAAACAATCTTATTGGAAACTTCAAATCAACAAACATTAAGAAATTGAAAGCTGTACCTTATAATTGGTAAAATTACCTGATGAATGCTTTGAATTTATAGCTAGCGTGAGAGGAGCCATCATTGAAGCTCCAAGATGTAACTTATCCACCTGCAGATTAAAACCCCCAAAATTATGAATTATGAGGGATTGAAGGTAGTAAGTAAATAAGTAGTAAGAAATGACAAAATTCAACAGAATGCATACACTGAAAGTGGGGGAACGCCGCCCAGAGACGGAGACAGGTTGCTGATTGCTGACGGAATCGTTGTAGGTAAAGAAAGACGGTTGTAGCAAACTGATAGAGTTGTGGATGAACAGGCAGCCATTGTTGGGCTAATGTGTATGGGCTGGGCCATATGGGTCTAGTTGGGCACGGGTTCCTCAAAACCAATATTAAAACCATATGGATCCCGGGTCCGGTTATATTTGATCTAGATATTGTTTTCGGATTTTGTGACTTTAACCCAAGAAAACTGGTTCGTATCTTAACCGGTTTTTAAATTATAATCTAATCGATTCAATCACATCTAACCCGAGTTGCACGAATAAATTTATAAGAGTAAATTACACAAATGGTCCTTGTGGTTTGGTGTTTTTTGCTCTTTTCGTGCCTCAAACTTTTTTTTTGCACCAATGGTCAAACCTTTAACCCTTTTGGTCCCTCTGACTAATATCCGTTAAGTTTGACCGTTAGAGAAGATGGCATTTCCGTCTTTTTGTCATTTTTTGGTTTTTCTTTTTTCTTTTCTATTATATTTTCTTTTCTTTTTTTTTTATATAGAAAAATAAAAAAAAAACTAAAACCTATCTTCATCTCATTCAAGTATCATCCTCCTCCTATCTCCTTCAGACCCATCTGCTTCTTCCTCTCCTCCGACGGTAGTCCGACCAGCTTCTCCGGCCGTTTCATCCTCTCCGACAAACATGCTAGTGTCAAACTTAACGGATGTTTGTCAGAGGGACCAAACGGGTTAAAGGTTTGGGATTTTGGGACCATTGGTGCAAAAAGTTTGAGGGACGAAAAGAGCAAAAAGCGCCAAACCACAGGGACCATTTGTGTAATTTACTCAGTTTATAATATGCAATGCAATGAGTATGAAAATAATATGTCATATAAAATACGTGATAATATAATTTTAATCTAGAAATAGTGTTTGTATTACTCGACGTCTTATAAAAATAAATAGAAAAAACTTGAATCTAAATTATAAAGACAAATCACACTTTTTTAAAGTGCAAATTTACGTGGTTTGCCGAATAATTCGAATGCGGTTGTTTTTTTTTCATCACTTGGCAATTTTGGACATCCAACAAATGTGTCGTAACAGCTAAAAAATAATTTCTGGTGTTGTGAGAGAACTTCAAGCATCACAAGTTAACAAAACACAATAATTATATTCTTCAAAACCCAAATTTATATTTTCCCTCGCAACACGTCACATTTTTAAAGCATCTCTATGAAATGTAGTACGACTTACTTGATTATAACGTGGTTGCATCAATTTGTTAAACTGTAGCCGTCAAATTTTCATCATCAAAGTGGTCGAACGACAAAACTTTTGTAATCGGAAACTTTGTAAAATTCTTCTAGTAATTTGTCGTAGTCGTAAATGAAAATATTGTCTTGCGGGGTAATGTTGGCTTGACTCGAAATGGATCTTATGCGAAGTGTTTGCATAATTTCGTAATATGGTTTTTCAACTTCTTGTTTCCTTCGAGTCTAAAGAACTTTTGACAAAATTGCAACGCGCCTTTTTCGAGTCGTTTGACATTTCGCATAAATCGTAATGCTCCCAAAAAATTTTGTTTCGTTTGCTTTCGAGCACTTTTAAGACTACGAGTTTTCCCCAGACAGATGATTGTCCGGTGGTATCTTGATACTAGCCATGAAAAAAATGATGAAATTACGAGAGTCGAAAAATGCTGAAATTATCAAAATAGAGAGAGTTTAGAATGATGTGTGATCAACCCAAAACTATTCTCACCAATTTATACTAAACTTGGATGACAAAATTGAAAGTTTTTAGCAAAAAGGATCAAATATGTGTAGGTCCGATCAGTTTTTTTTGTAATTGTTATTTTTGGTTAAAAAAAAAAACTTGGTCGCCCTATAATATCTAATCTGGTTAAAAACCCGGATCAAATAAAATGTATCATGGATTAAGAAACCCGGTCATGCCCAAAACGTTTCGGATCAAAAACATATTATCAGATATTTTTGTACCTCTAGTAAAGTTGAAATGTTGGATGAAAACCTAAGGTCTGACGAGATATTTCAACGAAAACAATTAAAAAATTAAGATGTGTTCATATAAGTTAAATTTAATCGTTTTTTACTAAGAGTGATGATATTTGGTTTTTAAATTTATAACTAAACTTTATAACAGATAGTTTGGGTTTCATTTTCGGTTTTTGTGGCCATTGTTTATCAACAATGAAACACATATATATTGCTTTTGAACATGTTTTCGGTACTAACATGTGTTTTCTAGAAAACAAAAATGGTTTTAATTTTGTTAAAATTAAAATTGAAAACTTCTCTTATTTTTGGTATTCGAAACCTCTTCCTTTTATGTTTATAACTTTTAACTTAAAATGTTATCAAATTTAGACTGTACTTATTTTGAACCGAGACTATATCATTATCGAATCCGTTTCGGGTAATCTGATATTTATTTAATGAATTTGTGTTTTTTCATTTCAGTTACATCTAATTTATATTTAGGGTGATGCGAGTGCCCATCTTTTTCATTCCACACTTTTTGTACACTTCAACGTCACATCAGATTTTTCTCTCTACACATTTCAATAAGTTAGAAATACTTACATTTCTAGACATTTCCATATTTCTTAATTTTTTTAAAGATATTCATTTTAATTAATAAAACAACTAAAACTAAAATAATTAATTTCATAATTATTTAAAACTATTACATTAATTTCATGATAATGTTTATATTCGTCTACCGTCCGAAGATGGTAATGACAATGACTACGAAAACGTATACGTATCCATCACAATAAAAATAAAATAAAAGGTGTGT
This sequence comes from Centrapalus pauciflorus, assembly GCA_020465985.1. Lineage (NCBI taxonomy): Eukaryota > Viridiplantae > Streptophyta > Magnoliopsida > Asterales > Asteraceae > Centrapalus > Centrapalus pauciflorus. Next base: position 1,126,011 of record JAANYP010000698.1, on the reverse strand, counting down.
GGGAGTTTAAATTGAAATAGAGAAATTTGAGATGATATAGATTGAAAGGTTTGAGGATGTAATGTATTTGGAGTTAAATATTTATAGAGTGAAAATATTGAGTGATTTTTTTTTTTAAAATTAAATGGTCAAACGACCGTTTGAGGGAAAAAAAAAGGAAGTCGTTGAGGGTAACAAGGCCTGAGAGGGGTGGAATGATGTCGGGGCCGAAGAGGGGGATGGTGTGGCTGCCGGCCTCGAGCCCAGTGGCCAGGTGGCGTGTCCGAACCGCGGCTCGGACGTACCATTCTCTATTAGCCCGATGCAAACCCATAAAATTGGGGGTTGAAACTGCAATATAATTAAAAACGAGGATAGAAACTGCAGAAAAAATTAGGTTAAATACAGTGGCAAAAACGTAATTTAGCTAAAAATTATATATAAATAGACATGCGTCTGCGGTTTTTTGAAACCCTAGCAATAGCTTGGTGTGTTTGAGGAGCAGCGGCGGCGAGCTTAGACGATAGGCGAAAATGGTGAAGTTCTTGAAGCCCAACAAGGCGGTGGTGGTCCTCAATGGACGTTTTGCAGGTCGAAAGGCGGTGATTGTCAGGCAATTTGACGACGGCACTCGTGACCGTCCTTACGGCCACTGCCTTGTCGCCGGGATCGCTAAGTACCCGAAGAAGGTGATCCGTAAGGATTCTGCTAAGAAGACGGCGAAAAAGTCTCGGGTGAAGGCATTCATCAAGCTCGTGAACTACAACCACATCATGCCGACGAGGTACACCTTAGACGTGGATCTGAAGGACGTCGTAACACTCGATGCGCTTCAATCTCGTGACAAAAAGGTGACTGCTTCCAAGGAGACCAAAGCAAGGTTCGAGGAGCGATTCAAGACAGGGAAAAATCGTTGGTTCTTTTCTAAGCTTCGTTTCTGAGGAGAAGATGAGTTATCTCTTGTTTCTGTTTTGTTATGTTGGTCAATATCATGATAGACTATGAGACTCACTGGTAGTTTACATTTATTTTTGATATGTTTCATTCGAATATTTTGTGCTGCAAATCCGAATGAATTTCATGGGTTTTAATCAATTAATCGTATCAACTTTGTGTTTGTGACTGGAATTTGCTGGATTTATGTGATCAGTTCTTTATAAACTTAAATCCCTGATTGCGTGATATGCTAATAAAAATTGACTGAAATTATTTAGGTACCCATTTCTTACAACGCTGTGTTCTTGAAACTTTTTTAAAGGTGGAAAAGAATGGAATAAAGGGAAATCAAGAAAAATGAAATTAGTTTGTGTTTTTTTTGGTATTTCAGGATCGAAAGGAAATGAAAAGGAACGAAATTGCAGTGTATTCTAGCTCTAAAATTTTTCTCCCAAAAGAGGGGAGAAACCAAGTTTCCTTTACCTTCCTTTCTTTTGTTTTCTTTCCAAGAACTCAGCGTAATTGAGTTGAGTTGCTCAATGGCTCTGTGCCAATGGCAGTTCAATGAAATATTTCATCTTTTATTTTCCAGGAGGGCTGTGTGATTTTGGATGAAATATGATTGTCTCATTCTCTAATTCTTAGATGCAAATAAAGTGGTAACAACGGATATGAATTTTGTTGTCAAAACATTATGAATGAATGATAACTTGCTCTTAATTAGCATGGATTTATTAAGGTTTCTCTGTAGCTTTGTATCTAATTAAGTAAAGAACTTTTCCTGTCTAGAACTTGTAGCTGATAATATGTAGGGTTAATGCTAAAACTCTTAATCGTTAGGAATAAGAACTGCTCTTCGGTCAGCCATTGATCTGATGAACAAAGCCCGTATGTATATAACCTATCAACATTTTTATGGAGACACAACCTTATCTTTTGTAGGCATTTTGAGTGTCACCATTGAATTTAGAGATTGAGAACTTATAATTAGCTAAGAGTGGTTTAAGTTATGCTATTCATAACCTAGTTATGAATCCCAGGTTTACATGTGATGTGGCTTTGCGGCTTAAGCTTTTCTAGATTATTGTCAATAGCTACCAGCAAAATTGATGCCGGTTCGGTTCCCCCTCTATTAGTTTTCTTTTGATTGGCTTTCTTTCTCGGTAACTAGGTGATATTGTTGTGTTGTTTCAGTTTGAGTCCCTAATTGTTCTTTAGGGCGTGTGTTTTCAATATATTAAACTTGATTTTAGATCATTGTTATTGCTTAGTTAACGAAAATTAGTCATTTTTCAATTTCATTTTTTTAGTTATAGTTTTTAGAAAAAAAAAACAAGGGTTTTTATAAAAAGTGAAAACTTGTTTAGATGATAAAGTTTTAGTTTTAAGAAAAATAAGATGTGTGATTATAAAATAAGAAAAATGAGATAGGTGATAGAATAGTAAGAGAGAGAATTAGAGTATTATAAAAAAAATATAGGGTAGGTAATAGAAAAGTAAGAGAGATAATATGAATAGTGGTATTTTGAAAAGTGAAAAGAAAATTTATGAAATTGTTGTTAAGTAAACAAGTTCTCGTTTTTTATGAAAAGTGAGACGGAAATTTTCGGTAACTAAACGCACCATTAATGCTCATGTTGAATGAAGAGCTATGTGCCTACTTTTTTTAGATCAAGTATTGGTTAGGAGTAAACTAACGTACCCAAAGGATTAGTTTCTTGATGTGTGCATCTTGTGATTTTGTTTATCCATTTGAGTATGTAACATGTTCTCATGTTTTTCTCTAGCCTTACTAGGAAGGAGTCTCCTAGAAACTGAAAAATCGGGATATTCTTATTTCAGTTTGTCAGGACATGATAAGTTTTTCTGGAAACTACATCAAAATTATGACGTAGCCTACAATTCATTCCATTGAGATTGAAATCTTTATGAATTTGATTTGGATTGGTGTGATATACATCGATGGATAAGATAGGGGATGAACGAAGTTTGGATTATAGATATGAAGTCTTTACAAATACATTAACCACTTGGTGGGAGTTTAGATCATTGAAATTTACGCGTTCAGTGTAATTATATAAGCATTAATAGATCTCAAATAACAAAAAAAACACTAGGCAATTACTTGACCATAACACAAAACACACACTATAGGAATATGCTTCACTGACTCTGCTAAGCTCTTTTTGGATGAATGGCTTCTTTGTGGTAATCTTTTCTTAGAGTTGGTTGTCATATGATTGTGCGTTTCTTGTTTCGTATATGATTTGTTGTCTCTGGTGGTTCTTCGTTCATGTTGGAGCCGTGGATCCTTCTCTATGTCTGGTTGTGGCTGAATTGGTTCTTTTGGTACTTTGTGTGTTTCTTTTCGATAATCTTTTTTTGTTAGGGAAACCCTCTATGCAAAACGTTAATTTAAGCTTTCCAGCAAGATCATAATCAAGCACCGGTAACCTGTGAATCTGATCATTTTAGTATCAATATCATCATTCAAATTTTGCTACCCACGCAAAGAATAACTGACCTCTTATTCTAGGGTTTTCACTTATGATCATGTTTCTATCCCTTTTAAATGCATACATGTTCATTTTCATAATAGGGTTAAGATTAGAAGGAAAAAAAAAACATTTTTCTTTTTCATTTTTGAGATTATGTCCATAGAATTTATTTAATTGGTTAAATTCCTAAGTATTCTTTGTTTTATTTAAAAGTATATATATGAGACTTGTTAAGACGGTTATTAATCGGTAAGTTGTACCATGATTTAAACAGTAACTTGATCGTCAACATCAGGAAAAAAATTGCTTTTTCAAAACTCATTCGATTAAGTAATTGTTTTACCAAGCAACAAGAAAATGTAGTCTTAATTTTTGAATAAGAAAAAAAATGTCTAGAACTTATTCTTGAAGTAAAAAGTATATAAATTTGAATGTGTGTCTAAGAGAGATTCTTGCTAAAACAGAAAAGAAAAACAGAGATTAAGTGAAGTTCACAGTAAATTCTATCTAAATTCTTGAATTATAATGTGTTGATTGTTAGTGTTAGCAAAGTTTTCATAGCCATAGTTTAAAAAAGGAAAGAACAACGAAAACTAACATGAAAAAAGGGAAATTGACTACCGTGCATGAATTTCGTATTTTTGATAATAGCTCTTTCATATGAACTCGAAGTTAGATAATTCAATAGCCTAGACAAAGTAAACACACGTGGCTACAACTTTTATCTATTAAGAATTGGCTCATGTGGTTGTGACGCGGCAAGTCAGGAGCATGACTCGGAGAGGCATTCGTGAACTGCACCTTTATGTTTTCTGTACAAACCCAAAACACATACAATCCAATTCTAGTCCCTAAATGACTAAATCCACTTGAAACGTTTTTTTATACATTGTTAAGCCACTTTATTTAGCCCCAAAAAAAAAAAAAAAACACACACACATACATACACACACACACACACACACACACACACACACACACACATATATATATATATATATATATATATATATATATATATATATATATATAAAATCAAGATCAATGGAGTACCATGTTAGACTGGGGTACCGGGGTACCGTTTACAGCCAATCATTTACTATAGAAATTATTAATTAATATATAAAATTCTACTGAAAATTGAATCCCACATCATTTTGTGTGAGGGGTAAAATGGGTATGAAAAAATTTTTAAAATGGGAATCAAATATTATTTAAATCCCAAGAATTTCTCATTTGCAGTTAATAGTTCCGTTGCCTATTTCAGCGATAACCCTCCATTGAAATTGATTTCATGCTGTCGTCCGCTTGAAAGTCGAGTTTTACCATTGTCTTCGTATACTGCACATGTTCAAATTCTTCAATATGGTTTTAAATGCACATATTTAATGCTGCACACATATATTGCAAATATAGAATACTGTACATGTTTAATGTGTTTTATCTATATATATTCCCTTGTTGCACATGTTTAAATTCTTCAATATGATTTTAAATGCAATCACCAGTATATTGTACATGTTCAGTACCCTTATTGAACATGTTCAATAAGTTCTTTATAGTAGGTAAGAGTATCAGATCCCTACAATTAAGGGATTTCCTAAATCACAAAATATCATATATTAATTAAAATAAAACATACTTGACTATATTACCCTTCTGTACTTGTAATATGGTACCCTATTGATCCGAATGAGAGAGATAGAGGGGTGTGGGTGTGTTTATTTAGCACTTGAATGCACATTTATGGTACCACTTCTTCACTCTTTATTCAATATAATGCACACCATTGATCCTCCATTTGACACACCAAATCAAAGCATACGGCTTAAAAGTTTACACCAATGACTTGGTGTTAACTACTAAACTCACGACACTATTTGTTTGATTCATGATTCCTTCTCCCATATACATATGTTCTTATTTTCAAGAAAATACACATGAAAGATGAATAAACATAATTAGAGGTTTTAGGGAAGCTTCACCTTATAATTCCAAGATCAAAATGTCCATACTTTTCTTGTAAAAAATTTCCCTCAAGCTTTAACCAAGCCCCTTTCTAAATGTGTTGGAGATACTTTGATAGTGAGCAAAGTGAAGAAATGAGAAACCGATTGGAAAATCGGTTTTAAACCCCACATGACAAAAACTTACACCTTGATGACCCCTTATACACTTAAGCTTCTATCCTCGGGATCCAACCGAAATCTCAATTAACCCACCATTGGTTCTTTAATCAAATAAACACCCCAATGTGTGTTTAATAACTCCCAAGGGACCTGTTACATCAAACATATGTTTCACATTAGATTCATAACATTAGTGAAAAATTCCATTAAAATGACTAACTTCGGAACCTCCCTAATTCAGAAGTTCACAAGTTTAAAACTCCTGAAGTTCAAAATAATGGAACTTCCGAAGTTAGCAACTTCTATTCACATGCTGAAAAATCCTGAAGTTCATGTATACTAAAGTCCGAACTTCGGAGCCTGAATGTTGCAAAGTTCGGAACCCCTAAGTTCGAAAGTTGGTTCCAAATGTTCCAAAGTGCAAACATCCGATGTTAAAGACAGTTCTCACTTTTGTTCCATGCTTGATCCGAAGTTCGAATTTATGTATCCGAGGTTCAGATGTTTTAATCATCCGAAGTTCATCACTTAAACTTCCAAAGTTCCATACTTAGTCGTTCAATAATTTAACAAATTTAACTTATTTTCAAATATGGTAATTTTTAATGTGCATAATTCCACATAAGTACAATATAATTCCAATATAACACCTATAAATCATCTATCAATCATATTGAACACCAATTTCACCATTTTAAATTAATTTGGTGATATATTCATCTCCGCTAAAGAACACACACACACTAAAACACATAGTTACAAATCAAAACCTTACCTAAAAGTTGAATCTGAAGGTGAAACTTTGCATAGAGCTTTATATGGCTCGATTAAGTCTTCCACACTAATATTTATTACATGCAACCACAAAATTAGCATAAGCCTCTCATTCATTTCATACATAAACCGAACTAAAAACCCCACAAATTCATGAGTTTAAATGATTTTTACCTCCAATCGATTGTTATAGTAGTTTTAGTTTCTTTCAAACTAGTTAATTCAATATATTTATAGCTTGAATCCAACAAAATCGTGATCTTGAAATTTGAATGAAGTCGAGAGAGTGACAAAAAGCATGGCAGTTGAGAGAGAAAGAGTTTGTGCAAATGTTGCATTTATTAGCGACTCATTTACTAAAATACTCATTTCTTTGAATTTTCACTCTAGTTGCAACTTTTATCCACCTACTTATACTTTTAACTCATTTTGAGTTCTAACCTTTCACATATTGTTTCCATTATATGTTTGAACTCTTTATAACTTTCCAACTCATAATATCTTAGCTAAATATATCGGAATAAATTAAATATCCAAATACATCATTTTGCACTTAAATTGCCAGAATTACAAATTTAAAGTCTTAGGATGCTACATTTAGTGATTTAAATATTATATTTAAATTTGAGGATGTTACAACTGAAACGAAAATAGAGTAAACGGGGTCTGATGTTTCGTGACTATCGCGATCGTGACCATAAGGGTGTGGACCTACGATGAGCTTATGGTGGTTGGAAGGGTCTCAGGTTGAGTCCAAGGGTCTAGGTCGAGATGAGATTCGAGTCATTCGACCAAGATGGGAATCATGAATCAGGTTGACCGCACCCGCGAGCTGGGTAGCATGACTGTGATGACGAGGCAACTGTGATCGCTCAGTCACGACATTGCCTTGAGGTGTAAGGCAACTTGTTGGTTTAACTTAATGGGTTGGTGTATGAGTGGGTGTGTGTCTAAATTCTTATTAGTATTTATTTGTAACCAATGGTTGTCTATATGTTGAACAGGGTCGCGTTTAAGTCAATAGAAGGGTCATAAAGGTCAACAGAGTCGTCGAGAGTTTGGGGCTAATATCAGCTAGCGGTGAACATGAGGCAGTTTGGTTCAATTTTTGGCGGAAACATAACCCAAATCGAAAATTTTGGTTTTTGAAATAGTGACCATTTTGGTTTTTGAAAATTTTGTCGTCACTCGTAATACATAGTTTGATTTAAATAAAAGATTAATCCATATATACTTTAAAACAAATACAAACAAAACTAAAATTTTTATAAATATTATCACACCAATCAGTGGGTTTTTGAATAGTGACCATTTTAGAAATCGAAGGTTATATTGTTCGAGCTAAGTAGAACTTGAAATTTTGGAGTTAGGATGTCTAATGGAGTTTATTAAAAAAATATGATAGTTAAATAGAATATAAGATTAAGCTAATGGTATGGGATTTGGTCTTGGCTCATTTTCTTACCGTAAATAAATATTGTTATGACAAATTAATATTAGTTATAATTAGTTATTACATTTTCAGATCTAATTAATTAATTATGCAATAAAAGATTATAAACATATATATATAGATTTATATAATCTCATAACATAAAAATGTAATAAATATAAATATCGGGTAAATGGATATTGTCTATGGATGAGAAATATTCGTCCATATCCTATCCAATATTAATCAATATCCGCTCCATATCCAATATTCAACCATTTAACTTCGTCCATATCCACAAACGGTGGATTAGATCGGATGAATGATTATTGGATTGGGTGACAATTACCGTCCATAATTAATTAATTATTTGAAAAGTGTGCTAAATTTGGATGAATGTGATGGAAGAACCATTGTTAAATTAAATTATTATAAAATTTGATGTTGGCAAACTAGCAATCCAGTCTCCCCGCTCCAGCAGTCCGCTATTGTGACTTTGCCGCGCGAGTGGAAAACTTGAAATTCCAACAAATACAAACAATTCCAATCTACACCGTCAAATTTCCTATCTATGCAAATCTACGGCCTGTAACCGCGATCCGCGTTATCAACATTTCCACCAATCAAAATACATATCCAGCTCATATATAAACAAACTCCCCCCAACATGTTTTCATCACCAGTGCCCAATATCTTCCAATCTTTTTCATACAAAAAAGCGCGCTAAATTTCCCTCTTTGTCCACTAATGGCTCCGAAGGCGGCAGAGAAGAAACCGGCGGAGAAGAAGCCAGCGGCGGAGAAAGCTCCGGCAGAGAAGAAACCACGAGCAGAGAAGAAGCTCCCGAAGGACGCATCGGCTACAGACAAGAAGAAAAAGAGGAGTAAGAAGTCGGTGGAGACTTACAAGATCTACATATTCAAGGTTCTGAAGCAGGTTCATCCAGACATCGGAATCTCAAGCAAGGCTATGGGGATTATGAACTCCTTCATCAATGATATCTTCGAGAAGCTCGCACAGGAATCATCGAGACTCGCTAGGTATAACAAGAAGCCTACGATCACTTCTAGGGAGATTCAAACCGCTGTGAGGCTTGTGCTACCTGGTGAATTGGCGAAACATGCTGTATCTGAAGGTACTAAAGCTGTCACTAAATTTACCAGTGCGTAGAGTGTTGTTAGGAAGTTATTTGATGATTTTCATTGTAAAAACTTCAAATTAGAATCTGGCTGTTGAGATCTAAGGTGATACATCGGAACCGAAAGACTTGAAACTATTATGAATTCAGAAATCTATTATGTATCTTAGATTTTGCTTATGAAATTCAGTTATTTTGTTAATGCGTTTGGATCTGATTATCTTTCATCGAGTTCACGATAACAATTTGAAATAAATCGATAATCTGTAACTTTAAATTGTGTACCAGAATGAAAATGCAAATTACTACCAACAAAATGGAATGAATTATTAATTATATCTTTGAATTTAGTTTCTATGAACGATTGATTACAGGAGATGAATGCTTCCCCGAATGCTTTTCATCATTGATTTGAGGCCTGGCCTTGCATTGTTTTCGTAATCTTTTGTGCGTCTTGGATTTGAGTTAAAACATGATTCAGATGCACCCAAAACTTACTCTATGCATTGGATCATTAGTCCAATAAGTTGCAACAAACAACTATTTAATTAATTACAAGTCATTGAATTTTATAATGTTAAAAATTTTGCAAATATCAAGGTTATCAAGATCGAGATCTTATCTAGAATCATTTTTGTCATTGCAAGATCATATCATAGTATTGTATGATAAACAAAAGAGAGACATTTTGTACTCCTTTCAAGGCACGTGTATAGTGTTGCTTTCATGAAACAAGAATCACAGTTATGAGTAGTATTATATTGGTATCTTGGATTCAAAAAATATGCGGTTAGATGGAGGGGCCTAACGATCTTATGATCTTATTAACGATCCTACGAAAACAAACCTTATGTAGGATCGGATCGTCGTACGATCTTACTAACGATCCTACGATATTGCTTACGATCCTACCCCAAATCGATCCTACTAGCGATTCTGATCGAAATCCGCTTGTAGGACCGTATACGATTTAAATCGCGATTTTGATAACCTTGGTACATATAATGATAAATATACAATCGTACTTTAAAATATTAAAGTTGTGTCTAATTGATAACTTTTTTTTTCATCATATTTCCTATTTTTGATTTTCACAAAAATGAAGACATTGTTTTATGTTTATAAAACAAATTTTAGTTTTAAAATTATGTTTGAGTATCATTTTGTCATTTGTTTTTAAAACGAAAAAAAAAAATCTATATCTATTTATGAATACTATTAAATGAGTAAATATATTTATTTTTTGTGAAATTATGTGTCATCATTATGAATAGAGAAATGACAATTACAGTTATTAAAAATAACAATAATAGTTATAGTAAAGTTAATATAATCAACATTAAAATTCAAAGCAATTTTAATAAAATATAATATAATAACTTATTAATTATAATACAATAAGTTTAAAAGAATATAAATAATAATCACTATTCATATATATATATATATATATATATATATATATATATATATATATATATATAGGATTAGGTTCACATGAGAATCCCTCATTACCGTGAGAACCACTTTAAAATTTGTGCATCTACTGTATAAAATTGTGCATTTGATACTAAAATTAAATGTTTTCGATATATTATGCATTTCATGTATAAATTTACGCATCTCATGCTATAATTTATTCATTTTATGTACGAATTGTGCATTTAAGGAAATTTGTGCATTTGATTGTCAAATTTGTGCATTTAGTTTATAATTTAATAAATATAATTTTTGAATGTAATTTTAGTGTTAGATTATGATATTTATTAATATTTAAGACTAATAATGGTTTTAATTAAAACTTTTAATTTTTAAATTTGTGCATTTTGGAGTGGTTCTCACGTTCTCACGGTAATTAGGGTTGTTACCGGAACCCAATCCTATATATATATATATATATATATATATATATATATATATATATATATATATATATATATATATATATATATATATATATATATATATATATATATTCAGGTTCAAATAAGTACCTCTCGAAATCAAGTGCACCCGAGGGTATCGACCTTATAAAAAATTTTTTAAATTTTTTTTTACATAACCATGTTTAATTTAATGTTATACACATGATATATGAATTTCACATAAGATCACTTTCTGTGTCCTTAAAAATTATGTGAATGCTCAATGCATATTTATGTGAATGGTCATACATGTGAATGGTCATTCACACCATGTCATTTCACACCATGTGAATGGTGTGAATGACCATTCACATGATCTTTTTTTACCATTTACAAGATTTATGATATTACTACTTTTGAAAAAACGTTTTATAATGTTGTCTTATACATGTCTATTTAAAAAAATAAGTGTGAATGATCATTCACATTATGGTACGCTGGGTACGCTGGAATCTCATAGGTACGCTGATGAACCTGATTATATATATATATATATATATATATATATATATATATATATATATATATATATATATATATATATATATATATATATAGAGGGGTGGGTTCAATGGAAAACCACTATGCACCGGAAAACTGTGGAAACCTACGCATACCGTCCGATTTGATGCATTTCATAAAAAACGCGGTGGCATGATCGTAAATAAAGTGATGCATCACGCGGGAAATTTGATTCATCACGCGGGATTTTGATGCATCATGCGGGAAATTTGATGCATTTGTGGTGGTGCAGTGCGGTTTTCATAAGTTTTCAGGTGCATTATGCAGAAAGACGGTGCATCACGCATTCACGCGAGAATTCGATGCATCACGCGGGAATTGTGATGCATTTGTGGTGGTGCATGGAGGTTTTCCAAGGTTTTCCGATGCATGTTGGTTTTCCATTGAACCCCCCTCTATATATATATATATATATATAATTAATAGTTTATAATAAATAATTATATAATTCTTGAATACTTTTGTTAAAAAAAATGTTTCTATCTTTACATTTTAGTTTATTATAATTTATATAGTAATAATATGGGTAACACATGGCTAAAAAAACTAGTTAGGGTAATATTGGAGATGTTATTTGGTTGTGTGCCTAGTGGCATACAAAATCAGATGTTTATGCTTAGAAAAAAAAATATTTTTTTTTAAATAAAAATATACAAGTATGATCTCAATTCTATGTTTTTATATTAGCTTACGAAAATATACATTTGATTTAAACGAAACTAAAAGATTAAGTTTAAAAATTATGTTTACGTTTAGAAAAGATATTTTAAAACTAAATTAATAAAGTAAACAATATTTTTAATTAATAAAGAAAAAGATATAGAATCTAAGTATATTAACGAAATACTAAAAATTTATTATATTTATAAACTAAATGGACGTTTGGTTCGTAGATTTCCTGGAATAATTAGGATTTGTATTTAAAATCCTGTGTTTATTTTGTAGATTTCAATAAATATTTAAAATCACAGTTTATATTTAATGTGATACGTGAGTTATAAACTAGTATATAATTAAAGTCTTGTGTATTGTTTGTTCCTATGTCATATTATGTATTCCTTAAATAAGTAAATAAGATGGGCCGTCAATTCAAACTCTGTCATTTGTGATGTATAATTTTATTACAATATGATTTTTTGGATTGTTTATTTAGTTATACAAATATGTTTTTACACAAGGAAATATAATAATGTGTTTCGGCCTTTATTAGCTACGCTTCTCTTGTTAATTGCAAATGAGAACTAAATTGACACATTATTTAACATATAATATTTTAGTTTTTAACGTATAATTTAATCGAAACAGATTTTGATGGAAGAAAATAAACAATAATACCTAATAATCTCTAACTCTTAGATGGTGTTTGTTCGCAAAATATTTTTTTTTATGAAATGAAATTTGTCAAAAGAATGAAAAATTTTAAAGTATAGGAAATTGGATGGATTGAAATTAGTAACGTTTTTGGTTCTCAAATAATCCATAGGAACTAGATTGAAAAATTTCAGAGCGAAACCGAAGTTCCCCAACGCCGTCAAATGACCAGGGCTACTCTGGCTTTTCCAAGCCACACCCTTACTGTTTGGGTGGGGCTCGACCTCCGAACCGTACGATGAACGAATTTCAATCGGACCTGCGTTCAAAGCAAAACTTTAGAACATGATCAAAGCTTTCTAGTGCTGGCTCCGTGCCCATCCTATAATATTTTTTCCTTGATTCCTTATAGGAACGAACATTCCACTCTTTGGTGGAAATTTTTTCGGTCCCATTTCATTAGGTTGTGTAAATGAGCAAGCCGAGCCCGGGTCCGTTAATGCTCGAGTTCAGCTCGTTTAAAAGTATCAGGTTCAAGCTTGAGCTCAGCTCATTTCGAGCTCTGTATGTAAAGCTCGAGCTCGTGAATAATTATACAATCTCGAGCTCGACTCTTTTATCATATATATATATATATATATAATTGTTAATTAGTTTATTATAATCTATTTATATATTTATATATTTATTTAATCTATATATTATATATTTATTAACTAAAAACTATATTTATATATGTGCTCGTTTAGGCTCGCGAGCTCGTTTATTAAATGATCTCATATATTTTGGCTCGATCTCGGCTCAAACTCATTTAACTCGAGCTTTTAACGAGTCGAGTTCGAGTAGCTCGGCTCATTTACACCCCTACATTTCACAACCATTTTTCTTTGGTCGGATTCCATCAAATTTTGAAACAAAAAGTCAAAACGCCAAATGAGTAACCAGTTAACCACGAATCGACCCATTTAAACATTTTTATGGGTTAATTTCAGCCCAAAGCAAATGTTAAACTTATTGCTACAGTTGTACTTATTTGAATAGAAAATATCCGAGGGTGGCAAATATGATAATTAAGAATAATATAAGGGTATTATTGGAATTATCCTTTCTCACCAACCCAATTAAAAACGACGTTCACCTCCACCAACCAAATTTTGCACCTTGCCACCTCCTCCTGCCTGGAAAATACCATTTTCTTAAAACTAGGGAAAACGCCCTTTTCTTAAAACTAATGTTATCTTTCAACTTATAATTTAGATTCTTAAATTAATTACTATTTTTAATAAATATATTATAAAGTTTTCCTAATAACTATTTATTTGAATGCAAATATAATTCAGTTACAATCGTATCAAAAAAGTTCTTAAATTTATAACTTTTTTCTTCAAACAATGCTCATGATAAATATAAATGACAAATTGCCAAGTAGTGTAACTTAAATTTAAAAACAGACAATAAAAGTAACATAAAATTTTTTTTTTTGTCGATATCTTTGTTGGCAAAAACTATAGTTTATATTATTTTTCTTGACATTTTTTCTATTATTGAAATATATTGGTTCTTTTTATTCTTTTTCTTATATAATTAAATAGTAAAACAAACTAATCTTGAGCTTGTTGGTTATTTTTTTACTTCTAATGTTGTATTAAAATTTTGTATTGATTTGAATCTCACTAAGATTGTGAATTAATATTCCATAATCATAATACTTGTAGATTTGCAATTTAAAATTTATCTTGTTGGATTGAAAACTACGTTTAAGTAAACATTTGATGAAATATCTTTAATTTTTTTTAAAATAAATACATATACTTTATTATTCATTATTATTATCAAATAAGTATTTTAAGAAGATTGTTTTGATTTTTCTTTTATCCTAAGATAATCATCATAAAGATGCATCTAATGAATATATTTTTTTTATTTAATGCTACTCGTAAAAAATAATAGCATATATTAATATTACTTTTATCATTAATAAATAATAATATTAATGTGTCATGAATTCTATCCATAGTAATAAATTAATTTTATTTTGTTATCAATATTAACATAATCAATAATTACAAAATTATGTACGTATTGGTAATATTATTTATATCATCAGTAAAAATATAAAAATATGTTCGTTATTTTTCATCAGTTTTATTTTTTTTTCCTTATCTATGTATATATAATAATAGAGAGCATATAATGCCCACATGTTACATTCAGTAATTTAATTGAAATTTTAAAAAAAAATCTATGTAATACATGTTTGAAACGTATAAAATAATTAGTAAAAAATATTTCACGATTGAAAAAATACTTTATATATTAATCAATAAGAATCATCGATTAATATTAAATCTAAGTCTAACTCTTATAGTCTTATTCTATTTATAATTCTACATATTTAATCAAAAAATATTATATATATATATATATATATATATATATATATATATATATATATATATATATATATATATATATATATATATATATATATATATATATATATATATATAGATTGAGGTTCTATGGGGCACCATATGCATCGGGAACCAAATGGGAACCAAAAATGCATTGCTTGTTTACAAAGGGTGCATCAAGGGCATTTTGGGAATAATTAATAATATATTATTTATTTAGGAAACTAAATAAAATATTCGTTGTTTCAAACATGATGCACAACAGCAATGCATCACGACAATGATGAACACATTGAAGACGTTGATGAACACGTTTAAATTTCAGAGATGCATCACGAGATTAACACGTTTAAATGTCGAAATGCATCACGATTTTGGTGATGCAAAATGATGGAACAAAGACGAGGATGAATATGGCCGAAATGTATCACGATTTTGATGATGCATAATGATGGAACAAAGACGAGGATGAATATGGTCGAAATGCATCATGTTTGAAATTGAATTGGATGAAGATGCATCGTGTTTGAGGACGAATCCAATCAATTGGATGAAGATGCATCATGTTTGTTCAGATTCGGATAGAATATATTCTAAATTCAAGCATCTTCCGATTTTGCACTTCCATGCGCGAGAATTTATGCACCAGTGCACCCATATTCAAGTTAATTACCCTTTTGCCACTGCAATCTGATCCATTAAAATTCAAGATCTAACGGTGCATACAGGTTCCTAAAGTACACAATGCATACAGGTGCCCCATAGAACCTGACCCTATATATATATATATGTATGTTGTTAAACTTATTAAAATATATTAATAAACAAATACACATCATATAAAAATAATTAAACTTTTAGAAGGTAACAAGTAATTGTTAAAAATACATTTCATAATTTGTTGTTTATTATAATAAATATATAAAAATCATGTTATATATAAACTATCAATTTATATTATCTAAAAATATACAAAGTTATAAATGAAAAATTTATAAGAATCATGATAAAACTTTACTACTTATATTTTATTATAATTCTTTAAAAATAATAATTATGAAAACAATAATATTTGTATATTTTAACTTTACTATATTTATATTTTACATAAATAATTAAAAAAAAATTATTAATGTAATACGTGAATCTAGTATAAAATATAAAATAGCTTAATAAGATATCCTTAATTATTTTATACTTTTGGTGTTTTGTCCCATTTATTATTACCTATATATACACACACACTGACGCCTTCAAAATCTGCATCTGACCTTCTTCTGAGTTGTGTGTGATTTGAAGGTAGCCATGGCAATGTCAGCAAATACCCCTCACACCCTCCTCTTGAAAAACCCTACCATCCTCAAAACCCCAAACTCTGCCATCCATGCCTTACCCATCTCACGCGCCACCGCCACCAAACCCCTCTCAATCACGTGCTCTTACTCCGCCACCGTCGCTGCACCACCTACCTCCGCCTCCGCACAAGATCGGGTTTTTAATTTCGCAGCTGGACCCGCCACGCTGCCCGAAAATGTTCTTAGGAAAGCCGAATCGGAGCTCTATAATTGGCGTGGCGCTGGGATGAGTGTGATGGAGATGAGTCACAGAGGGAAGGAATTCCTCTCGATTATCCAAAAAGCGGAATCAGATCTGAGAAAGCTACTCGACATATCTGAAGATTACGCCGTTCTCTTCCTTCAAGGCGGCGCCACCACTCAATTCGCCGCCATCCCTCTCAACATATGTAAGCCTGAAGATCCTGTTGATTATATCGTCACCGGATCCTGGGGAGACAAGGCATTCAAAGAAGCCTCAAAATACTGCAAACCTAAAGTCATCTGGTCCGGTAAATCGGAGAAATACACCGGGATCCCGGCGTTTGATGAGTTGGATCAAAATCCGAACGCCAGGTATTTGCATATATGCGCCAATGAAACTATTCATGGTGTTGAGTTCAAAGACTACCCAACTCCTAAGAATAAAGATGCCCTATTAGTTGCAGACATGTCTTCTAATTTCTGCTCGAAGCCAGTCGATGTTTCGAAATTTGGGATAATTTATGCAGGAGCACAGAAGAACGTAGGGCCATCTGGGGTTACTATAGTGATCATTAGGAAAGATTTGCTTGGAAATGCTCAAGAAATCACACCTGTGATGTTGGATTACAAGATCCACGCAGACAACAATTCATTATACAACACACCACCTTGTTATGGGATATACATGTGTGGATTAGTGTTTGATGATTTGTTGGCACAAGGTGGTTTGATTGAGGTTGAGAAGAAGAATGTGAAGAAGGCACAGATTTTGTATGATGCAATTGATGAAAGCAAAGGTTTTTACCGATGCCCGGTTGAGAAATCAGTTAGATCGTTGATGAACGTGCCATTTACGCTCGAGAAGTCTGAATTGGAAGCTGAGTTTGTGAAAGAAGCTGCGAAAGAGAAGATGGTCCAACTTAAGGGGCATCGATCGGTTGGTGGAATGCGTGCATCGATATACAATGCTATGCCTTTGGCTGGTGTTGAAAAGTTGGTTGCTTTCATGAAGGATTTCCAAGCAAAACATGGTTAGAACTTTTGGAATTGGATGTTTTTTTTGTAGCATTTTGTTGGTGCTTGCTCTGTTTTTGATCATTCTGTTATGTTATATTATCATGTGTCTTGTTTCTTGATCTGTTATATGTTAGTCATAGTTGTTGTCCTTTGGGGCAAACATGATGCATGAATTGGGAAGCATCTTTAGGTAGTTTTGTTGGATCATTCTCATTCTGGCTAATGAATTATTTGAAATGAAATGGGATACTCTATCTTTATTATTATTGATTCAAGACTCAGAAAAAAGTTTCAATCTTTAGTAGCTTCTGATTGATTTGTTTCGTTTGAGGTCATGGGTGGTCTCTTTACAGGATTTAGAAAAAAGGTCGATCTTTTACTAGATCGGTCTCCCTTTGGTTCACAGAATGGAATTCGAAGTAATTAAAATTTAAATTTAGATTGTTTTGAACTTTTGATAACAAATATAAGAGTTAAATTGTAGTTATTTGTCTCAGTTTCTTTGTTTATAAGAATTTGACATTCCTATCAACTCACACGTTAAATTAGATTTCAACTCATACATGAATTAAATTCCAACCTACACTCTTAACCAAGATTAAAAACTATTTTTTATCCATCCACTGAACATATTATAACTAAAAGTTAAATTTCAATCCCTTCGAATTTCATTCCACTGACCAAACGTCATACTTGAATCTTTACTCATTAGAGTGGTGCTTGGTTCTGCCTATGCCATTGCATCATAATCACGAACATTGTACATCATTTAACCACTCAAATTTGTTGGAAGTTTCTTAAAATTATAGTATTTTCTCAGTCTGAGTAGTATAGGGAAGATATTTGTCATGAAATAAACAGCATTTTGCTTACACATGTATGAGACTATGAGGTAACTTAAAGAATTTTGCCCATGTACACGGGCGGATTTAACTGGTGGGTGATCCCTAAATTTTTTCATATGTTACAAGTATTGTTAAAAACTTTCAACCCCGGTTGACTTCATTCTTTGCGAAAAAAGGTGTCAAACTTTTGAGGGAATTTTTAATATATTGGGTTTGATACAAGGGTTAAAATTGAAAAAACCTTATAAACTTTGTCATTTTCACGATTAAGTCCCATAAACTTTTTTCTCAATTGTTTAGGTTCCTAAACTTTTTTTTTTGTCTTATTCAAAAATATATATTTTTGACCGGCTACCCGATGAGTTGATAAAACACAACCGATAAAAACAAAAATTTTAGGGATTTAATCGTGTAAATTTATAAAGATAGTGAATTTTTTCCAATATTAACAGAATGAAAAATCAAGGTTACTTGTTTGGTAACCGGTCAAACAAGTCAAATATATACTTTTGAGTAAGACAAAAATAGTTTAAGGAATTAAACAATCTTAAAAAAAAAAAATTCAAGACTTAATTGCGAAACTGAAAAAAGTTTATAGGGTTTTTTTTAATATTAATCCTTGATATAAAGGTTCTTTTAATACTTTTCGTATTAATGTTATTGTTTTTAAATGACTTATAAAAAATTATTTCTGGATCCATCACTACCCGTATATCTTTTTTCTAAGACTACTTAAAAAGAAATCAAAGCCAAACTATGCTTATTATTATTATTGTATTTACTAATAATAATCTATTATTAGGTAATAGGGGTGAGCAACGGTTCGGTTTACGGTTTCTTCAAATTGGTTTCCTCGAATTGAAAATTTTTTAAGGTCAAACCGAAAATCTAACCAAACCGAATTCAAAGGCAGCCAAACCAATTCGAAAATTCGGTTTGGTTCGGTTCGAAAACCGAATTACCGAAAATCAAAGTAAAAAAAGTAGAAAACAATGGATATATATTTGTTTTGGGTAATGGGTAATTGAATATGAATATTATGTTTAGGTTTTGACATTGGTTTTGGATATTATGTTAACCTATTAACATACTAAATAAATAAATGATTAACAGCCCAATTCTAATACTTATAAATTTATACATAAATACACACACACACACACACACACACACACACATATATATATATATATATATATATATATATATATATATATATATAATTTAATAAATATAAAAAAAATTTCGGTAATTCGATTTGGTTTGGTATATACTTAGTGAAACCATAATTCAAACCATAAACCTAATTTAATATTCGATTTGGTCTAAAACCAATTCGAAAACCGAATTTAATATTTGGTTTGGTCTAAATCGAATTCGGTTTGGTTTGATTTTCGGTTTCTTCAACTTCAAACCAAATACTGCTGCTAACCCCTATTAGGTAACACAAAAGTGTCAAAATTGTTCTTTGCTTACTGGAAGTCTGTAATATCTAATCTTTACAAGGATTGGCTGTCATGAACAATAGATGTCAATCAAACTATTATAGTTCGTTCCATTGTTAAGAATTATATTTCTGAATTCTACATGACATGTTGCTTTAAATTTAGTAATATTATGTCACATGGTTTGATATATGTAGCTAGGTTCTTTATTGTTGTTGGTTTTCAGGATAAAGGACTTGAATGAGAAAAAAATATGCAACAAAACACACATAGTTTCAGAAGAATAGAAGCATAGAACAAACAAAAATAAATGCAATACAAAAACAGACAAAACCTCTACACTTTTTTACGTCAAGTCAACAATAGCCTTTTTATATCCTGATTAGTTTAACATAAGAATTAAGAAACGAATCATATCCAGTTATCCACCCATCAATTCTTGTACATATTTGACTTAGGGATTGTTTGTTTATTTTTTAATGGAATAATTAAGAAGTCATTAAAAGGTATTATGATCTCTTAATGATTTCATTAAGAGATTAAACAAACATGACATTAGAATGAGAGATATAATCCTTCAATAGTTTGCTAAAAGAATTTATTTGTTTTGTGAAGAAAACATAACCGTATTAAACTCTTAACCATGTAACATGTAATAAAATTAGAAATTTGAAGAAACCTTTTCATAGTTTGCAAACGACCTAGATCGGCCAGTGAGAATTTGGGTTCTTTTCAAGATTGTAAATAATTTGTAATTTTGGTAAACAAGTTTTTTCAATACACGAGCCACCAAACAAATAAGCATTCATTTCATACATCATACCTTGATAATTATTATAAGAACCATACTCCCCTCAGATTTCCTTCCTATATTCATGCGAGGAAAAGGTTTATGATACGAACCCACCGTTCTTTACGATATATGATCCGTTTTGTCAGCTAATGTGGAGTTTGCAGTTATTAACCCAACATCTCCCTGGTTCGTCCTTGGACGATAAAAAATGACCTCCCATATCATGACAATCCAATTTCAGAAATAATGTGAGAAAAAGGTTTACATAATTTAGTGATGGTTTTAGAGCCTGTCCTATTTCTATATAAACACAGATCTTATAGTCATTAAAGAGGAGTAAAAGAGCAAACAACAAACATATAAGGAGACGTTCAGTACCATGGAATCGTTCTAGGTTTACAAATTTTTTTTTACCAATGATAGTTACATATAAATAAAGTTTGACAGATAAAAAAAAAACTAAATTCCTCTTCTATATTTTTATTCTCTCTATCTGATAAGGAAATAGAGAACCGAAAATTTATATTGAACTCTTTTCTATTCCATTCCGTTGACTCGTTGGGGATTGAGGTTTCATCACAAAATAGAAATGCTTAATAGAAACATTCTTTCGATTCCACGGTAGCAACACCTCCTACAGAATTTGTTGTGGGCGATTAAGTTTTGTGTAGGTAGGCAAGAAAATAAAAGAATGCTAATGAGGTGGCAATAATGGAGGCAGTCGCAGTACATGCTATGGCTTGTGTTCTCGAGCTTCTATAGAATATTTCAAATTACAGTAATTTCCAAACTTCTTTATTAAGTGTTGTTGAGGCATGTTTGAATGGTCCTCGATATTATAGAACCTAAAAGTTTCCTAAATATAAATTAATCTTGTCATTTAGAGAATAAACACTCCTTTATCAAAAATAAAATAATATAAAATTCTCATTTATAACCAACCATACAATGTTGGAATCTAAAAAGTATACACTTTTCTTCCTGCTACTATTGGCTATTGAGTATTGAGTGCTCTTTCATCTTAAGTTACAAATTTAAAAGATGACACAAATGCCCTAATACAGTATTAAAGAATAACTAACCAGGATTCAAACCTCTTTATTCTTCAAAAGGTCAAGAAAGCTTATCTAGTGGGTTGCTAGCAGCGGTAGATCCAGAAAAAATTTTCGTTGGGGGCATGATGTTTATACGGTATTCATCGTGTTAATTTTCCGGAACACATAGGCTAAAATTCATCAAATTTACATAAATCGTTGGGGGTCTTTCCCTCCATGTGGCTCCGCCCCTGGTTGCTAGGTCGGTCCATAAATGACAGTGACACCCACTTCAATCCTTGGATGGGTATGGGTTAGTTGATGAGCCGGTTAGCATGATCCCTAAGACAACACAAATTCTAAAAGGACATGTCCCATATGCCTGTATGACAGTAATTTTCATATGTGGTAGGACTGAAGTGATTCTTTTAGGTGCCGTTTGGTTTGAAAGATTTAAACAACTCATTTAGGATTTGAATTTAGAAATACTTCATTTTCCTTTTTAAATAAAAAATTAAAAGAAAGGATTTAGCCCATTTAGGATTTCATATTCCCCACTTCTCCACTTTTCATAATCCATCCATCCATTTAAAGATTTCAAAATCCTATCATTTTAAATATATGCAATCCAAACGTCACCTTAGTCCTTGTCATATTTATATGAGATTCTTTTCATGAAAATAAAAGAAGAAGAAATACATCTATCTAGCAAAGAAAGAGTATTCAGTTTTATCAACTATATGACAGGGTTTGTGATTTATTTGTAGTAGTATGAAGTATATATCAACTATGAAGGATTAGCAGAGGAACTCAGCATTGTACAAGCATGTGAATTGTTTCATGGCCTAATATGAAAAACAAGCAACTCCATAAACAGATATACCCGGGATTTAGAAAGGCTGATCTAGTCTTCAAGTTCGATAATCTTCACGACAGAATCATCACCAACCTTTTGGCAAACGACAACACGGTCATGTGACTTAACGATACCACTAGCCTTTCCATGTTCCAATGCAATCTTTAAGATTGACTCATTTGTTGCACTTGTTGACTCAGCCTGTCCATCATGCCTCGATTAGTCTCTCATCAAATCACAAGAGAAAAATGTTAGAATATGCCGGTTTCTTACATAATACAACAAACTAACTAGATTCTCTGAAATCAAATATAAAATGCAAGAGTGTTTGATTGGATTGTTAATGTCACAAACTAACTAGATTCTCTGAAATCATAAGATTTGTATTCAACATTTATGCGCGAAAAAGCTAGCATATTGAGTGAATTGTGCGTAAGACGAGAATGGTTGTATGTAATTACAAAGGTTTTGGAAAAGAGGGAAGAATCTCACAGGATGTCGAGGATCAGCAAGCATTGGAAAGAGACCCCTAACGATAAGAGATTGTCTTGCCTGCATATGATATCACACACAAAAAAAAGCATAAACAAGAGCGTCGATAGAGAATGTGGCGCTTCCAAAAATTGGATGATGAGCAAAAACTAGAATTTCTTACTATTTTTAGGTTGTCCCAAAAAATTGCTTAGACCCATTACTTCCAAACTATGAAGGCGTTTCGACGATGAATGATTTGGTTTCATTCCAAACAATAGTATTTGATTAACTGGTTTGAGGTGTTAAAATTGAACCGATTAACCGAAACTCCCATTTTCTAAGAGCTCTTTTGACTTAGTAGGGAGGTTAGGTTTACAAAACTCATTCCACATGACCATTAAACGTCTAGTGAGTGCATGACAAGTTGTTACAAAACCAAACATCACCTAAACAATTCGAGTACTTAAACATTGATGATCCAAATTATAAATCGTTTTGCTGTTTGTTAGAATTCAAAAAGAGGGATTGTAATTTCTTAATTTGTCCTTTCGGGAAGGAACTTTGTCATTAATTGATATTTTTAATTAGAGCAAATTACTAAGAAACGTAACATAAAATACAAAAATTGATAATAAATGTAATGTGAAAATTTTTAGGTCAAGAAAGATAACACAAAATTCAAAATTGACAAAAAAGGTACTGATGACAATTAAGAAGGTAAATTTTGATTTTATGCTTCATTTTTTGGTAAAAGAATAAAATTTAATTATTTTCTTGGTCTAAAATTTGAATTTCATGTCATTTCTCGGCCATAATAGAATTTTACATTACCTTTTTAGGAAATTTCTTTTACAATACTTTTATTGTTAAATTTTGTGTTTTATATTACCTTTTTTTTGGTATTTTTACATAAAGGAAAAAATTTTACAATATCTTATTCTCAAATATAACAAGATATATTAAATATCATTCATATTAAAAGTTTAAATATTAGTTTTTAACTTTAAGTTTATATAGTTCTAAGAAAAACAAAATATATTAAAAATATTTGTGTAATACACAGGTTAATAAACTATTTTTTATTAAGATAAAACCCAATCCCTATTTGTTAGATAACTAAGTTGTATACGCAAGTACTAGATGTGTTGATTTGAAATTTTTTTAAAAAAATATTAAATAATTATAAGAAATTAGAGTTTATTAGTTAGTTATTTATTTATTAGATTAGATTTGATTAGAACTGATTACAAATTTGATTTTGGTAAATGACACATGACACGTGTGACAAATTTAATGAGTAGTTGACACATGACAAATTTAGGTACTTATTTATTATTATTTATAGATTAGATAATAGTGTAATATGTACATCATTTAATAGATTAAGTCTAATTTTGTAATCGATACTTGATTATTGTCATTTTCTTCTAAACTAACCAACAACATAAAGGATATTTATCTCTTACTACTATTTTATATGATAAATATAATTAACATTTTAAAGAACTAAAATTAGGCGAATTAAATAAATATGAATATACTGATATTTTAATAATCAAATAAAAAATAATATTTTATATTTGCCACTTATCTCGGGATGTCACGTGACATCATCCTTTTGCTGGTTTTCCGCGAAATCTATTTCAGTAGAGCGTATGATGTCGATGGCCCGAGGTAGAGCACTCAATGGGCTAGGGTGGCCCCATTTCGCCTTACCAACCCCAAGGAAACTCCGAATACAGACCTAGATCGTTTGTACAGACAGACTTTTTGGGGACATTTGTCAGTTTAGGTTATTTTAATAACTTTATTGTTTTAAATACTAAATCTTAAAGTCATTAGCTCTTATCTAATCAAAGTTCAAAATTAAATCCAAATCTAGATATTATCTATACTTATTAATAAATCAAAATTGATTTTTGTTTTTTTAGAATTTAAACTAGAATTTCTCTCTCTCTAAATTTTTTTTTGAATTAATTCATGTAACTAAACAGGTTAATAAACTCGTAAACAATAAGATAAAGTCATACCTCAAAAGCACCGGTAAATGTCCACCGCAGTTGATTTGTTTTAAGTCGAGGAATCACCACAGATATCACGGGCATTGTGGGCCTGTATTTTGCAATCAATCTGCAGCAAACGTGGTCGCTTAGAGCTCAGAAAAATTTGTCTTTTTTTTTTCTGCACCTCATTGTTCTTAAACTATAACCCATTAACATAAGAAATACAGAATAATGACCATCATGGGGTGGTGGCGCAGTTGGCTAGCGCGTAGGTCTCATAGCTAAAGAGTGATCCTGAGGTCGAGAGTTCGAGCCTCTCTCACCCCATATTACCTTTTTTAATTTAATTTAATTTTTTTTCCTTGCCTTTTGACCCATACACCTTTACAACTCTGACAACTTTCCGATCTTTCTAGTGGTATAATTAATGCGTTTGGAACAGCATTTTTGGTTTATGCAACTGATTTTAATATCTACACACACACACACTCGTGCATACAGACCTTGCAGCTCTCCCGGATGATGTGAAGCAAATGATAACAGAAGCCTTGACCTTGATGGCAGCGCGCACCTGGTTCAAGAAAATAATTAAGAAAATACTAACATGATGATGAGCAGGAAAATACCCACAATTTAGCCGATATATTGGTTCAATACCGCAGAGGAAGCAATAGATTCCATGTGGGACATTGGTTCTCCAACATATCTGACTGTCTTCTTGAAGTATAAATCTTGATTGAATACCTTCTCTGACTGCGAAAAAGATTATACCAGTTAAAAAATATCCACAGATTGTAGTGTATTTACATGCAGTATTGCAGCGGTATGACCTTTATTTACTGTTCAAAATACGTATAAATTGGGATTAGCACCAAGTAAAGAGCGGTGATACGTAAAAGGTCAAGGCTTCGAGTATAGATGATATCCCAAGTACAACATCATTAGTATCAGCATGTATAGATGATATCCTGAGTACAATACAACACCAGCGAGCGTGTATTGATGATATGCTGAGTACAACAGAAGGGAGTCCATACTCCATAGTGGGTTAGCACATCACACTACTAGACATACAACTCTTTTCTATTTGAAACTCTGAGAGGAGGGAAAGGAGTTGAAGAAAGGGGTGAATTTGCCACTCTGACAGTCTGGCACACCACACATTTAAGGCTTTAGGCAATAAGCATATACACTTGTACAGAGAAGACAGAGTGGCAAATTCACCCCTTTCTTCAATTATTTGCCTATAAAAGAATTGGAGGGGTCTCAATGCCTATAAAAGGAGTCCAAGATTTTGTTTTCAAGATATCCGAATCAAATATATTCATGTAGTTGATAAAATTTTCTTTCTAGAGTGTCGACAGGTGTAAGTTAAATATTTAGAAGGTGTGGGTCTAATTGTTTATTGTTTTTTATGATTTTGGAGTTAACAATGTTCAAATTCTTTTATTATTTTTCCATTAAATGGGGTCTTGGTAAGCTTTGATGCCATTTCCCCAAAGAGTGGTATCAAAGCTAGATTCAATGGCAGTTTTGGCCTTAGAGGATTTGTGGTATGCTTTGTGTTTACAACTTTGTCTTATCTTTCACATTAGAAAAAATTGTCTATTAGTCATATTGGAGGGGGTCTCTATTTTAGAGGTTTATAGAATGCTCTGTGGTTATCACAATCGAATTTATATTGGTTATTTTGTAAATGATAGAATTGTGTGCAAGTTGAAGCACGTATATGCCTAAAAAAGGTTCTGTATAAGGAAAGACTTGGTATTTAATCCAATAATCCATCGTGGCTCACCTCTACCTCTTGGGATCCTTTTTTATGTGTCTACTCATAAGCAATAAGCAATTTTTTTTCTAGCATACACTACCACCTTTAAGATATGGATATGATGTCAAAGTTGAGCCCTGTTAGGTTCGATGTAGATAAAGTTAATACAAGGATCAATTTTGGCTTGTGGCAAGTTCAAGTCATGGGTGTGTTGATTAAATTTGGGTTAGAACAAACCCCTATTTCAACAGTGATTAAAGAATGACCAATAAAATCGATGAAGAATGGGATGATTTGGATTTGAGAGCGGCAAGTGTAATTCGTTTGTCTTACAACGAATATTCTTGCAAATGAGCATGAAATATCAACCGCCAAAGAGCTTTAGGAGAAGCTTGAGCATTTATACAAGGCAAAGACATCTCAACTTGATTCTATCTTATGAACAATTTCATACTCTACGTATGAATAGAGGTACAAAAATTTTAGATCATCCAATTGTTGTTAATAATATTGTTTCAGAACCGGAGGCTATTGGAATTCAAGTTGAAGATGAAGATAAAGCATAGAGGCTTGTATTACCTTCGCCATCTGCTTATGAAAATATGAAGTCTAGTATGATGTATGGGATGGAGACCTTAAGTTTGCAGATGTTTCTACCAAACCTTTATATGAAGAGAGAATATTGGAAGGTTTCAGTGACACTTTATCCATGGACATGATGTGCAGAAATGGGAAGAATAACTCTCGAAAGAATTCAAGATGTTGGAAATGCAGATAGTATGGACATGTCAAGACAACTTGTCTAGGTGAAACGGAATAGGCATAAGGCTCCAATTTAGCCAAAAATGTCTCCCTTCTCAGGGATAATGATGATTTTCCTTAAGACTTAATATCCTCATGGTATGTCGGTGTTATCATAGAATGACAAATTTTTGTTAGTAGATACACAAATTTATACATTGGCATTGGGTTGGTCGATTATTAATGAACTTCATAGTATGCCAAATAGGGAAGTTGCAACATAAATTTTTTCAGTAAGTTTCAATATGTGCCAAAATGAAATTCTTAAAAAGAAATATTCTAAGTAATGAGTGTTATAGTTCTTGAAGAATTATAATTGTCAGATTGAGAAAATGTTAATGTGGCAAAATGTCTATTACTGTGTCAGAGGTGGAAAGTATTGAGTCTTGACTAAAATAAAAGAACTGTTTGTCTCAAATAAATTTAAAAAAAACAAATAGAAATGTAGTTTCAATGCCTATAAAATGAGTCAAGGTTTTGGTTTTAGTGTCCCCTAATCGGATATAATTTAAGTATATTGTTCTTTATTTAATTAAAATGTAAAAATATATGAGTAAAATATTTGGAGAGTGTGAAAGTAATTGAAAGTGGCTTGATAGATTGTCTATGTGACTGTGATAATTTGTCATATACTGAATTTTCCTATATGGAGACCCGTGTTTCTCTACTGTAATGTTTTTACGTATATTCTTGTGTTCAAGTTCTTTTATTAATATTTGTTGGATGAATTGTCGGGAATCCTTGAGACTATTTTCCCAATAAAAGATGCACATTGTTGTCTGTTGTCAAGTAGTTCAATTGTATAGCACTATAGCAGCGAAAAAAGGAGCTTTCAAAGGAAGGAGCAATGAAATCTACCTCTGCACAAATTTTACCAACAATGGAGATAGTGTCAACAGGGTATAATCCTCGCAAGGTCTCAGCACCTAGAAGAATTGCATCACTACCTGAACCAGAGCAAGGATATAACATTATAGACATAACAAAACTACCAGTGAAACCACACATATTACAGGTATCAACGGACAAAAAACGAAAAATATGAAAGCCATTACAAAAAAAGCTTGTAAAAAGATGCTGTTTGAAACAGCAATACAACCAATTGCTTGATTTTAATCTTAACTCAGGTTATATTCTTACAACTCTTTAAGAATACCAAGATTGTGGCCTAACTGTAAGCTAAAGGGTTGCACTCATAGAGTCAGTGTGTCTGGTCCATAACTCGTAAAGGATTACCCTTTTGTTTTTAAAAGGCAATGCTGAAGAGTTGAAGCCAGCAGGCGTAAAACTCAACCTATTGAAGATTCTCAAGCCTCAACCGTTAAGCTACCCATATAGGGGGTCATAAAGGGGAGCTCTTATCTGCATGTAACAACAACTGAAGCTTATTATGCTGCAAACTCTCATAGAGATTGGTCTTTTTGCATGTTATGCTATTCACAAATTCTAAAAGAATTTTTTTCTGTCCCTTGTAAAACATAACCACGTGAAGTATCCTCTGAAAGTTTCAACTTACCATCCAATACGGCATTGGCAACATCAGTTGCCTCAGCTCGAGTAGGCCTTAAGTTTTCAGTCATGCTGTCTACAACACGCGTAATTACTGCAGGCTTTCCAGCCATGTTACACTTGTAAACGGCTGCCTTTTGGAACAAGAAGACCTAAAAAGAGAGAATTAGAAAAAAAAATCAATTTCATTGGCAGTACTAAATAAATTGTCAAACTATCCCTATAGTTTAGTGAAAATGTTCTCTCTGGAATCTACTCCTCTTCCTTCCAATTGATCAATCTTTAAACTTATTGCGTTTAGCTATAAATGAACCTTTTCAGGGGGAAGATCTATCCCCAGATTTCCTCGAGAAAGGATTATACCATCTGCTTCTTGTAGGATCTCATCAAATTGGGTTAAACCCTGCACCAAAAGGCAATGTCAAATGTACATGCATAGTAGCCATAACATAAGAGACAAAAATTTCTGTTGGGTAACCCCGGGTCTCCGACCCGCTTTGCGAGCCGACTAATTTAAGGGTGACCACCCCCGCTTTACAGGTAGCCCGGAGTCATCACATTGCAGGTGACCTCCGTCCATGGCCACAAAGGGGTATTTTTTGTTGCTCCTCGAGATCGAACTTGGGACCTCCGAGTATTTCATCCTTGGAGACCAAGACCACTAGGCGGCCACCACCCTTGTGGTTACATAAGAGACAATTAAGATCAACCATAGTTTTAGAATTCTGGCATTGTACCTCAAAATTTTCAATTTTGGCAAAAATTTGAGTTTGATTGAGATCACCCAATTTGGAGAGGAAATCACGTGCCTGCAAGATAGCATGACAACACCAATGGACAAACTCACGCTAAACATCATTAAATATACAAATTGACGAAGAAGTGGAAGTCTAGATAGAATAGTTTACATACAAATATACAATAGAAGAATATCACTGGGCAGGAAGAATCCTTACATGTCGAATGTCTTCTGCATGACGGGTGTATGACAGAGTAAGGAAGTCTATATTGTTTCGAACTCCCCATGTGCTAATGACCTTAAATGTTGCATAAATATTGTATAAGAACATAGATGTATGTATGTAAGTACTTTTGAAAAAGATATACTCTAACAAACTTAAATATATCTTTTAAAACAGTTGAATGGCCATCATTATAAGAATAATAACACATAACTGATTAAAATAACTTCCTAAATGCTGAATTTAATTTACATAAAAATAAGATGGTGACACAATGTTATTTATTAATATAAAAGTTACCACTAAGCCAAGGAAAGTTATGAGTCTAGATACAATGCTAACAAGAGAGAACATATGAACCAAGTGTTGCTTGAGAAGTAAAAGCAATGATAGCAGTCACCTGGGCACTAGCAAATGGTATAATGTATTATATTCTCAAAAAGTAACTTTTTGGGTGAATGCGCTATGATAAAATTGGTGTTTCCAACACAGGTAGGTAAAGAACTAAAGCAATTCCTCACGTTAACGATTATGAATTTTTAGCCATAAGAAGCATCTAATGGAATGACAAAAAAAATTCACCTCCTTATCTTTATCAGTGAGAGTTGGCAGCTCAATACGGATTTGAGATACATGTAAGGTGAAGAGTGACCCGGATAAAGTAGCAGAGTTCTTTATCAGACAAACAACGTCTTCTCCTTTCACCTCACTTACCTGTGTATCAGGATATCATATATAAACAATTGCAAAACATCCAAGAAATATAACTATAAGAGACTCAGAGTGTAGAGTTCTAGCAAGGTTGAAATGTAAATACTGTTTGAAGGTCGGGACTTCATGTACAATATCCTTCTTGTACGTGTTTACCACTGTTAAGTTTTATTGCAGAGTCCAAAAACATCAATTTGGAATGTGTATTCTATAAAAGAGGATTACTTCGAATGGTAAAGTAGAACCACGCACAACAACAATGTTACTAGTTGAAGTGGTTGAGATGTATGCTGAGAAACTGAGTTGAGCAGAAGAAAAAGAAATACAAGCAAATCACATTCACATGCACAAAGGAAATCCCTGTTTACTCTTTAAAACTACTTTTTTCAGTCGAATCACCACAGACAGTTCATAGGTCTGACGTATGTTAAACGCTCTTTAGTAATGCGCGTTACCTCCAACCACACAGAAGTTGTTTCACTTCCTGTGAACAAATATTGGCCGATGAAAATAGTGTCACCAGTCTTCACTGCCTGCAAATGAGTTTAACTTCAGATCTTAGTGCAAGAGGTAACTTTTCATGTGTAGGAGCAAAAGTCAATTCACTGGATTGAAAGAATCTTAGACACACTTGTAAAGAAAGCTTAAAATATCTTCACAGCTAGAACCCTAGAGGAATAGATTTATATCTTGTTTTATCAAGCCCAACATAAAACCATGTCTTGGTGATTTTTCTTTCTACCATCTTACACCAAGTTAATTACTCGCAATGCAATCACATGTTGGGTAGGAAAGTAGATGGTTTGTGAACAGATAGTGGTACTTTATGTCTAATACTTTAATAGGATCTTTTATCTCTGTCAACAATCATACATTGGTCCTTTACTACACTGTACATCACATGTTAGCTAGATATGTTACATTGCAGTTCCAATATTCTAGATCAGACCAACTCACCATGTCAATTAATTGCAATAACAACCACATGTTGGCTTAAAACTATCAGGTTTTTAAACAGATATTGGTCCTTTATTGCTGGTAAGAAGTCTCATTTATATTGCAGTTCTGATACTCTGAATCAGCTAAACAATCTCAATGTACTTTACCTTTGAAAGGCCACTAAAATTTATAGGTAACAGATTTGGAGTGGCTTCTTTTTCTTGACAGGGTGTGAGGATGACCAAGGTTTCTGCCTCCAGAGAAATAGGATGCTCAGTTTTGTTGACAACTTGCAACTCTGGACCAACAGTATCCAACATAACCTGATAAAAAGGATGCATATGAACTAATACATCTTACGATCATATTAAAAATTGAAAAGCAGAAGTGAAACTCAGACTGTAGTATTTCATACTGTGTGCAGGAAACAAACTTACAGCACATAGCTTTTTGGTACTCTTGATAGCCATCTTAAGATTTTCCAATGTCTCTTGGTGAAAGTCAGCATCACCCCACGAGAAATCAAACCGAGCCACTACACAGACAAGAATAGAGAGAGAGAGAGGGGGGGGGGGGGGGGGGGGGGGGGGGATAGATGATTCAACAGACTACATGGCTCCAAAGCTTTCAGGGCTTAGCACACTTAATACATCAAGCAATACATAACTAAGTTCGTTATGAAAAAGTCTCAAACTAATGAATGCATGTTCAGTTTAGCTATACCATTATAATAACTTTCTGTAACATAAACAGGTTAAGCACAACACATACAGTAGCCTCTTCGGACTCGTCTCAGAATCAGAAACAATTATAAAGTACAACTGATGCTTTGATATTTGAGTCAATACAAAATTGATACTTTAATCACATGAAAACGAAGTACGAATACAAAAACCTTGTCAAAGTCAAAATTCAAATCGTTCACATTTAACCACTAAGTTAAAACACATCTCCGATAAAACCGAGCGAGTTCTAAATTAAAGTAAATATTACCTGACATCCCAGCTTTAAGGCAGCTCGAAATGGTCTCAACCGATCGCGATTCCGGGCCCAGTGTCCCAACGATCTTCGTCATGGCAGGAAAGAAACTCTACACAACAGTAATTAAACTTAAAACATATAAAACACTAACAAACTTTTCTAATTATATACAAGTTCAATAATCTTCACATAAACCTGTGACGATCTCAATAACTCTAAAATCGCATCAGTTTCAGTAATGTTGGTGTAAAAACTCAAATAAATTAAAGTAGCAATGATTCAATCACTTGCCACAAAAGTTTGGAGAAGCATCACAAAAAACTTCTGATAATCTCGCTAGTTCGAATGTAACAAATAACTTTTAGTAAAAAAAACAATGCAAAATCGCATAAATTCTACTGATAATGATTTGATCACTTACAGGTTTAGAAGGCTCGAGAATTGAAGCCATTCGGATAGGTTCATCGAGAAGCAAATGATGCGAATGCATTTTCGCCGATCAAACAGTCAAATTTGAGCAACAAACAAGTGATCGCTGCTAAATTTACGAGACTGATGATAATACAGACTTCAGATTGTGTTTGTATGGAGGGATAACCGTCGCCGATTGAAAATTGACATCCACATCATCATCAGAGAGAGAGAGGGAGGGAGATAAAAGGCGCCGAGGCCTTTTCCAATACCGAAATGGCTGAACTTAAATTAACGTACAAGTTATGATAGGATTGTACAACTTCTTATAGCGCTATTAGTTTGATTTTAACGTTTCTAAATCTGGAGAGAGGATTTTTCCAACCCAGAGTCAATGA
This sequence comes from Centrapalus pauciflorus, assembly GCA_020465985.1. Classification (NCBI taxonomy): domain Eukaryota; kingdom Viridiplantae; phylum Streptophyta; class Magnoliopsida; order Asterales; family Asteraceae; genus Centrapalus; species Centrapalus pauciflorus. The sequence continues at coordinate 1,092,468 of JAANYP010000698.1, read as the reverse complement.
TAATTGATAGGTACGGGATCACGTGGATGACACGTATTACTGGGACAAGTTCTTATCCGTGACTGTGGTCCCCGGGAACAAATTACAGAAATAGTCCCTTTCATTTTGTTGAGGTTATAAAACCGGTCTCTACAGTTTATTTATAACAAATTTAGTCCATGTTTTTATTTTTTTTGTTTTGATTTAATCCCTTATCACTTAACATGTGTCAAGTCAGTATTCTTAAATTAATAAATTTTACAAATAAGCTGTCAGTGTAAGTATTTTTTACAAGCGTAAATTTATCATTTGAAATAATTTTTTAACAATGATATTAAGTTAATTTGTATAACATTCGGGTTTTTTAATTACTGCAATAATGTGGAGCATATTTTGACCAACACAAAAGTTGGAAGTTGGATCGGTGGATCCTAAGGTGAAAGATGAGCTAAAAGGCTCATGCTTCTACAATCTAACAAACTTCACAAGATTATTCAGTTGTTTATTCGATCTTCTTATAACGAAGTCAATAGAATTTGACAGTCAACTATGTCATGCAAAAAGAAAGAAAGTTACTCGTCTTGTGATGGTGGTAACTTCACATCCGGTGCCCCTTTAGTGATTAGAGAATATGCAACCACCCATTATAACTACTGATGTAACAACCAATGAAGGAGGAAAAATAAAAAGCGATTACTTTTAAAATTTTGAAGACTATATGTAACCATCACTAAAGGAAAGGGAGAAGCAATTACTTTTAAAGAATTTAAAGACGACGAGTCAACAAATGAAGATCACAGGAGTAAAGCTGAGAATGATGAAGTATCACATGCACCTTTAAGAATAAAGAACTAAACAATGTGGAAAGTCGTCGAGGCTTCACTGTTGATGCTCTTTCGATTAGAGAAAGACTGAAATCGGGAAAGATGAGGAATTGTGAAGTGAAACAAGGAATGGACGAGGCTATTGTTCAAATGCTTGGTTTGCGCATGGAAGCTAGAGAAAGATGGGATGGGCAAGTGAGAGAATCAAATAAGAAAAGCCAAGATTTGGATGATTTAACCAACAAGGTTAGACAATATGCAGAATTAATAGCTTCTAAAGAGAAAAATTATCTAAATCAGATATTTGAGTTGAAGAAGGAATTAGGTGACTTGAAAAAAATGGTGGACCAATGTAGCATAGAGAAAGAAAGCTATGAGGCAATGATGAAGTTGAAAAATGAAGAAATTGTAAGATCGAAGGAACAATTAAGCGATACCGAATCGAAGATGAAGAAAGAGAATGAAGGACAAATCTATTTATAGGGTCAGAGAAACTTAAAGAATTGCCGAAGATGAGTGACAAGTAATGAATTGCTAACCAAACTAAAAAGGTAATGCATTAGGATTTAACTAGAATTAAAAATTTGTATCAAGAATCACGAGAATGACAAATGATTTTTTTAGATCGAGAAAATGACATGCTCTTGGCAACAACTTTGCATGATTGCATCTGATCAGTGCCGGTCCTATCGTTTTTGAGGCCCGGAGCATATATTTAAAAAGGGTCCTCTATAAATATAAGCAAAATTTGTATAAAAAAGTTACAATTAAATAATATTGATTTTGTTGCACCATTGTCAATGTCATACCTTTAAAAACTTCTCAATCCGTCATTGCGTAATGTTTCACAGTGCTTCCCTGAATTTTTCCCCAATTAAAATAACCACAAAAAAATTTATACTAACATCGCATATAAATTGGGCAAAAATTGCATACAATATTAAATTATATTTTTATTAGTAAATTGAGAAAAAAAAAAGTTTAAGTTTTAAATAGTTCATAATATAAATAGTATACGTACGTGTAAAAAATAATTAACATATCAAAAAAAATACATATCTAATTAGTATTTTTAACAGTCGTATAATAAATAACATAAACCACGTGTTAAACAAAAATAAAAAAATCAAACTCATTGAAAAAAAAAGTATAAATACTGAATTTGATGGATAGTACATTGATAAAAAGCAAATAGAAGAAGATATTTGTAGATGAAAATCCAAGTGGTAGTGATGAGATATAAATAAAATAAAAATGCACACAATGGGATTCGATCCCACGCCATTGAGATTCCAAGATAAAATGACTACCAACTGAACCAACACATTGTTTATAACTTTTATCATGCAAAAAAAATATAATCTAATATTGGACAGCTGGACTATATTAACATATAATTTTTTTTGGACCCCTTATAGTGAATTGGGCCCTGGGCGGTGGCCCATGTGCACCAGGCCCAGGGCCGGCTGCCCGGCTCTGATGTCTATAAATGTATGATCCACTTCACTGAGCTTTTACAACTTGATAAGGTCTTGCCATTTCAGTGTCAACTTTACTTATGCTTCCACTTGACTTGCTTCGTTTCTTCTGAGTACCAAATTCTCTGGTTGAAAAGCTTTGTTTCGAACCTTTCAATAATAATGTATTCAGATCGTCATCCTGTATTTGCTTCTTTAATCGTAAGAATATCTTTTACTTCTACTAAATCCAAGTTTAGTAGCACTCTTTAATAAGTGAAGAATGTCATTAGCGCACTTTTACTAAGATAACGGTAAATGAATAATAAAGTTTCTATGCATTAAATAACATTTCATTTCTTTCTTCATCTACTTTAATCGTTAGATGTATTGTCATCATGATTTTTAAAGGTAATACTGCTTCCATTTCATAAACAAGATCGTTGCTTGTATGCAAAGTAGTTCATTAAGCCCATACGGCATTTGGCAGCGCGTCGATCCATGATGCTCTTTCTTTCCATAACCATCCTTCCAATGCTTGTAACTGTGATCTAATAATTAAGTTTCATAAAAAGAAAAAAAATATTAACTTGAAAACTTTTCTAAGAAAATATAAAACCATAAGGTGGCGTTTGGTTTGCGAGATTTCAGAGAAACTGGTGTGATTTTCAAAATTCTCTTATCATATTTTGATAAAAAAAAAAAAAAAAGAGGAATTCCATTTTCTTTTGGCATTTCATAACCCTCTTTTTTAAGATTTTGAATACTATCATTTTCAAATTCTGTCATATTTAAATCCTGATATATCAAAATTCAGTATTCCAAACGCTAAAAGTTTTTTTAACCAAAGTTTTTTTCATAATAAATTCTGATTATAAAAACGTGTTACTTTTTTGCGTTCTCAAAAACTGAAGAATCCAAACGGTCCTAGCCCAATTAAGGATCAGGGCAATTAAGTTGGGCCCGAATGAGCCTCTCGTGTTTTACACGCGTCTCTCAAGGCGAGTGGTTAAATGCCACTCTTGTTCCCCTCACCAAATCTTCCTCTAGCTAGTAATCTCCGTTACGAAATTTCCACCGTTTTCACGCGCCCCCACACACACACTCAACGTTTCTTCAACAATGGCGGAAAACGAAGCTACGATGGTCCGCAAACCCGAGGACGAATCCAGCAGGCCTCCGAATCCTTTGTCTTCGATCATCTTGAAACTTACTCAGGTTTTTAACTTCCGTTTTCCACCACCACCGTCGGCGAAGAAAGATGTAGTGAAGGTGGAGAGCAAAGGCGCTGGAGACGCAGTTTTGCGCGGTAGTGAAGCCGCGGAGGAATCAAAACCGGTGATTGTTAGGTTTCCGGATGCTCGGGCGACGACTGTTCCTCCATTGAAGCTTGAAGCTGAAGAGGTTGAGCAAGATACCAATCCTGTTGTTCTTTGGCAGGTATGGATGTGTATCATTGTTTTCAAAGCCTAGAGATGGTCACTTTTTTTCTCATAAATTTTGAAGTTATTGTCAAATTCGTAGGAATTCATCATACCGGCTAATCACCTTAATCAATCTCATATTTTCTATAAAAATTTACTGAATAATTGGTCTATAATTCAGAGGATATATAAGGATTATGCTGTTATGCTCAAACTTCAAAGAGAGTTGAAGATACAAGATAGAACAATCAAGTGGTGTTGAATGAAATTGTTTGCTCAATCGAATTGACATTCAATGTGCATAGGGTGTGGTTTGGGTAGCTTTTGTGTGCTCAAAACATGTGTGTATCTTTCTAATATGCATAGAGAGATAGATAGATAGGGACTTGTGCCCACATGTATCATTGTTTTCCCAAAGCCTTGTTTTTTTTTAAAAAAAAATTGAATCTAATCAAATTCTTCTCACGCCACCTGAATCAATCTGTTATTTGTGTCTACTTTCTATACTTTATTGTATGATTACCATCTAATTGGTCTTTATTTCAGAGGAAAATTAAGGATTATACTGTTGTGGTTAAATTCAAAGAGGTATAAAAAGATAAAACGGGTGGAGATTTATGTGATCCTAATTTGGGCAATTAACTGTTGCCTAAATGAATGTAATTGTTTGATGCTAAATCGAATTGGCATTTGATATGCATCGGGTGTGCCTGTGGGTAGCTTTTGTGTACTCGTAACATATGTATCTTTCTAGTATGCATAGAGATATATATGGTTTCACTTTTCTATGTGTGCCCACATGGATTGTCTTTATCTCCACAGAGACGGTTTCTTATTGCGATTATAGCTGGGTGAATGGTGGTGTAGGATGATAACATCATTACCGATGAAAAAAAATGATGTGTTCAATCATGTTTGAATTTTGCTACTGGTTTCTGTTGCTTTGTAATTTGCTCTTATGCAACCCTAGTATTTGCATACAAGAGGCTTACTAAATTGTCTTTTTTATTATTTCTTATGCTTGTTGCTACTGCTTCTGACTGGTTGCTTAGTCATGGAAAGAAAACTGCTATGAACTGTGAAATGTTCAAGGTAGAAATAACTAAACTTGATGGGAAGCTTCCGAGTTGGTATGAAATATACAGCATCTGTCTTGTTTTTCCAAGAACACACACACATATTTTACTTGAATACGATGAAAATCTAGCTTGAGTAATAGTTACCCAATATCTGGTTAAATGTTTACTGGGAAATTTAAAAAAAAAAAAAAAAAATCATCAGAGGTTTTTGTTGCATCTTCAACTGACCACCCCATTTTATAGAGATATATACCTTCCTCTCATTTTTAGCACTCTGGGTTGTATGATATGTTCTGCTTCCTTATGTCCAAATAAAGGACTGCTATGACCAATAAAATTTCTATTTATTTATTTACTTTAATCGAGTATTTAATTCTGGTTGATAGTAGCTAGCTAGGTTTGCTTGTTCGGCTGAATTTATGTAAAAACTCAATTCAATTTTAAAATTCAGAATCAACAACCTTGAAAATGCAATAAATTCATGGAACCAGATAATGTAATTTGATAAAAGGTTGAGCTTAGTGCATTAACGCTTCTTGGTTTTGTGACTCCTGAGGACGGTAGTCCTTGTACATGGTTTTTCTTTGTCTTCCGCAAATACCTTCTTTATATTACACCTTGGATGTTCCGATCACAAAGGAGGAACCTTTAAACCTCAATGGTTGGTTGCTTTAAGGCTCGAGCCTCTTCTCCACCATCACAAAGCAAAATGAAAGCCTAGGCTGTCATTACTTTCAACTTATATAAGATGAAACCCTCTGAGGTCCTCGAAAGCCTCTTAAGCTGTAACTAATGTTTTGCTGTGATTGGGTTCAGGTTTATGCAATCGGAGGATTTTTCGTCTTGAGGTGGGTCTTGGCAAGATGGAAAGAGCGCAGGGCAAATAAGAAGTCATCCAACGAAGATTCACCACCACCAGCTGCCACTGAAGCCAATGAGTAGTGATAAAATATGCAGCTAAGCTTCAATTAACTTACATATGTCACATGAATATAACATTACTCTTTACTTAAGCCTGTATAAACCTTGATGTTTGATGAATATGTTAAATCCGAAATCTGGTCATATGCTTCACTTTGCAACAAGACGTAAATATTGACCAGTGTCTCCGTTTCAATTACCAGTCACGCTTCCTAACACAGTATGCAGGTACCATGGTCCCTAGTCTAGGTGTTCAATCTCATAAAAAAGGAAGTTTCACATAGACCTCATGTTTGTCATTTTGAGGTGTGGTTCTTTTAGTATATGCAAGACTTGTTAAAACTCATCACACTCGTGATCTTATTTAAGGTGGAAGAACGCAGGCCATATATGTTTTTTGCACATCTCATTTTATCCTGATTGAACAATTAGTTATGCACGCAGCGAGAATTCTCAGTTTGCATTAAGGTTCGACAATTTTTACATGCAAAATCAAACATTCGGAGACAATTTATGATTTTTCAAGCGCCAGATACCGACTGACCAGAGAAGTCATTCTGATTTTGAAATCGGGTGACACATAACTAACATATGACATCAAAAGGTAGCTGGTTAATATGTATGACTTCTTTTTCTGAAGGAGTTGTCGTTTAGGAAGGCCTGTCATTTACAAGCCCAGCGTATATCCATCTGACAGAGTACCGATGGATAAAACATTGTGACTTGTGATATATAGAAATCAGTGCTTCAGATTTTAGTATCTAAACCAGAATGACTTCTCAGTTGATAACCTTGGCCAAGGTACGCATTTATAACAAAAGCAAACAATCATATAACATAGCATTATGTCCTGTAGTCTGAGGATAAAAATGTAATCGTAATGTATATTTATGTACCTTGGCCAAGGTACGCATTTACAACCAAAATGAAGTGAACCAAAAAATTTCGGCTTTTTAAAATCCAAACCGAACGCTTCAGTTTTTTGGTATTATAATAAAAGACTCGTTCATAGAGGAAATCTGATTGAAAAAAACAAAAGAACAAGATTAAAAGAGTAGTTGAATGGAAACTGAAGGAGTGGAGATCAAATCCGCCAATTATTTCCAGTTTGAACAAAACCATACATAACAAACAAATGCAAGATTTAATGATTATATATGATCAATAAACAAAATGTGAAATTCACACTACTATTGTATTAGCTGACCTGACCTTTTTATTGCAGTCTGGAGCCAGATAATTCATATCATTTCATTAACCAACAAAATTGATCATGATGAAATCAGCCTATTTGTTACATCTCTAGTCATTCATCTACCAACAATCTGTACACAAATCTACTAAACGAACCGCCCCAAAAAAATACAAGTATACATACACCGGGCATCAGGTCAATCTCCTCCTTCGCAACACCAGCTCGCTTGACTACAACCCAAAATTGGAACGGTCACGCTCAGCTCGACCCAAACCTTCAAAATGCCAAAAATGGAGCTCTACACTTCGCCTGTACATTCCATTCCTGAGAACCAATGACGCCAAACATAATGCAACGACTTTTACTTTCCCTTTTCCGCCTCTACAGTCTATATTTTAAGACTTTGTTGTATCCCTTTGAAAAAGAAGCTCGGACTGTACAACATGCCGAATGTCCCGTACTACTCCTATTGCTCAAGATAACAGAGTCAGTTTTGTCATTCAGGCTGAAAGTAGCTATCGTATATAGATAACCGGTCAAAAGCATCATAATTAGCTCTTAAACCTACAAATTGGCTCTCAAGTTGAGCACAACCAGCGTCGGGCCACTTACACCCTCCGTCTCGTGTCCGTTGCGGGCACAATGATTCACAAACCCGAAGGATTGGGTTCTCTGGAACGTCATCGTTATCATGGGTTAAGGTAACAGAGATGGACATATCTGTCTTTTCTTCATATGATTGTGGACTACCTCCCGTCTCTCTTGTTGAAGGAGAAGATGATGTTATTCTTTGGGACGGTTGATTGACTAAATTGCTTTCAATGTCAATTGTACAGTCATCGTTCCCCGATACATGAATCCGACACCCAAGCGATTGTATTGCTCTCTTTATCATATCATTTTCCCTAGTTGCTTTTCTTGCCAAACTCTTGGCCGAGCTGCTGACCTGCTTCTCATTGCGTATCTCGGATTTTACGGCCTCCATTGTAGCAATCATTTCTCTGGTTTTCCTCTCGGCCGCATCCTTTGCCTGTTAATATTACCAGAATGCAACAATTCGGTGAAAAAAAACTAAATGAACAATTTTAAAACTGGCAGTTAGTGGTATTTCCATAATTTACAGGTTATGTACGTCCAATTCTTCACCCAGTTTACTCTATCAGGCAGCATACTGAAATCTTGAAATTGTTAACCAAGTTGTTGTTACACTATCAAGATCACAAACTTTTTTAAAAATTAATTATTATAATTTAATTTTGTTTATATAAATTAGTTAATTATTATATATAATTAATTAGATAAAATATTTTAAAGTAATATTTTTCAAATGTTTCGAATTACGAAATAAACAATCTTAAGATCAACCTCTTACTTTCAGACTTCAGATCTTAAGACCACCTCTTAATTTCAGATGTGGTTTTCAGACGTCAAACATTTAACCTCTTAAAAACAAATAACACCTTACCTTCACCACCTAAATTCCAGCTTGCCTCCAACAGGAGTCGACCCCTGACCTCACACTTACATTTCATCCCTCATACCAAATGGGCTAAACCCCAATTGATCAATTATAGCTCGCCTACCTATAGTAAGGCGAACTGTGATTTATTCATATTGAAAATATAACTGGATTCTAGAGAGGATATATGAACACAGAAATATGTAAATTTCACAACACCCCTCCCCACCCCCCCCCCCCCACCCAAAAAAAAACCACAAAAGGTTTTAACAGATTTTTTTATCGTCAGCTCAAACCAGTTGTCACCATTTCACTCGATAACAAGCAAAAAAAAAGGGCAAAATATCCTAATTTGCAGTTCCAAACCTAAGTCGAGGTGCATATCCACTGACATGCTGACATTGTTGTGACTTGGATCAAATAAGTGGTGTTTGGATATACAATTTTACATTTTGATCAGGGGTGGCAATTCTGACTCATTCAAGCAATCAGGTCGAAATGCCACCTCTAATTTTGACAAAGTACGTTTCCAAAAGTGGAGCCAAAAAACTCCAAATTCAAGCTTTTATAAGAGCGTTGAGGGCACAAAAAGTAATTTGCAGCAGACAACAGAATTTGGTTGCCAAGCAACTAATATTTTTTGGCTTTAAGTACACTTTTGACCATCCAACTTTCAGATTTGTCTCATTTAACCACTAAACTATTTTTTATTCCGATTTAGCCACTAAACTTTAGTTTGTTGTTCTACTTTGGGGAAAATGAATAAAATTGATGGCTAAATCAATACAAAATATGATAGTTTAGTGGTCAAATCGGGACAATTTTCAATGGTTAAATCGGTTTAAATAAAAGTTTGGTGATGTATACAAAATATACTTTAATGGCTAAATCGGGACAAAAGATAGTTTAGTGGCTAAATCAGAAGAAGTCTAAAAGTCGGATGGTCAAAATAGTACTTAACCCTTTTTAGACCCTAAAACTTAATCATCACTTCCAAAAGTTACCAGTTTACGTGCGAAGAATATTTAAATTTACATGGCTTGCAAATAAGACTCTTAACACAAACATTGAAAGGGGCATGTCAATTACCTTTTGAAGTTCTGAAATCTTCTCCACCATATTCCTACATTGAGCTTCAACCTCCCCAGCTTGAGCTTCTGCAGGACATGACCACCTAAGATGGAATTGGGGCCACAATGTCGGAGCTAAAGCAGCAGCTGGTGGCAATAACGGACCATCATGTTTTGACGGATCATAGAAGAGGTTATAGTGCACATGAGAACTGCCCCCTGAAGCACGCAAATCATCCAAATACATCCACAAGCATCCGCATGACTCAGAAACACCAGATTGTTCTCTTTCCTTTTCACTGAATATTAAGATGCAAATCTTCAGAGTTAAAATCTGTTATACGAATGTTCAACTAGCAGTTGATGTTTTACTTACTTATTGCACAAGAAGTTCCCAAAACGACACGAAAGCATACAATCTAGAAAATCAACCAAAAAGACCTGCAAGACCCAGAAAGGGCCGAAACATTAAATAATTACATTTTTGACAAAAACAGTGAACAAATCGGTTGAAAAATCATAGTCTATGAACAAAAATACATACCGATGAGAACTCAAATGCAAAAGGGTACATTCGCATTAATTGGGAGACACAATCCACCCACTGTCAAACGAAACATAAATGTGAAAATTCAATTGATCAGTCCAAAAATTACATGAGGTGTTTGAAAGTTCCGTTAACCTAATAAAAAGGATGCATATAAAAGAAGCTAAAAATCAACAGATGGCATTATAATTGTTTATAGATACAGAACCTACACCAAGGTAATCAAGACGCAAGATAAAAGAAGCTAAAAATCAACAAGTCTTGCCTGAAGAAATATTGGAGAATAATTGTTTGAAGTTTGTGTCTGAGAAGCCACTTGAGATTGAGATGCAAATGATCCAGCTGATTGGCGCAGAGGTGAGGATGGGAAATTTGAACTAGAAGACTGCCTGGGTAATTCTAAACCACTGCCAGATAAGCTCGGAATTCCAGCTCGGTCAGAAAAAGGATGCCCAAAAGCAAGCCAATCTTTTTCCACAAGAGCCTGCATAAAAGTGGAAATCACAAATGACTTAAGTTGAACCAAGTACCAAGTATATGGGTACTAAAGCAAAGTTTCACATTTCAACCTCAAGAGTCTGGCAAATCTTTTTTTAAAAGAAGGGTGATATCAGTCAACAGTTGCCTCTCAAACCTTTAAAACAAAATCAGTGGCAGATGCAACAAGAGACGAAATGGATTGGGGGTCATGTTGTCAGAAAACAAATTTAATTAGAGGAGTTGATGTCATCTTTCATTTAACGTATGAAATTGTTAATAGTTCACTAAGTGTTGGTCCTATGCCAGTGCCTTAGAAACTGTGCTGTTCAAGTCACCTTGGAAGGGCTTAGTTACCAATTTACAAAACTAACAGACATAAGTTATATATATTCCTTCAAGAACATTGCCATGGTTTATAATGGCATGAATAATTCTTTTTAATTTAATACTCGGTAAAAAAAATTATATCTCGTCTCACATGAAAATATAACATGAAAGAGCAACTATCAGGGATCAACATGATATCCGCTCAATACCTGAAATCCCTTTATGGTGCGGTAATATGGATCAAGTAACAAACTTGCAAGGGCGACTAGCTGGCTTGTTCTGTCCCATCCATCACTGTAAAACACAATTACATGTTGCTGAAGAATATAATATGTTTCTATTGCTTCAGGAATTATAACCAACATAACAGCAATGCAGAAACTGATAGCTTAAAGTCATGAAAATGGAACTGCATACAAAAGAACAAGAGGAAACTAAGCAAAAATATGTAAACATAGATGTGCCGAAATGTATCATTGAAAACAATTGCATATTGCATGAATCAAAACATGGAGAATATTCTACATTACAATATCCAATGGTCCTTCTAAGCTCCTTCACAATCCTAAATGTATACCAAGTTGTAAAGTTGAAAGAGCTGGCCATGACTTCTACCTGCAGTGGACAAGCACAGATGCCGACTCCATTGCAACACGAGCAGCAATCCAAGCAGAGCCAGCCAATACATTCTGGATGTGTATTAACCAACCACTGTCACCAAGGGTTGAAACGGAAGCAGACATACTGCTGAGATTACCTCCACCCCAAGTCCATCCACCGTGCCTCTGTCGGAAAAAGATCTTTGTAAGGACAGCATAGATAGGGCTAAGAAAATTTTTTGAGCTAATAAAATACTCCGAATCATACTTAAACAAGGTCTATAATCAGCATCATACTAGTAGGATGTCTTCTATAATTGTATATTTGTATGTGTGTGCATGTATTTGCAGTGCTTACATGAAAAAGTTCACACCAAGTCACCACTTCATAGAAGATTTATCAGCTCATGTAGTACAGTCATAGTTACTAGCAACATAACCGTCTTATGCAGCAGGATGAAGAACTTCATCATATATCAGGAAAATAAAATTAATGCAACTCTTCATTAAAATAAAAAATTCAAAAATTTACGTTTAAACAAAAAAAACATACTTAGGAACGTGTATTTGTAGTTTGAGGGAAGTGAAAATAGTCAGATATGTATATGTAGAGTGGTTTGGTGAGATGTAATTTTTTAATGTAAATTTATTGGCATTGTTATGATTGATTAATTTTTCTAAGGATAATAGCTTTGAATTACCAAGATTATTTGAAAAAAATGAGTGTGTTAAATATAATATAAGGTAGTAAAGATAAGGTATTCTTTTCATATAATGCAATGATAACTTGTACCACTTTCAAAGATTACTTGTACCTCTCAAAATTCAACAAGTCCTGAAAAGGAGTGTGTTAAATGCATTATAGCGTAGTGTAGATGACTTGTCAAACTAAGGTGTGGATGCATGAGACAGACTGACAGAGTGATGGAAAAGTCGGAGAGCTTTACAGCACTAACAAGAGGGTGGCAAGAACTTCACAGAATGGCTATTATTTGTGATTGCATTAATAACTTCTCAGACATTCTTGCACATAAGCATTTTCTAGGATATGTGAAGTCTGTCTTTCATGCACATGTTAAGATGGCATTTAAACCCCGAACCCGATGGGGAACCCGACATCCAAACCTATTTTGACCGGGGAATCCCCGAGTTGACCGGGGATGGGGACGGGTAATACCCGAATTCTGAAACCGGAGACGGAGGCGGGGATGGGATTACCCCTCGGGTACCCGTACCCGACCCCGTACCCGAAACATAATATACGTCTCCCTAATAATATATATTATATATAAATACTTAAATATTGCATATGAATATCATATTTAAATACATATGAGTAGTTAAATGCTTAAATATTAAATATACGAATCATATTGTTAGGAATTCAGAAACAAATTACAAATAGAAACCAAGAACTCACAAAATCAAGAACCCGCAAATGTGAATCAAGAAAGAAGAATATTCAAATTCACTAACAAATTGGGTTACATGACTACAACTTGAGTTATTGTCCTCATTAACCCATAGGACTTATTTATACTAAAAACTTCAACACTAACTCTAATCTAACTATCAGGGAATTACACTAAACCCCTTGAACTAATACAACTAATTCAAGTCAAACCTTACAAATCTCCACCTTGACTTGAATTTCAAAAACAAAACAAACAAATTCTTGAACGTTGTTACTGTTTTGGGTTTCAAGAAAACAAATTCTTGAACGTTACCACTTGTTAGGAATTCAGAAACAAATTACAAATAGAAACCAAGGACTCACAAAATCAAGAACCCACAAATGTGAATCAAGAAAGAAGAATATTCAAATTCACTAACAAATTGGGTTACATGACTACAACTTGAGTTATTGTCCTCATTAACCCATAGGACTTATTTATACTAAAAACTTCAACACTAACTCTAATCTAACTATCAGGGAATTACACTAAACCCCTTGAACTAATACAACTAATTCAAGTCAAACCTTACAAATCTCCACCTTGACTTGAATTTCAAAAACAAAACAAACAAATTCTTGAACGTTGTTACTGTTTTGGGTTTCAAGAAAACAAATTCTTGAACGTTACCACTTGTTAGGAATTCAGAAACAAATTACAAATAGAAACCAAGGACTCACAAAATCAAGAACCCACAAATGTGAATCAAGAAAGAAGAATATTCAAATTCACTAACAAATTGGGTTACATGACTACAACTTGAGTTATTGTCCTCATTAACCCATAGGACTTATTTATACTAAAAACTTCAACACTAACTCTAATCTAACTATCAGAGAATTACACTAAACCCCTTGAACTATTACAACTAATTCAAGTCACTAACCTCACACATATATTACATGCATAGTATATAGAAATGTTTGAATATATATATATATACTAATCACACGTGTCTTTCTCGTTCACCATGGTAGTTTTTTATTTAAAGTAATTTTAAAATGTTGTATCGTCTAAACAAGATTAAGTATATTTTTGAACTTAAACTTGTATTTAAGTGTTAAGTTTCACAATTCATTATAATTACAAATAATACACATCTAACATATATAGGAAAGTCGTATTACTATACTAATTAATTTAATGTTAATTAATTTGATTCTTTTGTAGGAACTTTATTAAATTAATAGTGTTTGGAGTTTTATGTTTTCTTTTTGACATTGCAATTAGATTTAATTTTATATAGAAATATTGCATCGTTATAACAATTTTTATTGGGTGATCGTTCAATTAATATTTTTTGTGTTGAGTTATTAATCTAACGTTATATTAATTAAATACATAATTATAATATTTTATGTCCAATTTTTCTATTTCATAAGCATTAATTATAAAATACATAACGTAAACTTAAGCGGGTAAAAATCCCCAAATACCCGTCGGGGACGGGGTCGGGGATGGGGACAGGTTTTCAAAGTCGGGGACGGGGAAAGGGGTCCCTGGTAATACCCGTCCCCGTTGCCATCTGTTAGGGTTAAGAACAATAAACGATAACAACTAACGGATTTTACGTGGTTCATATGATCAGAGTAACCGTGCTACGTCCACGGGCGAACTACAGAGATTTTTATTATGCTTTCTACTTTTTTGGTTTAGGGTTACAGAAATACAAAATAGATCTATTTATAATAACAGGAGGTGACCTAGGAATGCTAGTGGGCCACACGGCTCATAAACCCGACAACTAGATCCAAGGGCAGATCAGATTCCAGGACTCAAGAGCACATGATTCAGCACATAGTACAAACGTACCTACGGTATTGATTCTAGATGACATCATGACAGTAAGAATGATTACAGGCAGCACAAGAGAATTAATTAGATTCAAAGTGATTTGCAAATAGGTTAATTCCAAAAAACTGATATGTATCAGCATTAAGAAAAGCAATCCAACTCTGGCTAGCTCATGAACAACTAATAGAGGAGATATAAAGAGCTCACTGCATACAAGGTCAGATTCTTTTGTGTGTGTGTGTGTGTGTGGGTGGGTGGGGGGGGGGGGTCCAGATCGTACCAAAAATGACGACATCCCATCTGATGATTTAGTTCCATGTGTATCCAAGTAGTCTCTGAGACGAACAAGACTCTCCCTCATGGCATGGATATTATCTATCCCAAAGAATACAATCTAAAGAAGTGCGTAGAAACCAACATTAGCAATTTAAAACTGGGAGACTAACATTTCAAAAGAACACATCATTCAGCTCAAACCTTTGACAGACCTCAGACTGAAAATAATTAGAAGATGACTCTGAACCACCTCCCATAGCCCCATTTGCCAAGGCATTTTTCCGGGGTCTTGCATCAGCTATATACAACTTCCTAGACAAAAGAATATTCATTTTATAAGACAAGATATACATCAGAAAGAAAAAAACTATATGCAGCAAACTATAAATCTGCAGCAAGAGCATTATCAAGTAACATAAATAAGGAATATGGAATATCAATTGAGGGAAGCTGATAAAACGACAGTAAGGAAAATTGTAAAGAAAGAAAAGCATAACAGTTGAAACGATTAGTTCATAACAATGTTCAACCATAAACACCAACTTGTAAGATAGTATATGCACAAGTTTACCTCCGGCCTCTCTTCCCACCGGGAAGTTGTGTACATAGAGCGCCAACCAGATTTTCGTCAGCATTACTGCATTACAGTTGTTATAAGTTGATTTTTCTCAAAAAAAATAAATAAATAAAGAAGATGTTTTAAGACTCTGTAGAAGCTTGCTGCTCCAGGCATTCCAGGGAGTGTGGGTTAGCTCCGTCTAGAGAACAACTAATGCATGATATAGTTAGCCTTACCTTCTCATATTCATCATCAGACCAACTAATGGTTGGGATGATCGTGCAAGAACCGCTCCAGTGCCTACACATCATTAAAACAAATGTGCGTGTTAACACCAGATGCCAATATAAAATGTAAAGAAACGGTTCCAACAATATTGTTCATTCTTCTACCGGGTGAAAACCGACTTTACTAATGTTACTTCTACTAGCTACTGAAATCTAGTACTTACGTGCATCACACCATGATATTACAGGCAATCTACACCGTGCACGAAATTTACAAGCTTGAAGCACATCCTCATCTCTAAAAATCAACGAACAGACAAAGTGTTGATGTTGTATCAGACTAATGCAAAACATGTGCCATGTTGAAACAACTAGAAGTGGGGAGAATCAAGAATGAAGTGTTAACCATAACAATCCTCACCTAATGGCTTTTGGTATTAGTAAAGCGAATGGATAAGTTGCGCACATGTCATAATTTGCATTGATGTCGCTGATCCTCCACCAGTCATTGGACAATGTGAATGTACCATCTTCAATGGTGCTTACTGATGGGTGATGTGATTCCATACCAAGGAGCCGCAAGTATTCATTTACTAGACGCACTCTAGGACTGGTATTGCTGAATCTTGAAGGGCCAGTAGAAAACGCATACAGATCCCAGAGCCTTGCAGGCCTTGCGCACCTTAGTAATGCCTCAAAGACGGCACGTCTCTACAAAAATCACAAGGTATGAGGCATTGATTATCACCATTTCTGCCGCATGACTTCCGTGTATGAAGCAACCATTTCCATACTTAAATGGTAGAGAAGTTGAGTAAAGGCGTAAAGCAGTGACTACACAGATTATTGAATCATCCATGTTCATTTTGCTAATGTTAAAATCAAAATAATGCTTCCAAATTTCAAGATGTATCAAGTTGTTCTATATACTTCATTAATACATATGCTACTATGTGCTCCCAAAAGTGATATCAAAGATATTGTTTACAGAGGTGTATGGTGTCTAATTTCAATACTGAACTAGCCATGATAACTTTTCACCACAAAGACCAAGTGTAAGAATAAGGTAAACAGAGAAGGAAGGGAAAGTCCATGTTCAAGGCACAATGAAGCATAACATGAACAATTCAATTGCCACTTAATTCGAGAGAGTTCCATGCAAATGACATTGCCAGTCCATACAATTATAATGTTTGCCATTTGACATCTGGGATCAGCAGAAGGTAGTGTTTTGGCTACATTCCAGGAATCATGTAGACACATAAAATATCCTTTATCAAAGACAGGAAGGGGGCATCCTGTGGTGACAAATTTTTAAGCAACCACCATGAAGGACTTGTTTTCTTTCACCTTATCTATTAAAACGCCCTTCTAGTACCAAAAAGCTTATCTACCATAAACCTACCTATTAAGACAAATTCTGTGGGTACCAAGAGGACCTGTCTTAAAAACCTTGAATTGTTTCAAGTGACATGGAATCAATTGTTACCATAATCAATCTAATTGATGGCCAATAGCATAATCTTGTGGGAAATTAACAAGCAAGGGCCAAAGATGTGGAAGAAAACAGCAACCTAAATGGTTACTTTTTTCGATGAACAATATGTAATATATTTCTCCTTATGGGATTTAAATATGATATTGGTACAAGTTAAATCATAGTGCATATTAAATCCAAGTGTCACGAGTCAAATCATCAGAAACTACCTGTTTAGTTCGAGAACGGAAAGCATATACAATAATCCTCATATCTTTTCCTGCAAAATAACAAGCACAGGCAAGTAGATTTCTTAGTTCACATACATTTGGCACAAATTTAGAACTACATTGTACAACCACCATCAACTAAACAATCAACCAAAGCAAAAACAGATATGATACAGTAGCCGCACTTGAAAGTTTCACCCTAGAAATCAAAGCAAAACACAAAAAGGGGGAAATAGTTTCAGAATAGAACACATAACTAGAGTATAAACAAACGCACATGAATCATGATTGCGACATGAAAACAAACATAAGGAACTCTATTGTCATGAGATCTGCTGACGGTACCCTACATGTTACACTCAACAGAATGGAGATGAACATAAGAAAATTATGACATTTTCATAGTTCAAGGTTCTGACACTGACCCAGAATGCCAAAAGACACAAGAAACCTTCGCATTTTCATCTGACAAGGTGTCTGTCCATATTATAGTCCAAAACTGCTTTAGCCAACAACACAATCTTATGCACTTAAATTCTTAACATGATATAATGGCAAATTTGCACAAGGATAATTATTATATTATAATATGCCTCGTATTTTTGAAGATATTGCAAAACACTAGCAAGTGGGATCCCCTGTTTGAAGTGTCATGTTGAAAGTTGATGTATTCATTAATTAAAGACAGACATTTTTCATATAGTTTAGCCAAAAAGAAACTATCTGTATTATATAGCTCCCAGTGCTTTTAGCATGTTATTATCATTAGCTGTACAACACCAATACCGTCTTCACGGATAATTTATCAGGATAAGCATGCAATTTGCCAATTTGTACATCCCTAGAAACAGAGCTTAGAAATAATTATCTGGTGAAGTCAAACATACATATTTGCCAAATCAATTAACAAAATGGAAGCATTCTACCTACCGATGACCTGAAGAAGCCTTCGTGCAGGAATCTTCTCAGATTGCCTAGGTCCTGACTGCTGCTTTATTACCTATATCCTCGTAATAGATGGAAAATATAAATTCATGAAAGAAAAGAGCTTGTAATTCAGAGCCAAAGCACAGAAAACTATTCTCCAGAAAAAAAAAATTGATAACTGAGTAAGAAAAGGAAGATTAAGACACCTTTGCAGATGATAAAGAAGTTTTTTAAGCTACAATAAGTCTGGGCAGTTAATTGCGCCGCTATAGCGGCGCTATAGCGGTTAGCGGTCCTTGAAAAAATAGCGGTCCTAAATAGCGGTGCTAAATAGCGGTTCCGCGAATAGCGGCGCTATTTACCGCTATTTGCCGCTATTTACCGCTATTTAGGACCGCTATTTGCCGCTATTTACCGCTATTTGGAGGAGCAGTCCAGATCGATCATTCTTTAAACTATATTTTGTTAAATCTTTAATACTTTGTTTAATACTTTATAAAGTAATGCTATATCTTGTTTATCTTTGTTTGTTTAATGTGTTGTTCGATTCTATGACCTCTATGATTTTAGTTCTTTATGACTTTTGTTCTTTATGTTTATGTTCTTTAGGATTTTAGTTCTTCATATTATGTTCTTTATGTCTATGATTATGATTATACATACATATATATATATACATACATACATATATATACATATATATATATATATATATATATATAATATACCGCTATATCACCAATATATCACCGCAATAACCGCGATAGCAAATAGCGGTCTTGACCGCTATTGGACCGCGAGACGCTATTAACTGCATAGCAATAAGTACTACGTACTAACTACTAAGCCGGGATATTCCATTGGATTCAAGCCATTGGTATGGCAACATCAGAGATTGAAGAGTTTCTAATATTGGTTCACTTTCACATACTTATAGAAGGTTGCCTGAAAGCACTCATAGAGATTTGTTAATATTTTAAGAAGTTGTCATGATAATTATAGGTTGTAGGTTAAGAGAATGAATATTTATTGAATGTGTGTGTAATCATCTGCTAGTAGTAGGCATTAGTGAGTTAACAGTTGACAATTTAAAACTGCATAATAATCTTATATTAACTTGCAAAGCGTACTCAAGTTTGGGGGGGAAAAAGGAAGGTAAAGAAGAGAAAATGCTATAATAGCCACTGAAGCCAGCCAGAATACATATAACGATAATATGAAATCTAAAACCCTTGGTGTCATCCTTCGAAATTAGATCTCCACACAACGGAACTTCACAGTCACTGTTGCTTTTGACAAATTGTATGTACTAAAACTGAACCACTTAATCCATGCTTACACAATTAAATGGAAGGTGCTCAGTAGACCGCCCAGAGTTTTAGAACATAGCTAGATTCCTACTGGATTTGTTAATTCATACTTGTCAGGTTCTTCACTTCTTTGAATACTCATACATTCATAAACTATTTAAGTCCCTGTGCTTTTGCACAGCCTCGTCTAGTTTAATAAGTTCAGTTTTTGTGATTAGGATTAAGCTGCGAGCAACTAAACTAGGCTTCAAAGACATCAATATTGGACCACTCTTACCATTAATTCTTATGGTCCTTAATTGTTATTACCGTATATTTAGTTTAAACCACCCTTATTGGTTTCACTTATGTCCTTAGCTTTTTACTCCTTTGCTTTTATCAAGAAAGTTATGGCTCTAGAACTTCATCTTGAATTTAGATCAGCCACGTATTAGTTGGCTCAAATTTTAGACAGGGTTTCACTCAGAGAGAGAACGTTCAGGCATAAGCAGCCCTCTCCATTTACAATGGCTCCATTTTTTCAGTAGCTGCTAACTTCTTGTTACAACACCATTTCATGTCACTAAGATAACCTCTAAACATCCACAAAAGCCCTAACTATAACTCATGCCATGATGCTAATCAATTATTGAAAGAAAAAACGGCATAGAACCACAGAATATGTAATGCCAAACCAAATCTATATAAACATGATGAATAACTTACAAGCTTGCTAAACTTTTCAATGGTGGCAAACGGTATAGTTCCAAGTGCAATAATATCCCTGGATCCTTCACTCTAGTGAAAAAGAACAAAAAAATAGATATCAGATATAGAACCATTTCCATATACCATGCACACAGTTCATGCAATCAAACATTATATGTTGTCCAATGGGAAGAAGTACAGAAAGTCAGAAACCATCAAATCATATAAGCAAACAATCATGCATGTGCTTGAATGACGTGATGTTGAGTAAACAATCATATTCAGTTATCAACTAGATTTTGAAGTGTATATCATTGTGTACTGCATTAGGCTTTGCCCTGATTGGAATGATAGGGATTGAAAGACAATGGTGTCCCCTTCTGTCAATGGCAGTCAGAAAAGATGCTTTGTGTATGAACTATTAGCAAAGATGAGAACTTGTTTGGTTCGTCCGGTATATATACAGTTGTTGGTATAGATTCAGACTGCTTTGTGGGCCTTTTGAACCAACAAAAAATACAAAATAAACAGTTTCATATCCACCAAATCTATTGCTGAACCCCCAAAACAATCATTGAATAAACACTCTACATTTGCATAAAGTATACAGCCCCATCAGTTTTAAACTCTCCATTTGGAAATGAGTATATACTACTGTCGTGTGAAGGAGTGCAGAAACCAAAAGGCGCAGTTAATAGACAACTTACCAAAAAAAGAAGACGAAAATTGGTCACAAACAAGGTACCTGCTTCATCAGTGTTAACAAGAACGCCATACCCCTAAAAGCAAAGTGAAAAAATCAGAAAGCATTTTGATAAGCCTACACAGCATAATCATTTATGAATAGATTAACAAGGACGAAGGTAGAAGGATATACGGAAAACAAAAAACACTTTAAACTCAAACAAGTCACATATACAACATTCCAGCCTACAACATATTTCTCGGTGTTTTCAATCAATTTATACAGGTGATTGCAACCCACTTTAACAATAATATTTACAAGCGCTGCTGATTTCTACCAAAAACCCAAATGAAAGTAGATGCTAACATCCCTTGTTCATGATTATGTGTATGTTCTCCTCATGGTTTCTCACTAGAACAATATTCCTCGATAGACCCCCAGAACCAACAAGAAATCAACTTCAACAGGTGGTGCTTCATATACAGGCATACAATTCTTATTGTGAATATTTGTGATCAAGAAAGATAGGATACCAACAGACCTTGTGTATTGCATACTACAAGGCTTTAAAAATTGCTCACTAAATTAAGGCAATCATGCATGATCAATGTTATTCCTGTGCATTATTAGTTGAGGTGGTTAAGCACAAAGGATTGCAAAATATCATCAGTCCTTTAACACTGGCCACCTCTACTAGCAGGTGTGAACGATCAGCATGGATGCCACAGAAGATGATCAATTATCTTGTACTTTGTGTGAATAACATTGCAATCCTATATAAGCAACTTCACAAACAAACACTACTCACAAATGGGAAGAAATGCATGGAAAAGGGTCAAGACCAAGGAAAAGGGTTACCATCCTACTATCCCTTTCAATATCAAAAGTCAAAACATGCAAGAGACATCTCAACTCTGCTTCTTCTCCAAAAAAGTTTAGGTCGTCCACTTTATGTGTCTATCCAGTTATCTATTTTCTTACTGACAGTTGTTATATAGTTGTTTAACAGACCTAGAAAAGCACCATGACCTTCATGAACATAACTCAGCATAACGATAATAAATAACCTTAATGTACTTTTTACCATCCATCATCATATACTTGCTTTCGAAACTTCTCTAAGATTATTATTCAAACTGAAGTCCACCAAGACACCATAACAATATATAAGCTCCTACTTATCCATGCCAACAGAAAAAAATTGAGAAACGATATCAGATCAGTTCCATAACCACATTGCAACTTCAATAATGTTGTCTTCAAACACAGATAAAATAGTAATATGCAGACCAATTAATCCCTCTATTAAAACAAGCCACAATTTGACTATGGATGCCAAATTGATTACCATCCAACCCATGAACTGAGAATATATGTTATCTTTTCAAAACAAAACAAAAAATCATAACAAAGCGAACTTATTATCGAGGGTGCAGAAGTACAAAGGGTTGGTATAAAATTCAGAACAATTCATCTATGATTAAGAGTCTAGGAGGTGTTGAAGCTGGCTCATTTATGCTACATCTTAGAGCTATGACGTCCCAAATGTACTAGGATTCATACTGATCTGAAGTTTCGCTTGAAGGGAGAAACTAATACGCAAAGACTACAAAGCATGATATGATCATAAAAAACACATACATTGATTGGTAATTCAAATTCAAAATTCAAGTCAAAATCTTACCTCAGCGATAACCTCCTCAGCTTCGTACAAAAAATCAGATAATCCATGAGGAACGGGCCTTGATATAGGCTGCTGTGAATTCCACGAAACAAATAAACAATAAAATGAAACCAATTAAACACAAATGAATTACATTTGTGATGTGATGAGGAAAATGGATTTAGTAATAAAACCCTAGGGTTAGAGGGCAGAAGAAGAGTATTTACATCGATCTTGGTCCACTCAATAGCGTCCCAACTACCGGCTCCTTCAATCTTGTCGGACTCACCGAGTCGACTATCGGAGTCACGGAGGGAAGTTGTCCTCCGATTTCTTGGCGTCGCCATATACGTCAAAACTCCGGTGGTTGTGGTGGTGGTGGTGAGGGGGGAGAGAGAGAGAAAAGAGGGATTCTGATTTTCGGACGAGTTTGGTTTTCTCAGCTCTTCTTATGGAGAAATAAATTGTAAATTAAAAAATTATTATTGGAATTAAAAAAAGAAAAAGAAAACCCAAGATTTTGGTTATCGCCACGCAGGCGATAGAAAGGTGGGGTCGACTGACTGGACATTACACGTGGAGTTGTTACGAATAGGAGTGAAATTACAAATTTAGTCCTTCATTGTTCATCAACCAACAGGTTTAGTACCTTAACGTTGAGTTCCAATAGATATAGATAGAAAACGACGGGAAGAAAAAGAAGAAGATGGGAAGCGCTGGGAAAGGAGGTTATGATTTCCGTCCTTTCTTTTCCAGTTTTGAGAAGAAAACATAAGCATACAAACAGAGGCTTTTTTCCATCCGTTTCCCTTCCAAAAAATTTGAAGAACACGACTTGGTCTGTGTATCCTTCCAAATCAATCTGTTTATCTCTCTTAAAACAGGTTGTGGAACACAGCGTAAGTTGGAATGGATGAATTTAAATTGGATCATGATTCAACATGATTTTAGGCCCCCGCTAGTCCAGCTAGCTAGAGTAGTTCGGACGGGAAGCGGGTTGGGCACTACGAGCGTCATCTCTTGCAACACAAGCATGATGTCCGTTTGAAACAGTTAAATCACGTGGAAGGAACTTGGGAATCAAATCCCAGATGTTCTTGAATGAGTCACTTTCTGATAACAACGATTTGTCGTAATGGGTATCTGAATTTTGTTACGGGATGAGACACAAGAAAATGCATTGGTCACATATTTTTGAATTTCATTTGTATATAAGTTTCTATACACGTTCTGAGTGAATAAGATAAGTTAACTTTCAAAACAACCGCCACAAAGTTCCACAATAACAGCAACAAAAAAGTTGTACGGTCACAACAACATTAGCCCTAGAAAATGCTAAACCAAGGTTGTGGAGGGTGGTATCACATCAATTGTTATACATAAATTTATAAATCATTTATTGTTTTTCATGACAAAAAATTGTTATAAACAGATCACCTCTCATAACATTATAAGGGTGATCAATGCATCGAAGTTAACCGAAATAAAATTTAAAACTTAAAATTCATATTGTGTGGTGCCAGTTTTGTTACGTTTGGTTCCATTTTGAGTATTTAATTTTATGATCCTTTCTACAGTTTTTACAACGGAAATATAAAATAAAATGAATCAAAATCAATAATTCAAAACCAATAACAAAATCATATGGTACTAAATCAAATTGAGTCGTTACTAAAAATATTTGTATTCATATATCAATATATAAAATAATTAAATACTAGATCTATGCTCAATGATGTTATCGTAAAAGTTACGCTTACACAAACTAATAAAGACGATACGATAAATGTCGATAAATATATGCAAGTTTTCAAAAAGTTTATATATGTTTCCTACCACTAACTCATGATGGTTTCATGAAAATCACATTTTTTTCATCAAAGTATTAAACAAATTTCTATTGTGATTCTATTGTAAAAACAATGATATGTATTTTAACTTTTATAAAAGTTGTAAAATCTGAACAGACTAATTAATATATAAAGTCTTCAAAAAGGTTATTACCCATTTCATGCCGTTAGTCGAAGAATTCATGAAAATCATATTTTTCCATCTAAGAACTAAAAACACATCTTCCATGATCCCCATGTAGAAATGATTATGTTGTATAATCATAATAAATAATTAATAGCCAAAAAACATGTTTCATAACATATATAATTTCATTTATTATCATTTATAAAAAATCATATATTAAAGGAATTGGAGTATCTATCGATTTTGATTTTTATCTAAGTAAATGTGGATATGTAAAATATTAAGTGATGTAAATAAATTAATAGATGATCCGGTAAATATGTATGTTGAATATTTACTATATTATTTTGTCTAATGGTACCTTAATCAAATAACCACTATATTATTTCATCTGATGGTACCTTAATCAATTGTTACACAACACATGATAATTAGTTGAATGATTACAACTATAGAGTAATTATTCAACCATTCCACCTGAAATTTTCAAAATTTATGCTACAATATTAAACAAAACAAAATATAAAATACTTAGTTACTGTTATTCCATAAAAGTGATTGTCGTTGAAATGTATATCCATCTTCAATGATTGCATCATCTTGATCACAAAAATAACCTCCATGTTTAGAATGGTTGGATGCTGGGGCGGACCTAAAGGTCGGGTACGGGGTTCAAATGACCCCGATAACTTTTTTATTTTACGTGTTATGTATATAATTGAAAAAATTTCGACCCCTATGATTTATTAAGTTTGACCCCAATAACCTTGTTAGTTTTTATACATTTCATACATATATAAAAATTTTGTTACAAAATCTAAGAAAATATACTAAAACCCAATAGTTTGTTACTCATTTAACAAATAATTTAAAAGTACATATGCATTGAACATTCATTTATTAGACTATTTCATTGTTAGACACTTCACATTTGGCTTGGTTTAGGACTATATTAATTGTTAGTTTTATTGTTATTTACTTATTTGTTGTTTGTTAGAATATTCTTTTTTGTTTTAGTCTTTAAGATATTTGAATTATTATTTGTTTAAGAATTTAAGTGTTTAACAATTGACATTTATTTACATTTGTTTGATTGTTTTAATTCATAAGAATCGTTTTTTGAAAAAAAAAATTTACCAGGATACTAAATTTTATCAAGTGGAAGAACTTCTAATATTTCTCTACAAATTTCACAATTCAATTGGTGATGAAAATGACTGTTGGATTTGGACCATAAAGAATTACTTAATGTTTTGGACGATCATGTAATAACTAATAAACCATTTTCAAAATATTAAAAGTCGTAGGAGAAAATGTAGAATCTAATTTCCTTATAGTTTGTAACGATTAACGAGTTGTAGCATTTACGTATTTCTTTAATTATGTAATCAAGATGAATTGACCGAACTTTTGAGGTTCGAAATTTTTTTATAGAACTACGACCGCGTCATAAATTCCGACCCCTATAAAAAGTATTTCTGTATCCGCCAATGATTGGATGGTGGAGACATCATATTGGTAGAAGGAGTCAGAACCCTAGCCCTCGTCATTAGACCGCTAGTATTTCAACATGTTTCCTAGGTTAAATAAAACATTAGAAGGGGTGATCAATGTTTTTGGTGTGTCAAGTCGACACATGTTGACTCTGATTGAATGTCTCCGGTGTATTGTTTCGTTTCATGGTTTGCTTTAAACATGTCATCACACAAACTCATTAAAAATAAGTATATGCTCATAACAATTACAGAGTTTATGTAATAATTTATACATACATTAAAAGACACATACAAAAAACAAAAGTTATCAATATACAACTATACAATGATATATGAAAGTGAAGTATGCAAACTTGTAGAATAATGAAAACCCCACATGTATACTGCATCATAAAGATCAATATTTATAAAGTACAATAGTTAACGATAAAACCCTCAATGGACCATAAAACATCTATATTATTAGGCTAAGTCAATACCGTAATATATTCTATGTAATACTACTTCGCAGTTGGGAAGGGAGTAAATCAGACGTTCGGACTGGAACAAATAACAATAAAAATATTGATATAACATTAGCGAACAATCGTAAACATACATGAAAATAACAATAAAAATGTTGATATAATATAGGCGAACAATATTAAACATATATGAAAATAATAAAAAGAGTAAATTACAAAAATGGTCCCTGTGGTTTGTGTAAAATTATGGAAATGGTCCCTCAACTTTCAAAGTTGCAGTGGTAGTCCCTCAAACCACTTTTTACTTGCAGAAATGGTCCCTCTGTGTCTGAACTTTTTGAAAATGACGATTTTGCCCTTTTATTAATTACAAGTTTAGTCCCTCAACTATTTAATTTACTTTCACTTTTGGTCCTTTTCCTTAAATTTTTAATTTTTTGACTATTAATTTAACCAAACTATTATTTAAATCTTTATTATATTATAATTATAATTATATATACCTGTTTATTTTTAAAAATATTTTATTTATTTATTAACAAAATTTTTATACTTATATTATTTAATATACACGTTTTTTGATTTAAAATATTTTTGATTTAAATATATTTTTACGTTCATATGTTTTTAATTAAATTTATTATTTTATTTGTTTGGATTTAGATATTTTGTTATGCCCATACGTTTTGATTTATATTTATTATTTTATTTGTTTTGATTTCAAATTTTGCTACGTTAATAATTAAATGAAAATTAACAAAATATTTAAGTGAAAACGAATAAAACATATTAATATACAAACTTGTAAATCAAAAAGATTAAAATACTATATTGAAATAAAAACATATTGACATAAAAAATATTTAAAATGAAAAAAAATAAAATAGTTACTTTAAATCAAAATGTATTAACGTAACAAAGTATATTATTTTAATTAAAATAAACTAAAATATAAATATATTTCATTATTTTTAATATCAATAAATATTAATAATTATAAAAGATAAATATAATATATTATTTCTTAGATATTTAAATGTGAATAAATAGATAAGATTTAAATTTACATCCAAATTATATCTTATATATACTTATCAATATATCTAAATAAAAATATAAAAAACATATAAACATTATAGTCTACGTAAAATTAAAATTTTCAAATTATATTGACTAAATATATAAAAATTTAGGAATAAAAAGTTTAAAAAATGTAAAAAAAAAAAATAACTATTGTTCATGACTATTTAAAAAGATAGATAAATAATATATATTACTAATAATTGTACTTTTTTATAAGAACTAATATTAAATTATTCAATTTATGTTTACATACATTTCAGTTAACCAATTATTTATTAAAAATTATTCACGTAATACGTGGGTTCATAAATTAGTTCCATATTAAATAACTTGAATACATAAAAAATGCGTAAAATAAATAAATTAAGTATAAAAATTTTTGTAAATAAATGAATATAAAATTATTTTTTAAAATAAATAGGTATATATAATAATAATAATAATAATAATAATAATAATAATATAATAAAGATTTAAAAACAGTTTGTTAAATTAATTGTCAAAAAATTAAAAATTTAAGGAAAAGGACAAAAGTGAAAGTAAATTAAATAGTTGAGGGACTAAACTTGTAATTAATAAAAGGGCAAAATCGTCATTTTTAAAAAGTTTAGACACAGAGGGACCATTTCTGCAAGTAAAAAGTGGATTGAGGGACCACTACTGCAACTTTGAAAGTTGAGGGACCATTTCCGTAATTTTGCACAAACCACAGGGACCATTTTTGTAATTTACTCTAATAAAAAAGAAAAATAGCATCTTTGCGATAAACGACGACAACATATTTGGCACCAATGTGATACTGCAAAACAAATGCTTGGGAGCAAGCAACAGTAAAAGGTGTAACAGGAACTAGTGAACAACAGTAATGGCAGGAGCTTACGACTGCGATGACAGAATCACAACGACAACCAACGGTGCAGCAGCTTGTAAAAAAAAGAACGAACAAAGACTAATGTTAGAAGTATCTACAATGCGTCCTCAGGGCAAGATGAAAGGGAAAAATAAAGAAATAAAGTCATCACTCAAGGGGCATGATGGTCGAAAGAAGTGCGACGGTGGCATGGTGGTAGTCTAGCGACGGCGACACAAAAATGATGAGAATAGAGAAGAAGGTGAGAACCCTAGGATTCTAATACCATATTAAATAATGAAAATATCGTAGGTATATTGTAGTGTATACAAGAGGTAACAATGCAATTTTTTAATGGACCTTACCCCATCTATACTATTGAACTAGGTCATCTATATTGTCCCTAATATATTTTATCTAATAACTCGTGTACTTGGTAATGTAGCATCTGACGTGTCAAATTAGATACTTGAAGTTTTGTTACAATTTATTAAGTCCAATTTTGTTTAGAAAAACTTAGGGTGACTAAATTTCCTTGCAAATGGTTTAATTAAGCAAACCATAATGATGGTTTTTATGGTCTTATGTAATAGTTCATACCACCTCGAGTCAAAATATTGTCTGTTTTGTGCCTCAACGCCTAACAAGTTTTTTCTGATAATGACATAAACATTGCGTCTTGATGGGATGTCTATTGCTTTCTCTTCATCACCGATGTAAGAAGTCACAATCCTCTCCCATAATGACACAACATCCTCAATGTGCACATCGACCTAAAACATGGCTCTGATACCAACCATTTATAACAAGCCAGACCATCCCGAGTGAAGTTATTGTCTGCTTTATCCTAACAACACATTAATGTTTTGTTTCTGGTAGTGTCACAAACACCGAGAAACAATATTGGTGGAAAATATCACCATACCCTTATACAAGGTCTATTGATTTTCTTTCCACCACCGATGTGGGATGTCACAATTTAAGTCTAGCCAGTCTTAGTTGTTCAACACTTTAACTGACTAAGTTTGTCTACAAGTGTATAACGGTTTAAAAATCAAATTGAACAAAAATCAATTAAATCGGAATCAATAACTAAATTTGTATCATATATGTTCCGACATGGTTCGATTCCATGGGTATTTCCCAACTTTTGTGAAAAAAAAAAAAAAACTAAAGCAGAAAACTTTAAAAATTGAAAGAAATAATTGAATGTTATAGGGTATGTTTGACATGACTAGTCGTAGCGTCGAGCTGAAGCTTTTAGTAGCTTAAGCTTTTGGGAGCTATAGTTTTTTGTTTCCATAAATGTGTTTGGTTAAAGTAGTTGTAACTGTATTTTTTAGTATTAAATGACATAAAAATTGATATTGATTATAATTTTTTGGTTAAAGTAGTTGTAGCTTATAATTATTTGAAGGGTAAAAAATAATTTTATTCAACCAAATGCTCAAGCTTGTTTTAAAGCTACTTTAAGTAGCTTCTCATGGAAGAGTTTTTGAGAGCTTTTAAATTTGAATTAAAAGGTTAAGCTCCTAATAATCTAATAAAGCTATTGAGTTTGAACTTCCGAAATTCAAAAGCTGAGACTCCTAAAAGCTCTTTGTCAAACACACCCATAGTATTGATTTACGTACAATCCTTTAGATTCACATATGGTAATGACTTTTGTGCATTCTTAAACTTATCTGATTTGATGAATTGATGAGCGTCCATCTGTAGAGATAACGATCCCGCACCGCCAAATCCATCATATTATGTAAACTCAACACGTGGATGAGCTAGTTTTAATACATTTGTGAAATATAAATTTTCTTTCTTATTAAGGTTTCTATATAATAGCTTTATTATTATTTTGGTCAAGTGTTATCAAGATGTTCAGTTTAAGAGATATTAGATATGCGCATTTGTATTATGACCGTGTAGTAATAAATATCTAAATGGTATCTAGCCCCACCCCACCCCACCCCACCCCTAACCCTACCCACCATACTCTATTTGAACCATACCCCACCCCCACCACCTTGTCCCGCCCCACCCCACCCCAATCCTATCTTATCTTACCTGCCTACCTACCCACCCTACCTACCTTCCCTAATAATATCCAACCCCACAAACCCCATCCTACCTTACCACACTCATCCTAAACTATCCTACCTAACAATATCTCACTCCACCTAATCTTATTTCACCCACCGTATAGTCGTATACCCACCCATCATATCTCACTTTACAAATTAAACACAAAAATAATAATGAGTGAAATTTAATTTAATTCCATTCCAATCTTGTCAACCAAACAATAATGAATGAAATTTAATTCCATTTAATTCCTTTCAGCTTTCAATTCATTTGACATTAAATTTATTCTGAAAACATTCTGCGAATCAAACGTCCCCCGAGTTAAACAACTTAAGTTTATGAAGAATAAAAGCATCAAATTAACATTAGTTAATTATTCTTTTTATTTGATTAATTTATTTATATGAGTTTTTGTGTCAATTTATATTTTTTAATTTCAACTTCAGCTAATTTATTACACAAACTTTATCATCAAAAGCTACAACTTAAATCTATAAGCTTCAATTCTAACTGGTTTTTATCAAACATTCGTTTAATATTAAAAAAGTAATTATCTTTTAATTAAGTCACTCGATTTTCTCTTTATTGTTTGAGTCCTTGCATCGTTTATTTAGTTATTTACTATCCTATATACGTTCATTATATATATTGATTAGGAGGATAAAAAGGGAAAAGAAATGATAATAAACACACCGTTTGTAATTGTAAAGACAGAGGACACGCGTCATTTGGTAAGAAGGAGGTAAGTAGCACCTCTCGGATCCACTAACGTTGTACAAATAGAAGAGTTGGATCATGGATGACTTACTTCTGCCACGTGTCCCTCCACCTCACAGTCAAGAAGATATCCATCCCCCACTGGAGAAAACAACAAAACCTACGACGTCACCCTGCACACACTTTCCACACCGACTTATCTTTTAAGGATAAATAAATAATACAAGGTTAATATCAAAAAAACTCGATCTAATATTTTTCATCTTCCAATTAATTTCCTAAACTATGATTGTCTTATTTAAAATTATATGTTTTTAAACGACTATCAGATTTACAGGTAAACTACAACTGATATAACAAAAAGTTTAGGGACATAATCGCTATAATATAGAAATATTGTGATTTTTTCCAACATTAATCAAATGAAAAAACAAAGGTTAGTCGTATGTCAACCGGACAAACATGTTTGAATTATATAGATATAGATATATATGTTTTAAATAACCATTTCTTTTAATAAATTTAATTGTTGGAAAAAAAAAAACAATTCAAATCGTGTAATAGAAATATGCCACATTTCTTTTATTCAAATGTAATACATGTGGAATATTTTTGTTATTTTAAAATTTTCTTTATTTTAAAATGTTTAAACAACGATTGAAAAAAGTTTACTCGTTCAACATAAAAGTGAGACCAACTATTTTATAAATACGATTTATAATTTTTAGAATAAATAAAATAGTTATATTTGTAATTAAATTTCACTACAGTTTAATAGTTGATGAATAAACAATAATTGAAAACCATTTTGGTTAAAGTTTATTAGGATATCAATGGCGTGACCATGTTGCATCTAAAAAAATAAATACAATTTATAATTTTTAGATTAAAATAAAATAAAAGATAAATACAATTTATTATTTTTAAAATTTATAAACATTAATAAATAAATAATTTTATTTATTACGAGTTTACGACGAATGAAGAATCGGCTACCACCATTGACCCGACATCATGACCACCATAGATCTTCATCACTCTGCCTCATCGACGAAGACTCACTAATCAAAGGTCTCCACTATCAAATTCGATAATGGTTCTTGGGTTTTATTCCAAATCGAATGAATGAGGTATATATGTTTTGACATATTCTTTTGCCGCTATCTTTTGGCAGGTGATGGTGTGAGAGAAGATTCACAACGACAGAGCGAGTTAGGGTTGTCGAAAAAGAGTACCCATGGAAGATTCGCATTAATAATACCCTAAATCAAGTTGGTTTTTGTTGTTAATAGGCGTGTTAATGTTTGATAAGAGATTTAGTTTGTGAACCGAATTTGTTGTTGTAATCAGTTTTGTAAACCATCATTTGTATTTTGTAATTAGTTTTGAGAAGTTTTTTTACTGCATTTGTGAACCATTGTGTTTTGAAATCTACTTCTAAAATTAATGATGAAACTAATATGTTGAGAATTATGACAAAATGTAATGTCAATCATGTTACTCAAATGTTGTGAAAGATAAAATCTGTGTATCCCTAATGGAACACAACTTGCTATGGAAGAATCATATGTGACTCGCCGGTTGTTGGTATGGTTAACCATCGGCGGTATTGTGAACCACAACCATTGCACTTGTTATGATTCATATGATGATTTTATATTTTGAATCGTGGTGAACCATGAGTGCAGATGATATTTTGATCCAGTCAATTTTTTCCCGTTTTATTTACAAATATGTCACCTTATAACTTATTGGTTGATTCATTAAATTAAAGATTCCTTTTTGTTTCTATCATCTACATTTTAAGCACGATCCCCACATTATCCTCACCCATATATATACATATATATAGATTTTAAAAAAATAAATTGTATTTACCTTTTATTTTATTTAAAATATAATAAATTGTATTTGTCTTTCTAATAAAATGTGGGTTGACATGTGATGCCTATCATTTATTATATAATTAAAACTAGTTTATAACCCATGTATTACGTGGATATTTTTAATTAAATTTATTTATTTAAAATGTATATGAGTAAAAATAAAAACATACAAAAATAATAATTGTGTTTATTTTTTATTATTTACAGATTACAGAATAGAGTATATTTATCTTTTTTAAAAATATTAAATTGTATTTGTCTTTTATTTTTTATAAGTTGTAATTATCTTTTTGGTGAACGTAATGGTGACACGTGACATTTGATGTTTTCCTTGATTATACATAATAATAACAATAATTTTCATAACTAATTCAAATTTTTACATTTGGATCTAATTATGATTATTATAAATAATAATGATAGATATTTATTTTAGGTAAACATTATTTTAAAAAATCTAATTTATTACTAATTAATTAATGAAAAAAAATAAAGTCAAAATTTAATGCAATTAAGTTAATATATATATATATACATATATACAGATTTTAAAAAAATAAATTGTATTTACCTTTTATTTTATTTAAAATATAATAAATTGTATTTGTCTTTCTAATAAAATGTAGGTTGACATGTGATGCCTATCATTTATTATATAATTAAAATAGCTAAGTTATACAACCATGTATTAAACGGGTTGAATTATTTTCTTTAAAATCTATATCTATATATCTTAATAATAAAAGAAAACCACTAACGCCACGTGTCACCTTCTCATCCCTTTAAAATTTTGATTTCCCGCCTTTTTTTTCTATAATTAGATTTCTAATTTTACTAATATATATATTATAATAATTGAGAACAATTTCTGCCACGTGTCAACTTTCTAATACCCCATTTTTTCATTTTCCCGCTCTTTTTCCAAAAATAAAAATTAATATTAATTTAAGTAACATTCCTATCATTTAGTTGATTTATTTTAAACTTTATTGTTGAAACTTATTATTTTTGTTACCTAAAATAATTCAAACTACAATTAACATTCATTAAAAGTTTTCAAGATTAACAAGCTAAAATAATTTTTTTAAAAATCAATAAAATAATAAATTTCATGTTTAAATGTCCTAAAGAGTAAATAATTTAAAAAAGTTGGTAAAATAAAAAAATTAGTTTTATAATAAAAAATTTTAAAAGATTGACTTAGAGTCATCATTTTTTACCATTAAATCAATAATTCAAATATTTTGAATCACATTTTAGTCGTTTTCTTTGACTTAAACATTGACTTAGAGTCGTCATTTTTTACCAGTGACTCAATGATTTTGCATGTATGACATCTTTTTATTGGTTTTTATTGTATCTAATTTTTAAAAAAAGAATTTTGAAGGTTTTTAAGGGATCCCACCTCTTTATTAATATTTTATTTATAACAAATCTTATACATCAATCCATGTAATATATGAGTATTAATCTAGTTCATTATAAGGAAAATATGAAATCTAATTCAAATATTTTCATATTTAATCTATACAATTAAAAAAATATTTTAAATATTCTAATACCAATCTAAATTAATTTTGTTAATAAATTTTTTTAATATTTTGATGTTTAGTTTTTAATTAAAACATATAATTTACAGGGATGAGAGAGTGACACGTGACATGAGAGGTTTTCCCGCCTAATTTTCCATATAGAATTCTTCTTACTTATTTATCTATTTTAAAATTCAAGTAAAAAAAGTACTACTTAATTTAACTTTTATAAATAAAAATAATCTTTTAAAATAATTTAAATAATTTTCAGAATTAACTCATAATGTCAGCGAACTATGCATTATTTTATATATTTAAAAGGTAAAAATAATGCAATAATATTGGTAATGAAATGTTTTATAATTTTTTATTATAAAATTAAAATTTTATATATACATAAAATCTATAAATAAAATTTTTTAAAAATACGAGACACGATAAATATTATTCATACATATTAAAATTAACATTTTTAATTACCCTTAATAACAAAAGATAATACTATTTTCGTATTTTTTAAGAAACAATAAATATTTTTGTATGTAATTGACGTTTTGTGTAGCTTTATATTAAATATTTTTTTATAAAATATCCACGTAGTACGTGGGTTAATAACTAGTAAATAATTATAAATATGTATAAATTGAAATATAAAATTTTAGAGTTGAATACAAGTATGTATAAAGTTTAGTTGATTATTTATTAAATTATTTTAATTAGATTATAGTAGATTAAATTTGAAATTAATGTAGATATAAATCTAGATTTAGATAAATAACATGTGACAAAAGAACGTTATGACCGATTGACCTGTGAAAAATAAAAGAGACGAAGAAAAATGTTATATTTATTTAATAATGTTTGAAGATTTAATTAAACGAATAGTTGATGCATATTTATTAAAAATCAAAAAAGATAAAAAAAATCTTGAAGAATGCCAAAATTCAAATTTGTATGATATCATTACCAAGTAAAAACGTAAAAATGATGGACGTTGTCTATATAGGTGTCGACCGACCAAACAATAATATCACCAAACAAAATCCATGGCTCCACCTCTTGTTACACTTGCCACCAAACAGGCTACTTCCGGTAACGTAAAGACCGGCAGGTTGCCTCGCCGTGCTTACGTCACTTTCTTGGCCGGTGACGGTGACTACTGGAAAGGCGTGGTTGGTCTTGCTAAAGGACTCCGGAAAACTCAATCGGTGTACCCGCTCGTGGTTGCTGTGCTGCCGGACGTCCCGTTGGACCACCGTCATAAGCTACTCTCCCAAGGCTGCATCGTCCGGGAGATTCAACCGGTGTACCCGCCGGAAAACAACACTCAATTCGCCATGGCATACTACGTCATCAATTACTCCAAACTACGCATATGGGAGGTGGTAACAAAATTTTCATCTTTTAACTTGACTCTTATATTATTTTATGAAGATATTTATATAGCTTTTATCAATTCTATTGTTTAATTTAGGTTGCGTTTGGGCTATGAGTTTTCAAGAGCTTTTAATTTTTTAAAGTTAAAGCTCAAAAGTAATATTTGGTTGACAGGAGGTTAAGCTTTTGATTCGAATTAGAAAGCTCTTGAAAACTTCTCCAAGTGAAGTTAGTAGCTTTTAAAATGAGTTTATGCTTTTAGTAAAAAATTACTTTTTTACCATTTAAATAATTATAGACTATAATTTTAATTAATATACATGTCTTTTATGTCATTTAATACTAAAAGATACAATTACAACTACTTTTAGCAAACACATTTATAAAAACAAAAAGCTCCGGCTCATAGCTTCAGCTAGTCGTGTCAAACATACACTTAGTCCCTACACTACTTTTACGTATTTACTTTGATTTTTTACCTTGAAAAGAGCAAGGTTGTTCATGATTTAATTATTTTTGAGGTTTCAAAAAATTTTTTAAAAGGACTATATAAATAAATAACATATATAGATTTAAAATAAGCAAAACTAAGGGTTATTTCCGATTACCAACCAAAATTTTATGATTATGTAATGATAAAACTAAAATTAATAACATTATTTAATGGTTAATAAAACTAAGTATATAATATATAGAACTTTCTAGCATAGATTTTGAGGTTTCATTAATCATTGTATAATGATTAATAAGTTTTGAACGATTTACCGTGTTATTCTTATTCGGAACCGATTCTAAGGAGAAACGATGAGAACAAAATTATTTTGGTTTTAATTTTTCCTTTTGACAAAAATTTATAACACATAAATTGATTATCATATAAAATAAAGTAAAACTAATGAAAATCTCAATTCTTTTTCTTATGATTTTGATTATTTCAATGTGAGAATATTTATATTAAACATTAATTTTCATATTTTCTTTAAAAATAAATGATATCAACAAAAACTCTCGTAATTTCTTCGAACCAAACGTACCCTAACATAAA
This sequence comes from Centrapalus pauciflorus, assembly GCA_020465985.1. Classification (NCBI taxonomy): domain Eukaryota; kingdom Viridiplantae; phylum Streptophyta; class Magnoliopsida; order Asterales; family Asteraceae; genus Centrapalus; species Centrapalus pauciflorus. The sequence goes on along the minus strand of JAANYP010000698.1, from coordinate 1,055,312 downwards.
CAACAAATTAATAAGAAACGGAAAATTATATATGTTGGTTTTCTTAAATAATCATACTCTATTAATTTTTTATATATGAAAGCAGTTTGTGGAGTACAACAAGATGATATATTTGGACGGAGACATACAGGTGTTCGACAACATTGACCACCTCTTTGACTTGTCCGACGGCCATTTCTACGCCGTCATGGACTGTTTCTGCGAGCCAACTTGGAAGAACAGTCCACAGTATAAGATCGGATACTGTCAGCAGTCACCGGAAAAGGTTCAGTGGCCGGAACAACACCTCAATTCGAAACCATCACTCTACTTCAATGCCGGAATGTTCGTTTTCGAGCCCAACCTCTCCACCTATACGGACCTCCTCGAAACCGTAAAGTCTACTCCGACGACACACTTCGCCGAACAAGATTTCTTGAACCTGTTCTTTCGAGACGTTTACAAGCCGATACCAAATGTATATAACTTGATCTTGGCTATGCTATGGCGTCACCCGGAGAACGTGGAGGTCGAGAAGATCAAGGTGGCGCACTACTGCGCCGAAGGGTCAAAGCCGTGGAGGTTCACCGGAAAAGAAGAGAATATGGACAGGGAAGATATTAAGATGTTGGTGGAGAAATGGTGGGATATTTACAACGATGAGACGCTTGATTACGAGAGGAGAGGCGGTAGCAACGGCCTGATACCGCAAGGAGTGGTTGTAGATGAACCGGCAACCACCGTGACTGGGCGGGGAACGGTGCGTTGCTGCCTCGACGGTGAGTTGATAGCTAAGGTGGCATAGTATACTGTGAGCTGTTCTGCTTTGGTTTTTTTTTACTGTTTTGTGCAAGTTGTAAAGTTTTTACTTCCCTTTTGTTTGTTAGGAGGTTTGTAATTGTGTTGGACTTTTATAAGTTTTAAAATGTATATAGCTAGTAGTTAAAAATAAAGTTTTAACGAAATAAGAGGGTGTTTGGATTTGCGTTTAAAATGTGCTTCAGCGTTTTGGAAATTAATAATCAGATAATAGTTGTAGTAAAAAGTGCTGTAAAAAATGTAACGTTTGGTTTATCTTCTGCTGTTTGTTATCACAATTATCAAATAATCAGTTTTTGAAATGTTTTGATTTACGTTTTAACTTGTAAAATGAGCAAATAATTATACATCAAACAAATAAACTATATTTTTTAACTTATGAAAAAGTGTGGTAAAATTAATTACAAACGTAGATAATCACTTATTAATATATGCAATCGGAACACTTTAAATCAACTATCCACGTTATTGTAATGTAATAATCACTGTCATAACATAAAACAAACACCCTCTAAATTTAACTATGTCCATAAATACACGTACTCTATAAACAAAATGTTAAATTAATTAAAAATTACAGTTAATCAAATACGAAATTGAAATTGATCTTTTTCAACTAAAACTCATGAAGGGTAAAAATGAAATAAAAACAAGAGTTAATTGCATAGATGGTCTTTTGACTATCCCCAAATTGCAGTTATCGTCTTTTTTTTCGAAAACGTTGCAAATTGGGTGCTTTATGTACCGAAAAGTTGCATTTAAGGTCCTTTCTAACAGAATCCGTTAAGTGGTTCTGTTAAGTCAGGGGCAGTTTCGTCTTTTTAATGATAAAGGACATTTTTTGTAATTTTTTCTTATTATTTGCATTATTATTATTATTATTATTATTATTATTATTATTAAACCCTGAGTATCAAACAAACCCCACCTAATCTTCAATGAGTTTCTGATTTAGATTTCATATGTCGCAACCCAACACTACTACCTCCAATACCCATAACAACAACAACAATCACAAGCGCTCATCTTCCACCTGTGCATCTCCCCCACCATCCACCACAACCGGAGGCAGCGGACCACCACCTCACTTCTCGGCGATGAAGAAGGCCAAATCACATGCCGTATCTTGCTCTTTGGACAACAAGAACGGCTTCCAACAACATCAATTTGATAATTCCTCTCTCGATCCTTCTTCCATGATCGAAGATCCCACAGACAACGGCGCTGGACGCGCATCCTCTGGTGCTCGATTCACCGCCAATTTGTTATTTGTCTCGGAAGAAAGCAACGCCGCCTCAACCTGCTCGATTCACTCATCTCTATGATTTTGTCTTCCAAAGGAACTCTCTCGTCACTATCAAATGATGCAAACAAGATTCAAGATCAAGATCAATAACAAAATCAAGCTATAGCATCTTGCAGGAAAACATTAGATATCATTCAAATCGAGATTCTAGAAACAAAAATAACTCAAATCCAAATCTGGAATTAATATTCAAACAAGGTTGGTTTGAGTTGATTGGAAATTGACTTGGGTTTGTCTGGAAATCGATTAAGAGGCTGGAAACGATGAGGAATGGAGCGGTTATGACAAGGTTGATTAAGTTGGTTGTGACATCGTTGGCTGGTGGTGGTGGTGCCAGAGTAGGTGATCGTTGCCGGAGAAGGCGGCCGAATTCTGAAAAGGATGGCCAGATTCATGATAATAAGAACCCCCCATCAAAAAGATGGAAAACCAACACTAGATCTGGTTCAAATTTTCCATTAACATCTCGATATATAAAGATAACCCAGCAAGTCGAAACCTTTGAAGCATTCACATGCGACAATCAAAATGAGATCTACACCTACGAGATCAAGAACCAAATCCAACCTCGAACTCAAATTTGGAAGCACCAAAATCAAGATCTATTCGAACCCAGATTTAAGAAATCAAAATCCCAATCGGAGGTGAGATTGACACTCTGAAGGTGCCCAGAAAGTGATGAAGATGAAGCAACTGTGATGGTTTAGGGGTTTTGAGGGATTTACTAGGGTAAATTATTCTTTTTAATAATAATAATAATAATAATAATAATAATAATAATAATAATAATAATAATAATAATAAGAAAAAATTGCAAAAAAGGTCCTTTATACTTAAAAAGACGAAAATGCCCCTGACTTAACGGAACCATTTAACGGATTCTGTTAGAAAGGACCTTAATTGCAACTTTTCGGTACATAAAGCACCCAATTTGCAACGTTTTCGAAAAAAGGACGATAACTGCAATTTGGGGATAGTTAAAGGACCATCTATGCAATTAACTCTAAAAACAATGACGTTATGTATTATGTATACCCTTGTTTAAAACTAAGATGGTATTTACACTTTATGTTTAAATAACTAATTAAGATAATATTTAAATACACTTTATGCTTAAATTATCATATAAATTGTTTAGACTTAAAATAATTAATTAAAGTTTTGAATATATACATGTTTTAATTCTATTTATGTTTGTGAACATGTTTTATCAAAGTGTTTATTAATTATTAATGTCTTAACGAATTGAATGGAGATAAACGAATACAAATATCATTATTTCATGAACTTACTACAAACACTTGTTTGTTTATGCGTTGTTCGTTCGATCATGAAGCAGGTCCTATTTTTACTTGGTTTGTTTGCAAGATTACCAACACGGTTGCTTCGACGTATATAACCCATTGATCCACCCGTGTTAAGGTTTTAACAATGAAAAGATTTTAAGATTGTCATTTGTTTCACGGTTGCTTCAACGTATATAACCCATCGATTCACCCTTGTCAAGGTTTTAACAATGAAAAGATTTTAAGATTCATCATTATGTAACACAATATTATATTTATATAACGAAAAATCAACAAACGAACACCCGGTGACTCGATACATCTAAATCTTATATGATCTCGTTGATAAATGCAAATTAATCATGGGAAGCTAGATAAATCTTAATAACATAGTTTATCAAAGAACGAAATTCGACGGTTGAGAAAAGAAACCGAGCTCTTAAAATTACAAGCTCATGTACGGTTAAACCGGGCCGGATCACTAATGGGCTTAACCTTTATAACTCATTTCATTAATTCCTTTTTAGATATTAAAAATCCAAGTTCCTTTGGGATTAAACTACGTACGATTTAATGGGCTTGGCCCGCTTAGCTCATTATATTAACTTCTTTTTGGGCTTTTAAGAACCCAATTCCATAAATATAGAAACTAAAAATTTCTTAGCAAAAAAATATTCTGATAATATACATCTGATAGAAACAAAGGCTGAAAATCGAAATTTGGAAAGTAATACAAGTTGTAACTAGTTAACTACAACGGGTATGTACCAAGGCACACTTTAAACCGTTCATACGTGAAGAGTAGCAGTGGCAGATCAATAATAAAAATTTATTGGATTAGTTTAAAAATCATCGTTTTGACTATAAAAGTGTAAAAGAGTTTAAATATCAAGCCCGTTTTAATAAAATTTCCTTCAAAAACAGGAGTGTTTGTGTTTTTGAAAGAATAGAACACTATTATTTATTAATAAACCGTGACTAATAATGTTATTGACAATGTATATAGCACATAAAAATAAATTTATCGAGATCGCTTGACCTCTGATGATACTACATAAATCCACCCTTGAAAAGTAGTGTCAACTGATACCAATAACATTTTTTGACGATATGTTAACTACTGAGCATAAAATTAAAAACTTATATATTGTGACACCCTGAATGATATACCATTATTGTCATTTAAATAAAGGGAATAACAATTCCTACATGCAGAAAAGGTCATTATTTTATTTAAATATACATTTTTTGAATTCTAAACAAATATTTATTGCTTTAATTTTCATTCTCATATCTATAACAAATGTTATAAAAATATACACTTTTGTGGTTAGAAGACCATTTCTACACTTTAACCATAGGAAAAGAAAGGGTCGTTGTTGCCTACCTGCTCATCCTTTGTCTTCTTCATCAGTTCACCCGACATTAGTTGCCTTGTTGAGTTTCATCGCCTCTTTGTTAATCAACTATGACTCTCAGAGACCATAGCGTGCCTCTTTTCTCGTCACATCCTTCTTAGTGTCTCCCACATTCGCATATTGACCAGCTCTTCTATGTTTCTCAAACTCACTCTCCCTTCTATTATTATTTGATTATTGTAATTGATTCTTTAAATCAAATGAACATAAGTTTTGTAATCAAACATAAATCAGATTTTTTTTATTTGGTTTTTTTGGATTACCAAACGACCATAATCAATCAATTAATGTGTTTTTATGGATTAATGATTAGGGTTTTTGTTAATGTTTGAATAACAGATTTACATTCTAATTTATTTGACAGATCTTATAAACCAAAATATCAGGCGAACCAAACAAATGACATATTTAAAACATTTAGATTTTTTAATCCTTGACAGATTGCATTAGATTTGAAAATATTTCACAAAACAAAAGCCCGTTGCAAAGTTACAATATATTATTTTCTTCATATATTTTTTTATAAGATTTGAATAGAACTTTAATTTTTTTATTCAAAACCAGTAATAAAGGTACAATTTATTAAAACTTGTAAATACAAATTTCATTTCTAATTATAAAAATATTTATTTACTTCTTTCTTTTTTTCATCATACGACATCGAAAAAACTTGAATCTAACGAAATATCAAACTCTATCATATGCATGTAAACTATAAGTTATAAAATTTATCAATTCGTATTATCTTTCATGACCAAGGTTGTTAAAGGACAAGTTGCTATTATTTTTCTTTCAAAATACTGTTTTATTAAAGTGTGTTACCCTAGAAAGTTATTTTTATTTTTTATATTCCTTCTAGTTACTCCTTAAGATCAGGAGAAGTGGCCACGTGTAAAGAGGGTTAAATTGGTAATTAGAGACGAGAAGCGAGAATATTCCAGGATATGCGGTTTGATTATGGCTAAAATTAAGCTAACTTGCACCGTCCAAATCTAGCACCTTCTACAAATGGCAGTTACTTCAGTTACTCTCTCTTGCCACGTGTCCTCCATTCGGTGTTTCTTCCATTAATTAGAAACAACGAGAACCGCGGGTTTGAAAAAAGGTACCCAGATGAGTCAAACCATACTTACTACGACGACACCGTTTTAATGCTCTCATTTGATCACTCATGCATGCTGTCGATCTGTCACCTCCTCGATTCATCTATACCTCTCTCCTAATTTCTGGTGATAATATTAAATTATTAATTATCTTTTTTAAATAAAGGTTTACGTAAAAAATAAAAACCCAAATATTTTTTTATTTTATTGGTTAAATAAATCTTTATTTCATGTGTAGTTCGCACAAATGTTTTTATCTTATTTACTTTGGTATTCTTGTCTGAGAAAGAAAAACGATTATTATTAAAAAGAAACCAACATGTTTTTATTTTTGTATGTTTTTATATTTTCATGTTATTTTTTTCCAGAAAAATCTTCAATTTATTTTTTCCTTTTCTGATTTCTAGTGAAATTAGTCTATTGAAACCCAATTTTTAGATTTTAAAACTCGTTAAACTAATTATAACCGAACTCTAATGGTCAACTTTCACAAAATTAGAGAAAAAAATTAACTTGAGTATTTTTCTGGGGAAGAAAATATGAAGGGACGAAAACGTAAAAATCGTAAAAATATGTTCGTTTTTATATTATAATAAACAAAAAATGCTCAAATTAATAAAGTACAACATGAATTTAAAATGTATTAGAAAGTAGTAATTGTGGTAATCTTTTGTGATAATTTAAAGGTGGCGATGAAAATATAAAATAAGTCATTACAGACAAAATGTTACTTACTATTATTTAAACCTTCTAAATTATATTATGGTTTTTAATTTTTTTAGGCCTTAATTAACAAAGCTTGTTACATTATGAAAAAATCATATGTTAAATTCTATATAGTTTATTTTATATATTTCTTTAGACATAATGATTTAAAGAGTGTGAAAACCAATGTTAAATGCAAACACATATAAACTAACATCATAAATTTATATTCAATAATGATATTATGCATATAAGTTAAAAGTTATGAATTTTAGTCGTGTACGTACGTGGATAATACATCATTTATTCATTTAGGTCATGTTTGTTTATTTCTTAATAAAATTATTAAAATATTGTTTTACCTTTCAATGACTAATTTACGATTTAGATTTTAAAGTGGTACTTTCAAACCAAATAGTCATTATATGTGGTTGCATTTCATAAAATTAGAATTGTCTCAAAATTCTACAAACATATATTTATAGGATAAGAATACAAATATAACTGTTTTCGTAATATTTACTTTTCCGAAACGTAACATAATTTCGATACTATGATTAAACAAGTACAAAAATAATTCTCTAGAAATATTAATTGGAAAAACAAAAATGACCATATGCAGTGATCGATAGTCGATCGCATAGCGTTCAAGAAAATCTCTAGATGCTTGTTTCAATTTTCATGCCTATATCTACGCTTTTAGCAAATATCATAAAATAACTATATATTAATAAATTTAGTTCTTTCAGATATCATATAGGCTTTTTTTTATCATTTTAATAATTAAAAATTTTGAAACTGTCAAATTTAATGGGAAAAATTTGTCGTGACATTTTAATATGGTAACATGTCAAAAATAGTTGTGTAATTCAAACTTCAATTATCTCCTTTTGGTTATTATAATTTCTTCAAGTCCATTTTAGTAACTAACTTTTTAAGACTAACTAATTTTATAATTATGATCGGTTGCATGTATATTATAACATCCGACTTTTAACACTAAATATTGTGTAGGACATATTGTCCACGTCACTTGATATAATATCGTCATCAATGGTAAACAACTAGCTAGATAAACTATTAAACAACCATCGTAAGCATAATAGTCTCTATTTGACATGAACCAACTCCTGCAAAAAATGTCTAACTAACCATAATCAGAGTTGGAGTTACAGTCATCCAAAATATCAGTCGATATTAGTATCATAAAACAATAAAAGACTATTTACTGAAGCAGTCACTAGCTACACTCCATGTTGCGAGTCTTTACTCGTGCCTGCTGAGTCTCTAACTTCGGATCAAGTACCAGAGACGTACGGTTAAAACAACAATCAACTATTAACATAATGAGATAATGATAAACAACGTTAACAACAATAATAAAGTTGTTGCAAAAGAGTTAACACGTTATAATCTACATAACAATAAGCTTTACATGTAGCCAGTATCATTGGCCTGATGCCTCATCGGGAATGACTCGCAATGGCCTATGTGGCCCATTCCATGAAGTAGTGGCTAGGCCTGGACCTTTGGAGTAGGGAATGATCCAACATGCCTCTATTCATCTAGCCCACACTCTTTCAACCTGACCACGTCAGCCGCTAATGACCAACTCTAACCGACTCACCCCAATGATGATTACAAGTTAGGGGTGTAAACGAGCCGAGCCGAGCCCGAGCCCGTTTAAGCTCGAGCTCGGCTCGTTTCAAGCTTCGTATGTAAAGCTCGAGCACGGCTCGTGAATAATTTTCCAAGCTCGAGCACGGCTCGGGCTCGACTCGTTTATTATATATTTTAATTTTTTTAGTTAAATTTTAAATAATCTTTTTATATAATATATATAACTTATTATTTAATATTTATATTTATTTAATCCATATATTATATATTTATTAATTTAAAAATATATTTATATATAAGCTCGTTTAGGCTCGTGAGCTCGATATGTGAAGCTCGGGCTCGAGCACGTTTATTAAACGAGCTCGAATTTAGGCTCGAGCTCGTTTAATTCGAGCTTTTAGCGAGTCGAGCTCGAGTAGCTCACGAGTAGCTCGGCTCATTTACACCCTACAGTATCTTATAATATTTTTTTGATTAATTTTAATATATTGAAATTTTCTTTTCTAAACAAGTTGTTTTCCGTTGTTGCCAATGATAAAACAATATATAGTTTTAAAGAAGAAATATTAATGATTTTTTTTTATAAAGTTAAATTGCAGAAATTAATCTCATGGACGAATCAAAAGTTAATTGTCTAATAATATATATTACTTTTTAACTTTTTTGTATTTAAATATTTTTTTCATGACCCCCAATTCCTATATATACCCCCAAAACCCCACGATCAATCCATAACACACTCCATTTCAGAACTTCGAAACTCACCTTTGCGTCCTCTCAACAAACCACACATTCTCACTGATCTTCACTTCACCACTCCTTCAAAAAACCATGGCTCCTCCAGTCGCTAGAAACCCCGTCACCGGACCCACTTCCGGTCTCGTCAAGGCCAACACCTTGCCTCGCCGTGCTTACGTCACCTTCTTGGCCGGTGACGGTGACTACTGGAAGGGAGTCGTTGCTCTCGCCAAGGGTCTCCGCAAGGCCAAGTCCATCTACCCCCTCGTCGTCGCAATCCTTCCCGACGTTCCCATGGATCACCGCCAAAAGTTGCTTTCTCAAGGCTGCATCATCCGCGAGATCGAGCCCTTGTACCCGCCGGAAAACCAAACTCAGTTCGCCATGGCGTATTACGTCATTAATTACTCCAAGCTCCGTATATGGGAGGTAAATTAACAAAAAGATACTTTCCATTTTATTTATTTTTAGTGTTTGATCATACACATTCAGAATCATACAAGTGTTCTTATGGTTCTCACGATATTGTTGTTAATGATACAGTTTGTGGAGTACAGCAAGATGATATATTTAGACGGAGACATACAAGTGTTCGACAACATTGACCATCTGTTTGACTTGCCGGACGGTTATTTCTACGCCGTCATGGACTGTTTCTGCGAGCGAAATTGGAGAAACAGTCCCCAGTACCAGATCGGTTACTGTCAACAGACGCCGGAAAAAGTTCAGTGGCCGGAAGAAAAGCTGGGTCCTAAACCACCACTCTACTTCAATGCCGGAATGTTCGTTTTCGAGCCGAGTCTCTCCACCTACTACGACCTCCTTGAGTCGGTGAAGTCGACGCCACCGACGTTATTCGCCGAGCAAGATTTCTTGAACATGTTCTTTAAAGACATTTACCGGCCTATTCCGAACGTTTACAATTTAATCTTGGCGATGCTGTGGCGCCACCCGGAAAACGTTGAGCTTGAAAAGGTGAAGGTGGTGCACTATTGCGCCGACGGATCGAAACCGTGGAGGTACACCGGAAAAGAGGTGAATATGGACAGGGAAGATATTAAGATGTTGGTGGATAAGTGGTGGGCAATTTACAACGATGAGACGTTGGATTACTGGAGGATACGTGGCGATTCCATGGCCACACAATTGACGACGGCAGCGGTGGCTGAACCGACGGTGGCAGTGACCAAGAGGAGGACTCCTCGCTATGTTACTGCCCCGTCGGCGGCATAAAGTCAAGCTACACTTGTCAAATTATTATGGTGTTTGAGACTTTGACTACGTATAGAGTTTTAAGTATTTAAAATAGCAATATGATGAGGATGGGATATGTGTTATTTTATTGTTTTTTTTCTTTTTTTTTTTTTGGGTTTGGGCTTGTATACAACAACCAAGAAGGAATGCATGATTATTGGAATTTCCATCAAAATATTAATGAAAACTTCTAATTTATATTCATATATATATATATATATATATATCGATTATTTTATTTTATGAAATATATAGTATGTTGCTGTTTAATAACTTCAAATTGACAAGCAAAAACATATGAATTTCTAATACAATTATTTGATATGATTTGTTATCGTTTAGAATCAATAATATAAATATTAAAATATATTAGTAATACCATTTTTCTCTTAAAATATTTACATTCTATCAAATGGCCCTTGCTATCTAGAAGAACTAAGTTCTAGTGTTAAAAAAAGTATGCGTTTAAAGTAATTATATTAAAAGCCTCAATATTAATTAGATAAAATAAAACTGGCTAATAAGGTTTATTTTGTTTTCGGGTGGTTGAAACTTGAAAGTTAGTCAAAACACGGAAATAGGCTATTTATATAAGTGGATTAAATGTAAAATAATAAAGTCTATGGACTGTGTCACTGTGGACATCTTAAAGAATTTGTTTCTAATAAAAAAAGTTATCCTAAGGGGTTATGTTGAATTCTAATTAGATAATTTTTATTAATACATAACACATTTTTCTAATCTATCAAAAACATGTTGAAATAGACTCAAACCTATCATGTACTTCTAGCTCATGAGAGCAATCCTTCATTCTCATTTACAGCGGCGGACTTAAAATTTTCGATCGTCAGTGACACAAATTTGAGTCGTGTTTTCGATTTTACAATTTTAATAATTAGATTTGTCGGGTCGGTATAACAACCGATAATATTAATTGAAATTTCATAAAGTTTTGGATTAAATAAGAATAATGTTATTTGGTTTGGTGAAATGAACCGAAATTATAAATGATAATGGTAATTAATTTTGGGCTTTTTATATAAGTTCATTATTTTTTTTTAATTGAAACATTAAATTATAAATAATTATACTACATATTTATTAATTTGATCGAAGGCTATAAATTCTTTTGATTAAATTCTTTTAATATTTGAAAAACACGGTTGCACGTAAAAAAACAAGTGTGACAAGTTGTCATGTGGACATCAATGTAGCGAATATGGTGCTCTTGAAATCAAAAAGCTTTTGTTGTAGGTGGTGGTTGGCAATAGACCTGGATCAATCTCGAGATTCAACTTCTATCTTCTTTTTTTGAATTTCAAAACGTCTCAAAGATTAAAATCAATAATGGTCAGACTAATTCATTATTTAGGTGATCAAGATTGTTAGTGCAAAAACAGGTCTTTGGTCGATTACATATCAATCTATACATGTGGCAATAGTCTGAGTGCCGAAAGTTCCTCTAGGTATGCTTGTCACTTATTTCGAATATCGTCTCATTGGCTCACTTTCGTCTCTTATGACTTATATGTAACATAAACTTAACTCTAAAATTTATCACGCGGTCTGAAATTATAATGTATTCCATCCAATTAGTTCAACTATCAATCATATAATAAAGAGTAAATTACAAAAATGGTCCCTGTGGTTTGTGTAAAATTACGAAAATGGTCCCTCAACTTTCAAAGTTGCAGTGGTGGTCCCTCAAATGACATCTTACTTGCAGAAAGGTCCCTCTGTGTCTGAACTTTTTAAAAATGACGATTTTGCCCTTTTATTAATTACAATTTTAGTCCCTAAACTATTTAATTTAATTTCACTTTTGGTCCTTTTCCTTAAACTTTTAAATTTTGATTTTAAATTTGAAATATTGATTTAACAAATTATTATTTAAATCTTTATATTATTATTATTATTATTATTATTATTATTATTATTATTATTATTATTATTATTATTATTATTATTATTATTATTATATATACCTATTTATTTTTAAAAATAAATTTATATTTATTGATTAACAATTATTTTTATCCTTAATTTAATTAATATGTTTTTATTTGTTTTCACTTAAATATTTAGTTAATCTTCCCTTAACTATTAAGGTAGCAAAATTTAAAATCAAAACAAATAAATTGATAAATAGAAATCAAAACGTACTGAAATAATAAAAATATCTAAATCCAAAAAAATAAAATAATAAATTTAAATAAAAATATATTAGCGTTAAAACTATTTAAATAAAAAACAATAAATTGGTAAATTTAAATCAAAAGGTAATGAATTAGTAAATATAAATCAAAATTTACGTAAATTCAAAATTATATCTTATATATACTTATCTATATATCTAAATAAATAAATATAAAATATATATAAACATTATATATTACGTAAAATTAAAATTTTGAATTCTATCGACTAAATATATATAAATTTTGGAATAAAAAGTAAAAAATGTTAAAAAATAACTATTGATCATGACTATTTAAAAAGATATATACATACATACATACATACATACATACATATACATATATATACATATATATATATATATATATATATATATATATATATATATATATATATATATATATGACAAATAATTGTATTTTATTTTTATTTTTATATAATAATTAATATTAAATTATTTAATTTAAGTTTACATATATTTTAATTTAACCAATTATTTATTAAAAATTATTCACGTAATGCGTGGGTTCATAAACTAGTTCTTTATTAAGTAAATTGAATACGTAAAAAATACGTAAATTAATTAAATTAAGGATAAAAATAATTGTTAATTAATAAATATAAATTTATTTTTAAAATAAGTAGGTGATTTAAATAATAATTTGTTAAATCAATATTTCAAATTTAAAATCAAAATTTAAAAGTTTAAGGAAAAGGACCAAAAGTGAAATTAAATTAAATAGTTGAGGGACTAAAATTGTAATCAATAAAAGGGTAAAATCGTCATTTTTAAAAAGTTCAGACACAGAGGGACCTTTTCTGCAAGTAAAATGTCATTTGAGGGACCACCACTGCAACTTTGAAAGTTGAGGGACCATTTCCGTAATTTTGCACAAACCACATGGACCATTTCTGTAATTTACTCTATAATAAAACATATTAAAGTTGAAAAATGATATATCTGATTTGTAATTCTATAATATAAATGTGTCCATCCTATGGTCTCTTATTACCATAAAATGAGTAAACTAAAACAAATATCATTGATAATAAAATAAATATATAAATTACATTATCCATTCCCCTCTGGAATTGTTGGCAAATTGGTGTAACTACCACAATAGTTCATATAAACATTAAAAGCAGGTAAAAACTTGGTTTCTATTTACTATTTAGTTTATACTTATTAAATAAACACAATTAAATGTGAAAAAAGATTTGGGTTTGTTCCCATTTTGCTTGATATGTGAAAATAACGAGCCAATTAAAATCGTTTCGACACGATACCAAACTGTTTTGTAACAAGTCGAATCAACAAATTTTATTTATAAGATTACATAGTTGTCCTTTCAACTTCTTGTATTGATTTACAAATTTCAATTACAACGTATCATATTGTTATAAATACAGCAAGCAACCAAACGTATAATTATCATACGTAACGACTGACTTGAAAAATAAATTACTACTCAATTAAAATTGTATATATCAAATACTTGTAACTAAAAGAGTTGAACTGAATTATAAATCTTAAAATCAAACTTACAAACACGAGTCAACGTTAGTATTTTGGGTTGATTATGATTTATGTATATTATTGAAAATATAAAAGATACATTTATGGTTTAATTTGTTATTTAAGTGGTCAAATTAAATGGTTATTATTTATTTATATTAATAAAGAAGATAACTTAAGAAACAAGGTACATAATAAATAAAGAAATTTTGGTCGGTTGAGTATGGTTAGAATTTTCGAGGAAAAAGACAATTTAGGACGTGTCCTCTTTTACCAAATTAACCCAAGACCACACTTCCTTGGGGCAATTTTGGGTATGTATATTTTATTAACGATATCCCTACATATAAGTTGGAAATATTACTAAAATTTATGAATTTGATATTTAATTGATTTATTTTTTTATTATTTTACAGATTAAAAATGAGGTTTTTGTGGCAATAAATTGAAAACGAAGATCGGAAGAACAGAAGAATTCAAAAAGTTTGTGAAGGTTGGAATCCAACGTGACTATGTCATTCGTAACATAATCATGTCTCCCTTAACAAAATTTTCACTTGCAAAACAGAACTTAATATGTATTGTAATTAGGGCTGTTCATGGACCGGTTCGGTTCGGTTAGTAGCAAAAGTGTAAACCGTATTTTCGGTTTCGGTTACCCGCTTTATGGTTTTGGTTTCGGTTATATGCGGTTCGGTTTGCGGATAGTTTCGGATAGTTGTTATCTATTTATAAATAATAAAAGTATAGAAATATAAATTTTTAAACTTTGATTATTCCTTAAAATTAAGTTTATTCGTAATAAATATATCAATTACATTATAATTTTCACAAAACTACTTAAACAAACAAATATTTAATTAAAATAAAACTATAAATATAATATTTTAGTTTGTAATTTATCTATTTATATGTAAATATTTGTGATATGTTTATGTTCGGTTCGGTTCGGTTACCCGCGGTTTATCAAAAATGAAAACCGTAACCGGTCCGTCATATGTCGGTTTTTTCGGATTTCGGTTTTTTCGGTTTCGGATTGACCGGTCCGGCTCGGTTTTCCGGTTTATTTTGAACACCCCTAATTGTAATAGACTTCAAAGAACAATTAAAGCAACATGAATGACCCTATATAGTCATGTTATTCTAGATTTGAATTAGATCATTGTTAATTTGTTTGGTTTGACTAGAATAGATGAAATCATTTGACTTATTCTCGATTACTTGAGTTTTCCATTGATGAATATTTGATTTTTAAAAAAATTTATGATTAATCGTTCATTTGTGTTTAAATGACCGTTTATTTCAATTAACTGAGGCATGATATTAGAAATCATAATGATGAAGATTATTTCTTAATTGTTCATTAGTGGTTTCGCAGAGTTAATAAATAAATAGATAAAAAAAAATCATAGGTTTTTTTTTTCAATATTAACTTGTATAAAATAATTTGAAATGTAATAATCATAATTATCAGGGTTTTGATGGCCCTGTGCTATAACTATAAAAAAATGTGTGGTTTTGCGTTATAAACGGGATTATTAGTTTATTATGTTACAATAACGCTAATAATTGGTTTAAAGTGTTTGGATTGCATACGTTAATAAGTGCTTATTTGCGTTTAGCGTTAATCTTGTCACACTTTTTCATAAGTTAAAAAATGTAGCTTATTTGCTTAATAAGTGATTATTTGGTTATTTGGTTATTGGACAACTAAAAACGCAAATTCAAACACTTTGAATACTGATTATTTGATAATTATGATACAGCAAACAACAGAAGTTAAACCAAACACTACATTTCCGGCAGCACTTTTGGTTACAACTATTATCTGATTACTAGTTTTCAAAACGTTACAACACTTTTTCAAACGCAAATCCAAACATCTTCTAAGATGGGCCCCTTTCAGAACAATCACAAAATTTTTTAGGAGGATAAACATTAAAATTTTCAAAAACAATAAAAATATGACTTCTTTATGAATGTTTAATCATAAAGCAAATACTATACATTTATATGTTTAATCATGAACTAGACGATGAACACTATATTAAATTTATAATATCTCTATCAGACATAAATCAGTGAGATTCAACAAATAAAACATCTAGATCAGTGATGATTTGATGAAATTTATTCAAAACATTCATTGAAGTCATACGTTAATCGAATCTTTCTTTGAAATCAATGAAATATGTGAAGGTGGGGATGAAATCAGACCACGTCTACAACTTCTATGGAGAAGGGATTGACAAAATGTGCTTAGCTTGAGTGTGTTTCTATATATATATATATATATATATATATATATATATATATATATATATATATATATATATATATATATATATATTGAGGGAGGTTCAATGGAAAAACACAATGCACCTGAAAATTTGTGAAAACCGCACTGCACCACTACAAATGCATCAAATTCCACTACAAATGCATCAAATTCCCCGCGTGATGTATCAAAATCCCGCGTGATGCATCAAATTTCCCGCGTGATGCATCACCTTATTTACGATCATGCCACCGCGTTTTTCATTAAATGCACCAAATCAGACTGTTTGCGTAGGTTTCCATGGTTTTCACGTGCATAGTGGTTTTCCATTGAACCCACCCCTATATATATACACATATATACACATATATATATATATATATATATATATATATATATATATATATATATATATATATATATATATATATATATATATATATATATAGACTGAGGATCTTTTGTGAACACCTTATTCGTTGTGAACATTGTGAACAACCATAAAATAGCTTTTGAATCTTATGAATCTTGTTGAAAATACTACCGAACCCTTCTATTAACTCATTAATCTTATAGAGATTTACTTCCATAACATATATATATATATATATATATATATATATATATATATATATATATATATATATATATTAGACCGGGGAACCGGAGTCCACCCATGTTTGGTTATAAGTTTAAAAGGGTAATATAGTCAATTAGATTTATATTAAATAATAGATGACAACTAATAATATAATAGTTTCCTTAATTATAGAGATTTACTTCCATAACACACACACACACACACACACACACACATATATATATATATATATATATATATATATATATATATATATATATATATATATATATATATATATATATATATATATATAAAATAAACTTCAAAATGGGTTTTAATGAATATGTTCAATCGGATTCGACAATGGGTTTTAGTGAACATGTTCAATCGGATTCGACAATGGGTTTTAGTGCACATGTTCAATTGGATTCGACAATGGGTTTTAATGAACAACTGAACATGTTCAACTGGATGTGTCAAATAAAGGTATTTATTATTTTCTTCAAACCGTTCGTGAAGGTTCAATTTCATTTACACGTTATTGAACATGTGCAGTCGGAGTTTATTGCGGTTTTTGTCACTGTTATCCGTTTTGATGATAAACCAATATTGAAGTTATTGAACATGTTCAATCGTGGTTTATGGAGTGTTATGATTGCACATGTTCAGTGTGGGTGTAATAAATGCTATTAACTAAAATGGAGATTTTCATGGGATACACAAAATCTTTGATTCTAATTTAAATTTTTAATACCACTTTTACCCCAACATTAATTAATGTCGGAAAGAATTTTAAACAAAATTTATATTATATTTTAATGATAAATGATTGGCTATAAATGGTTCTCCGGTACCCCAGTCTAATATGGTACCCCATTGATCTTGAATATATATATATATATATATATATATATATATGTATGGTTGGGTTCACATAAAAACCACTAATTTCCGTGAGAACCCTCCAAAATGCATAAATTTATATATCAAATACACATATTTATAAATTAAAACCATTATTGGTTTTCAATACTAATAAATATCATGATCTAACATTATAATTACCTTTTAAATTTATCAAATTTTACACTAAATGCACAAATTTAAACTTTAAATGTACAAATTTTGTCGAATGCACAAATTCGTACATAATGTGAAAAAATTTATCATGAGATGCGTAAATGTTTATATCAAATGCATAATTTTATATATTAAATGCATAAATTTTAGAGTAGTTCTCACGTACTCACGAAATTAAGGGTTTTACTGAAATCCAACCATATATATATATATATATATATATATATATGTGTGTGTGTGTGAGAGAGAGAGAGAGAGAGAGAGAGAGAGAGAGAGAGAGAGAGAGAGAGAGAGAGAGAGAGAGAGAGAGAGAGAGAGAGAGAATGAGAGATATTTAAAGTTTAAGAAAGATATATACTAAATTCTATCTAAAATATTTTGTTTTTGGGTAGACTCTACCTCCATAAACAATGAGAGGATGCAACGCGTAAAGAGGGATAGTTTGGTAATTACCAATTATAGAAACGCGAAACTTCCAGGTGCGGTTGATTATGGCTAAAATTAAGGTAGCTTGCGCTGTCCAAATCCAGTACCTTCAAGTCATCAACAACTAGCAGTTTCTTCAGTTGTTCATGCCACGTGTCCAGTTAAAAGAGATTATTCCATTAACTGAAAATAATATCATTGTAAATTATATAAAAAATATTAAAAATACTTATAAAAAATATTTAGTGTTTATAAAGTTTTTTTTAATTAATTATTAAAATAGTTAACTTAGATTATAATGGATTTGAAATTTGATTTGAATTATATTTTAAATTAGATTTTAACAAATTACGTGACAAATTAAAAAGATGTCAAATCTGTATATATAACAAAGAACAACATAAATTGTCACTCGGCATCACCACATTTCATTTAACAAGATAAATACATATTATTAGTTTTAAAATAAAATATAATAAACGATAAATACAATTCATTATTTCAAAAATAAATACATTTTATTAATTATAAAATAAAACAAAATAAAATATAAACACTTATTTATATATCTATAAACATTAATAAATAATTAGCTCCATCCATTATTTGACATAAAATATTTAAATAAATAAGTTTACATTTGTAAAGAAAAAGTTATATTTATAATATTAATAAGAATATAAATCATAAAGATTATATAAACAATATTAAAATATTTTAAAAAGTAAACAGAATACAGTAACAATAAATTCATATATTATAACAATTTATTTATTAATATAAAATTATTATAAACATTAATTAATAAAGAAGATAAATAATAAAGATTATATAAACAATATTAAATATTTAATAAGTAAACATAATATAATATTAATAAATTCATATTTTAACATTTTATTTATTATAAAAAATATATATAAACATTATATTTTATGTAAAACTGAAATTTCAAATTATATCGACTAAATATATGTATAAATTTAGAAACACAAAACTCAATAAAATGTTAAAAGATAACTATTATTCACGTGTATTTAAAAAATTAAACAAATAACATACGTGACAAATATTTATATTTTCTTATAAAATATAATATTTATATTTGTTTAATTCTTAGTAACTAATTATTTATTCAAGCTTATTCACGTAACACACGGGTTTATAAACCAGTGATAAATTAAAAGAAAATACGACAATTGATAATTTATTACTGTTTAATAGTATTTATATAGAATATAGATATATAGATACAAATATAGTTTAGAAACAAGACTAAATTACATAGTTGGTTATCATCTATAATTAACAATTTATGATTGTCATCTCTAAATTTCTAAAATTACATACACTTCAATAATTTTTTTTTATCATACTCCCTTTGATTTGCATAATAATTCACAATGTCAATTTTTAATTTTATAATTATTTCAGTTTTAGTTCTTAAGCAAATTAACTTGAATTATTTTAATGGAAATTTTTATTATTCTGTTTATATATATATATATATATATATATATATATATATATATATATATATATATATATGTTATAATCTATAAATCTATAATTTATTACATTATGATTCATTTTTCAAAATATTTTGCATATTTTTATTTTTAAACTATTTGATTTATTTATTTTTAAATATTAATACGTTTTGATTTAATTATAATTTTTCATCCAAATTTATAAATGTAATGTTGTACGTTATTGATTAAATTATTTCGTTAAGTTAAAACTTTTTGATTTAATGATATTTTTTTTCATCAAAATACATAACTTTAGTTTTAACAAGTCATTTTTGGTTTAACAAAATATATAATTTTGATAAATTTCGGTTTAATTATATAGAAGTGGCCCTATTTTGTCTTAAATTAAAAAAAATAGTCTCTCATTTTCAAAGTTATATGAGTAGTCTCTAACTTAATGGTTTATTTCGTTTTTGGTCAATTGTCCGTTAATCAACCATTAAACCTTTTAAAATGACATTTTGCCTTTTTGGGTTTCATCCCTCAAGTTTCGAATAGATTGCGCATATGGTCATCGATGGTAATTTCATAAAGTTGCGTTTGTTTGGACTTAATTAATTCTTAAAACCTCTGAAGTCTTATATTCATATCATAACTGAAAATAGAGTGTGTCTTGCATTTCAGAGTTAAGTGGATTCAGATCTTAATTCAAAACAGACAGTGTGTTATATTTCAGACTTAAGTCGATATTTTATTTAACTGAAATATTAAAATCAATTAATTATTTATAACATTTAAGGTCAGTTCTTAATTTCAGACGTGTCATATCCTTAATTTCAGATGTGGTTTTTAGATTTCAGATCTTAAGTCCACCTCTTAATTTCAGACGTAATTTTAAGACTTAACACAATTATCTATTAAAATAACAAACACAACCTAAGTCTTGTTTTGTTATTAATTTTCTTGTATTATTCGATTAGATTTTTAATAACATTATTTATTTTT
Source organism: Centrapalus pauciflorus (assembly GCA_020465985.1). Taxonomy (NCBI): domain Eukaryota; kingdom Viridiplantae; phylum Streptophyta; class Magnoliopsida; order Asterales; family Asteraceae; genus Centrapalus; species Centrapalus pauciflorus. The sequence continues at coordinate 1,034,525 of JAANYP010000698.1, read as the reverse complement.
AACTAATTATACTAATCAATTTTTTATATTTTAGGTATACAAAACATTTAATTTTAAGTATACGTTTAATGATTTTTTTAATTTAAGTATATAAATCGTTTATATTTATATGTTTGTTTTATGTCTTACGAATAATTTTTAATTGTAAAAATGATTTTGTTATTATAATAATAATTGTTATAATTATTATTTTTGTTTTTTCAAATTTGATTTCAACACAAATTAATGATAAATGTAAAAAATTCTTGGATTTTCAGCCAATATCAGTGTGTTTTTTGTTTAAGTTTTGTAAAATTTGTGATTGGATGTTGATTTCAATGATTTTGGGTATTTTCAATAAAATTGAGCTCTCTCTCCCTCGTCGAAAACCCTAGCAACATTGACGACCTCCTCACCGTCGAGCGCTCCTTCTCTATCGACCTCCTATCCCCTCACACGTCAATCAATTATTGTCAGCTCCACCATATCTCTGACGTGCTTGCCACGTCTTCACCCTCATCTAGTCAGAAAAGATTTCCCTGGTTCAAGAACTTTCTTCATCTACCGATGCTCTCTTCAATTGGGGGAAGAATCTTATTTTATTTTAGGTATGATCATCTTCATTCTGAGTTCTTCAGATTCTGATAAAGAAATACCAAGTCAGGTAAATATATATACTTTTTTTTATAATCTTATTCTTATTTTAACAATCTTGATGTGAGTTTTTTCTCTGGATAATATATTTCTGTTCAAATTATTCATCTGGTGTACCTACCATTAATGATTGTCATTTCTTGAAAACTTTTGAGCTCAACTTGCGGCTATGATTCAAGATATTTATTGTGATTGATGGTGAAAGTTCTTTGAAAATTGTGGTGGAGGTGTAATAGGAAGCATCTTGCTTGATGAATTATAAAATATTAATTACTCTTGTCTACAAATTATGTGTATGCCGGGATGGAATTCAACTATTGAATATAGGTCTTACAACTACAGTTTTTGCATTATGCACAAATTTAAATGGACAAGGAAGAAGACACTTTTGGCCTAGTAATTGAATTATTGTTTCTATAGCTAATCATCATACTTTGTTGCAGGGTTCAGTATGCCTAATTCTTCAAGTTATCCCTTCGATCCCTTCATGTAAGCTTGTAGAAGAAACATGTGAAAGGATATTTACAATGCACTTTGATTACTGTACAACGGCTAGTTAATCATCTTTTGATTAGAATGATTTGATTTGCTCGTGTCTTGAAATCTCTTTCTTTTGACTAGTATGTGTATTTGGTCAATTTTCTTTGAGTAGCATGTGTTGGAACATCGAAAGCCGAATGAACATTCAATAATAATTCAAGAGTTGGCTGGGAAGATTGTTCAGTTGAGTCAACAGAAGTTTGCATCGAATGTTGTTGAAGTTTTGATACGCAAATTGTAGTATTTTATTTAATCTTGTTGATAATTTTGTTTGTTTGATCAATAAAATGTTTAATTATTAGTATATTTTGATTTTGAATAATGAATTGTTGTGAAAAAATATGATTGCAGATAATAAAGTTTATAGAATTTTCTACTGAATTCTCTGTTGTACCAAATAAGAGTCATGATTCTCTGTTACATTTCTCTGTTGAATTCTTTGTTTACCAAACAGATGAATCAATTCTCTTTCTACATACCAATTCTATTTCTCTGCAATTCCATTTTCAATTGTCATTTCTCTACAGTTTCATTCTCTGTACCAAACGCACCCTTATTGTCTAATAATTTATATTACTATTTAGGTATAAGAATACCCAAAATAACAACCCATTTCTCAAGTTTTACCCAGAAAAAGTCACATTACCAAAATACTCAACATTTTCGTTACGACATTTACGTGACGGCCAATATTTACTTGTATTATTATTATTATTTTTAATACATTTCGTTACAAAATGTGAATCATCACGTAAAGTACCCTTACTACTTTACGTTACCAAATCTCATTGTGTTCATTTCCAAGAATAGATTTGGTAACGTAAAAGTATTGTACTTACGTTACTTTTTACCTTTTGTAACCTAATGTATTAAAAATTATTAAAAAAGTACAAGTCATCTGAATAGTGACCGTCACATAAATGTGGTAACGTAATTGTGGGTACTTTGATTAGATGAGTTTTTTTGGGTAAATTTTGATAAGTGAGTTTATAATTTGATTATTTTTGTCATCATCCCTGTTTTTGAACTTTTTGATTTTAATTTTAATTATTTTAATAACCTCAGATTCCTATATATACCCCCAAATCCCATATCACCAACACACTTCCATTTCAAAACTGATCGAACACTCACATTTGCATCCTCTTAACAAACCACAAATACTTCACATTCTCACTAATCTTCACTTCACCATCCCTTCAATAATCCATGGCTCCTCCAGTCGCTAGAAACCCCGTCACCGGACCTACTTCCGGTCTCATCAAAGCCTACACCTTGCCTCGCCGTGCCTACGTCACCTTCTTGGCCGGAGATGGTGACTACTGGAAGGGAGTCGTTGCTCTCGCCAAGGGTCTCCGTAAGGCCAAGTCCATCTACCCTCTCGTCGTTGCAATCCTTCCCGATGTTCCGGCGGACCACCGCAGAAAGCTGCTCTCTCAAGGCTGCATCATCCGCGAGATCGAGCCTCTGTACCCGCCGGAAAACCAAACTCAATTCGCCATGGCGTATTACGTCATTAATTACTCCAAGCTCCGTATATGGGAGGTAAATTAACAAAACAAACCTTCCATTTTAATTATTTTTAGTGTTTAATAATTTAATTTGTACGTCTATATATACAGAGATCAAGAATTGTATAATTTTGTTTGTTTGATCAATAAAATGTTTAGTCCATTCGTGTTATTTTTTATCAATAAAAATCTTTAAGTAATATATTTGTTTGTAATTTTTGTAATTTTTTATTTTTTCAAAAAAAAATTCAAGTTTGTGGATTTTTCAGAAAAAAATAGTGAAAACATTTTGGTTTTTTTTTTTGAAAAAAATCAGGGTTGATTATGAAAAACAGCAAAATTTTTCCAAAAACCGGATTGAAAACAATAACATGAGGATTTTTTTAGGAAAAAATAACATACAAGGACTAAATCGTCAAAAACATGATAATATGTTTTTTTCAAAAAAAATAAAATTTTTGTAATTTTTTATTTTTTCAATAAAAAATTTCAAGTTTGTGGATTTTTCAGAAAAAAATAGTGAAAACATTTTGGTTTTTTTTTGAAAAAAATCAGGGTTGATTATGAAAAACAACAAAACTTTTTAAAAAATCGGATTAAAAACAATAACATGAGGACTTTTTTAGGAAAAGATAACATACAAGGACTAAATCGTCAAAAACATGATAATATGTTTTTTTCGTATTAAACCTATTTTTTATTTATTGCATCATCAATGTAAAAGTATAACTGTGATGCATATTTAATTATTAGCTTTTCAGTAAAAATTTACCATAATACAAAAATCATGTATATAAAAGTTACAAGTGGGTAAAAAATGTTTTTTTTCAAACCGTTTATACTTTATATCGTATTAATTTATGATTGTTACTTTATATATTTAATATTTATTAGTTAGATAGTTAGATATATAATTTTCTTTGATTACGATGCAGTTTGTGGAGTACAGCAAGATGATATATTTAGACGGAGACATACAAGTGTTCGACAACATTGACCATCTGTTTGACTTGCCGGACGGTCATTTCTACGCCGTCATGGACTGTTTCTGCGAGCGAAATTGGAGAAACAGTCCCCAGTACCAGATCGGTTACTGTCAACAGACGCCGGAAAAAGTTCAGTGGCCGGAAGAAAAGCTGGGTCCTAAACCACCACTCTACTTCAATGCCGGAATGTTCGTTTTCGAGCCGAGTCTCTCCACCTACTACGACCTCCTTGAGTCGGTGAAGTCGACGCCACCGACGTTATTCGCCGAGCAAGATTTCTTGAACATGTTCTTTAAAGACATTTACCGGCCTATTCCAAACGTTTATAATTTAATATTGGCGATGCTGTGGCGCCACCCGGAAAACGTTGAGCTTGAAAAGGTGAAGGTGGTGCACTATTGCGCCGACGGATCGAAACCGTGGAGGTACACCGGAAAAGAGGTGAATATGGACAGGGAAGATATTAAGATGTTGGTGGATAAGTGGTGGGCAATTTACAACGATGAGACGTTGGATTACTGGAGGATACGTGGCGATTCCATGGCCACACAATTGACGACGGCAGCGGTGGCTGAACCGACGGTGGCAGTGACGAAAAGGAGGACTCCTCGCTATGTTTCTGCCCCGTCGGCAGCTTAACCTATACTTTTTCAAATTATTATGGTACGTGTTGAGTATAGAGAAAACTAGTAATTAAAAAGAAATAGTGAGATGGGAGTTATTTTATTTTATTTTATTTGTTATTTGGGTTTGTAATCAAGCAACTAAGCATGAATGTATGATCATTGGAATTTCCATGATAATATTAATGGAAAATTCCTAATTATATACGTATCGATAATTTTATTTTTGAAATATTCTTCTAATTTATAAATTTATATATCATATATATATACGTCGTAAAAGGATTCTCATTTCGATCTTTTTATATATATATAAACAATATGGTTTGAGAGATTATCACCTATATGTATGTATATTAGATGTGTAATTAAATGGTTCGACTTGATTGTCTTTTGGGTTTGTGTAATGATTATTTGAAATTGTAATGAGTTTCAACCTAATCAAACCAAACTAGTCAACTAACTTCATTTCTTTCTTTTTTTTTTTAACACGTATTTTTTTCTTGATATAAAAGAGCTAGAATAATTCATTATTTGGATTATTAGATAGCTACTCTACCTACTTGTTGATTGTGTCATTTGATTAATTTTGATACCAAATGCAATATGTTTCCTTAAATTTATCAGAATTTTTGTAGATGGTGACATCCACATTTGGTTTATTTATGCACAAATGTCACCAAGAAACCTTAATTAATTGGTGGGTGTTCATGCCCATTTTTTAAAAAGAGTATATCATAAATAAATTTAGTTGAAATGAAACGAAAACTAGGTTTAAACTGATTAATTAGATTGTAAATGACAACTGATCGATTTAATACATAAAACATAGAATGTGTCTAGTATGATGAAATCATAATGCTTAAAATTAAAGATATAATATTGTTTCTCAATTAGAAATGAGGAGATACTAATTAAAAGATTAAATTTTAATTTATTTTTTCAATTTGATTCTCCTTAATATCGAAAAGGTAACAAATACAAATCAAAATTTTGAGTGGTATAATCATCCAAACTATTTAATTTTTTATTCTTATATTTTACGAATCCGTCATACCAAATTTATAAGTTAGTATTTACTAGAATCGACTAATTGAGTTTTAGTGTTTGAAGTAATCATACCAAATCCCTAAATATTGTTAGAAGTAAAAGTTGAAAAGAAAATTAACGAAAGGTTAATAAGGATTATCTTGTTTAAGTGTCGGCACTTTTTAGGGTGGTTGAAGCTTGAAATTTGAAAGTTGGTCAATACACGGCAATGGGCAACCTATCTATATATATGCTCAATAGTTAATATGGGCCACCTCAACATTTTCTATTTATACTTGACGGAAGACCCGCGTAGTTGTTGGGTTTAAAATATTAATGACAAAATTAAATATAAAAACAAATGACTAAATACTTTTCAAACAATTCAAATAACAAAATACAACTGAACAAGAATCGAACAGAGAAATTGAAAAACTGATATATATATATATATATATATATATATATATATATATATATATATATATATATATATATATATATATATATATGACTAAATTACATAAATGGTCCCTGTGGTTTATATGAAATTACGGTTTTGGTCCCTGAAAGAATTTTATTACACCACTAGTCCCTAAAATCGAAAAGTTGTAACATTTTGGTCCCTGAAACTAACGGCCGTTAACTTGAGCCGTTAGTTTCAGGGGCATTTTCGTCTGTTTGAATTTCAGGGACCATTTATGTACATATCATACTTTCAGGGACCAAAATGTTACTTTCTTTATATAATTTAATTTAATTATTCATAGTTTTCATATATATATATATATATATATATATATATATATATATATATATATATATATATATATATATATATATATATATATATATATATATATATATATATGTATATATATGTATATATATGTATGTATATATATGTATATATATGTATGTATATATATATAGTATTTCTTTCTTTTTGTAAATTAATTATCAAAATGTAACATTTTATTTTTATTCCTTCTATTTTAATTATTAATTTTTATTTGTATGTTTATTGTTGTTATTAAGGTTAGCTTTTTTTATGTATTACTATAATTATTTATTTAAGATTATATATGATATACATAGTACATTTTTTTTAATTATTTATTGAGAATCCAAATCTTTATCTATTCTTTTTTTTTTCATTTAAGAAAATAAAAACTAGTTGTATTTTTTTCGTTCGGAAAATCTAAAATAAATGATTTATTTATTTTATCCAATCAAAAAAGTTTAAAATAAGGACGTGTTGAAGCTTTTTTCGTTTGGAAAAAAAATATAATCAAAATGGTTCGTAGTTTCTTCATTGCAAATACTTAATAAAAAATTTAATTTTAAATGGTTTGAAAAAATCAAGAATTGGAATGGTTAATCTCTTTTTAGTTAAAAAAAAATTAATTTCGAATGGTTTTGTTGTTTTTTATTGAAAAAATTAAAGTTTTATTGATTTTTTTATCTACGTTTAATTAAAAATCCGAATGGTTTTTTGTTTGAAAAAATCAAATATCATAATGATTCATCGTTTTTTGATCAAAAAATTAAAATAAAAAAATAACCATTCTTAATTTATTTATTTTTTACTAAAAAGCAATAAACCATTCCAATTCTTGATTTTTTCAAACAAAAAATCATTCTTATTTTTAATTAAACGTAGATAAAAAATCAATAAAACTTCGATTTTTTTAATAAAAAACAACAAATCATTCGGAATTTAATTTTTTTTATTACTAAAAAGCGATTAATGATTTCAATTCTTGATTTTTTCAAACCAATTAAAATTAAATTTTTTATCAAGTATTTGCAACGAAGAAACTACGAACCATTTTGATTATATATATATTTTTCCAAACGCAAAAAAAAGCTTCAACGCGTCCTTATTTGAACTTTTTTGAATGGATAAAAGAAATAAATCATTTCGATTTTAGATTTTCCGAACGAAAAAAACTACAACTAGTTTTTATTTTCTTGAATGAAAAAAAAATAAAGAAAGATTTGGATTCTCAATAAATAAATGAAAAAAGTGAACCATGTATATCATATATAATCTTAAATAAATAATTATAGTAATACATAAAAAAAACTAACCTTAATAATAACAATAAAAATACAAATGAAAATTAATGATTAAAATAAAAGGAATAAAAAAATAAAATGTTATATTTGGATAATTAATTTATAAAAAGAAAGAAATACTAAATATAAATATGAAAACTATTAAAATTAAATTAAATTATAAAAAGAAAGAAAAATTTTGGTCCCTGAAAGTATGATATGTACATAAATGGTCCCTGAATTTCAAAAGGACGAAAATGCCCCTGAAACTAACGGTTCAAGTTAACCGCCGTTAGTTTCAGGGACCAAAATGTTACAACTTTTCGATTCTAGGGATTAGTGGTGTAATAAAATTCTTTCAGGGACCAAAACCGTAATTTCATATAAACCACAGGGACCATTTATGTAATTTAGTCTAAATTAAATTATAAAAAGAAAGAAAAATTTTGGTCCCTGAAAGTATGATATGTACATAAATGGTCCCTGAAATTCAAAAGGACGAAAATGCCCCTGAAACTAACGGCTCAAGTTAACCGCCGTTAGTTTCAGGGACCAAAATGTTACAACTTTTCGATTTTAGGGATTAGTGGTGTAATAAAATTCTTTTAGGGACCAAAACCGTAATTTCATATAAACCACATGGACCATTTATGTAATTTATATATATATATATATATATATATATATATATATATATATATATATATATATATATATATATATTCAAGAAGTAAGTCAAATAATGTTGTTAGTTGGTTCTTATCATTGGTTTTCTAGATTTTGCAGTGCGAAAATTACAAATCATGCCTAATTAAATCGGATCGGAACCGGAGTTGAATAATAAAATATTCATAACCATATTTTGAAAATTTGACGTTGATTAGGTATAATCGTCAATTTAATTTGTTGGTTTAACGATAAAATTAAATTAAGTTATAATGGTAATGTCTCCAATACATCCATTAGGGCTTGCAACATTATAATAATAATGTTCAATGTTAAACATGATCATATTTGATAAAAAAAAAAGATATAAATATTAAATAATAACATCCTATTATAAACCAATTTCATTAAAATATTGCATTGTGCATTCGAATAATAATGTATTTTTCATACAATTAAAAATAACATAATAGTTTTGAAAGAAAACTCCAAACATATATATAATTAAAATCATAATTTTAAGTTTGAAATAAAATATTGTAATAATAAATGTTAAAAGAGGACTAATAAATTTAATAAAATAAAGAGTTAAATAAAAGATAACACTAAAATAAATGTGTGTTATGAAAAGTTTAAATTAATAAAAAGAACGTATATACAACCAATCATGGATGGCCATATCGCAATTTTACGTTGGACAAGCTCATTTACATTGCTATATGCACATCCTTCTCTACTTAATCTTTACTAATCGCGCACTCTCTTACGTACATGATTTTGTTAATGACATGAGAGTTAATAGTTAAAAGTTAATTTCCTCTCAAATTAAAAAATGAGATGTGTGATTAGCAATTGAGGTAGGGTGTTTGTAACATCCCGTTTTTGTGATAATTGCGTGGAATTATTTTAGTGGATGTTTAATATATTATTATTTGTGTCGGACCAATGAGATCCCGAGTAGTGGATTGATACGTGTCGGGTTTGCGAGTTTCGTGGCGTTGAATAATTATTTTAGTGGATTAATTATATATTGAGTTCGTGGATTTAAATGGGTTAAGTGGATTTTAATTGTGAAATTGGGGTATCGGGTCCGGGTTATTGGGGTCGGAACCCGTCTAAAAGTGGAAAACATATATGTACGTGCGTTCTTATCCCTTCTTTCCTTCTCCCCCTTTCAAATCCAGAAAGGTGTGTGTGTGTGAATTGTGTGTTTGTGAGCTGATAAGCAAGGATCAAAGACTTGGCTGCTGAAATTGAATCCATCATCTTCTTCCTTGTGATTTGGAGCTTGAAAAGGTAAGGTTTCATGGTTTTTGGGTATTAAAATTCGCATGTGTGATGCTGTTATTTTGTGGGTTTGAATTTGGGAAGTGTAAGGTTGGTTTTGTATATGTTTTGTGGAGTATGTGGTACTGAAAATCGAGTTGGGGGTGTAATTCCCCTGGTTTCCGCCATGAACGACGAGCAGGGAAGCTGGAGCAGCAGCGAGCGCGGCCGCGATGGGGGGCGGCGCGACCGCGACGCGTCTGGCTTGGGCACGGGCACAGCAGCCTGGGCGCGGGCGCGATTGCTGGGCAGGGAGGAGGCGGTTTTGGCAGATCTTGGGGGTTATTTGGGTTGGTTTGGGGGTTCCGTTGGGGCTATTATTGGGTCGTGTTCGAGTTGGGTCTCCGGGGTTTCATTGGGTTGCTATTGAGTCTAAGTCGGGGCTCCGTTGGGTTTGCTTTTGAGTTCGAGTCGGGTTCATGTTTATATTGGGTCGGTTATATGTGTTTGTGGGAAGTGGGATTTGTGATTAACAGATTGGGATCCGTGTGATTTCAGGGACGAGTCAGCGAGCTGAGCCGAGTCAGAGATTTCAGGATTAGTGGACCGACCAGGTGAGTACCCGAGTTCCTTTTTCAAACCCGGGACCGTTTTGCGAGTCGTTGTTGTATGTGTATATTGTGCTATGTGTTTGAGACAGGGACGCGAGCCACAGGTATGATTCTATTCTTACATATGTGATATATGTGCATGAGATGAGATTCAGTCCGGGGGTCCGTGGAGAGTTCCATACGGACGGTGATTCGCGATGGGTTATCGCGCGGGTTGACTGTCCCTAACAGTCCTTGGGGCGTGTATACACGGCAGGGCCTGTAGCCGGTTCGCGCCCGTGCTACAGGGTGTGAGCTAACCACCGGTGCGCACGGTCGTTAGCTGGGGAAGGGTTTCCCCCTTAGTGATTCTGTGTGCAGGGCTGTGAATCTCATGTATGTGTTCATACCTGTATTGAGATATTGATTGCCAGGGACAGAGATTGAGCTACTGTTGAGTGTATGTGCTATGTGTATGTGTGTTACATGTATTCTGTGCAGAGTCTAACCCTCGAGTACTCACGAGCTTTCGAGCTTACGTATTCGAGTCTTCCATGTTCAGGGCGTCAGTGACAGGAGTAGCAGCTGAGTTTGATTAGCTGGGGCTGGGAGCTAGCTGGGAAGCTTTGTGTTGATTTCGTGTAATGACCTAATCTGTATTGTTTGCGTTAGTATCCTTGGGCTGATGTAATTAGTGGATTATATGTTAACAGTGTTTATGTAAAAGTTTTAAATTATCAGTGATTCTAGCTTATCCTGTGACGTGTGCATAATAGAGCTATTGCGATATGCCACCTGTGTATTGAATTGACGTGGCATTTCCGGGTTAAGGGAGGGTGTTACAGCATGGTATCAGAGCTTGTGGTTTGAAGTCTGAGTATCAATTAGTGGATGCTTAACTTAAACCTTGTTCCGATCCGTGGGGGATCTATTGCGATTGATTTTAGTGGAGTTAACTAACCTGGCTTAGTGTATAACGCTGGGTGATTTATATGTGGTTCTCAATTGTTTCGGTTTGTGCAGATAATCATGGCAGATCAGGGCGAGGGATCCGGCGCGGGCAAGCCGGAAGGGGACGAGTTCATTCGTAAGTCAGAGCTTTTGGGGGTATTGACTGAGTTTTACAGGCAGCAGAGAGAGCAGGAGCGGGAACAGGATCAGAGTATGGGACCACGTGCTGGGGGTGGTCAGGATACAGGTACGGGTGCTTCTTCATCTATATCGCGGCGAGGGGGTTCGTTTAAGGATTTCATGACTGGGAATCCGCCAGAGTTTAGAGGTGGGGGTGAGCCAGGGATGGCTATGGCATGGGAACGCGAGGTAGAGGCTGCCTTTCGAGTTGCGCATGTAGAGCCGAGAGATATGGTGGGATATGCGGCTTATTTGTTAAGAGGAGGGGCATTGCAGTGGTGGAAATCTATCGAGTCGGCTATGACATCTTCTGCAGCTTTTGCGATGACGTGGGATCAGTTTAGAGCTGTGTTCGAGCTGCAGTACATTCCTAGAGACGAGAGGCGGGAGATGGAGCGGCGATTCCTGCATCTGCAGCAGGGTGAGATGACAGTGCAGCAGTACGTGGACCAGTTTAATGAGTATTCGCAGTTTGCTACCCATCACATCGCCACCGAGCAGCGAAAGGCCGATGCGTTCATTGATGGACTGCGAGCCGATATCAGAGAGTTCGTTGGGATGCATGAGACGCCTACGTTCGCCAGAGCGTTAGAGATGGCCCGCATCAGAGAGCGGGAGATAGCCAAGCAAAGAGAAGACCTGTCCTTTCAGCGCAGGCGTGTAAGGACTCCCGAGCGGTCCTCAAGAGACCGGAGGCATTCCAGAGACGATTCCAGGGAGCGGCATTCGGGTCAGAGTTCAAGAGACAGGCGAGATCGGGATAGAGGCAGAGACAGGGATAGGGAGCGGAGGTCGAGTGGACCAGGGCGGAGCCAGCGATCAGATAGTCAGAGTCAGAGGCAGAGTTCGAGATATACAGGGCAGAGCCAGAGCAGTGTAGGGCAGAGGCCTCAAGATGGGGGCGATAGGGGAGACAGTTCGGTTGGAGATCGGGAGTGCCCGAGATGCCACCGACGCCATAGTGGGCCGTGTGTGCCCAGATGTTATCGATGCGGTCAGCGTGGGCATGCTGCCGCCACGTGTACAGTTCCAGAGCCGTTGTGCTTCTGTTGTGGGAGACCGGGGCACAGAGTACGAGATTGTCCAGAGATGGGGCCAGCGATATAGGGTACGAGTTCCAGTGGGGCTAGAGCTGAGCCGTCGTCATCCGGTCGTCATGACTCTAGAGCACGGGGTCGGGTTTTTCAGGCGACTGCAGAGAAAGCTAGAGATGTTGTTGATATGATTCCGGGTATGTTTCTCTGAGCTTGATTTGAGTGTGTATTAGTGCGGGACGGGTCATTGGGCTGTGTCTGTGATAAGAGTATGTGTTCTGTTGTGTGTGACTGCTTCGTTTTGTCTGTGGTTACGTGGCTCTGTGATAGAGGTGTAGAAGGGTTGTGTATGGGTTATATGGGATTGTTATATCTGGGTATGTGTGTGAGAGTGGGATATATTGTGGTAAGATGGGTTATCAGAGTTCTAGAATTGGGCATTGTGTCATGTTACTGGATCAAATTATATGAATAATTATTGCGAATGTGTTTGTGACTGTGGGATTCAGTGACAGAGGGGCGGGATTGTGTGTATGGGCTGAATGGGGTCGTCATGTTTGGGGTGTATATGTGGAGTCAAGGTGTTAGATAAGGGCTTATTGTGAGTTGAGCCTTTGAGTTCAGAATTGTGCTATGTTAGTGGACTAATCTTGTGAAGCTATGTGAGTTATATGAGTGATTATTGCGAATTTGTTGTGATGTGCTAGTGGATTGATCAATTCTGATAGTGGATTTAAACTCTTGTGTGTGTGCTATCCATATCTATGATATTGCGTTTTATGAGATATGTTTATCTGTTGTGGTGAAAAGAGCTGAGAGTTCTGTTGTGATAGTGGATTAATCTATTGAGAGTGGATTTAATCCCTTTATGAATTTAACCATGTTTATGAGCTTGTGTTTAGTGATTCGATGGAGATATCCTTATGTGATGTGTTAGTGGATGACCTATATAGAGTTATGTGAGTATGTGATAAAAGAGAGTGAAAATCGATGGATTGAGATCGTGCGTGGATTGAGTGGCTCATGAGGTGACGCCACGTGAAGACTCTGTGAATAGAGGACTTATCAGTTGCCAATATGTGAATTAGGGGATTTAATTGAGCTATTAGTGGATTGTCAAATTGAGTTGAAGATTCGAGGGAGTTAACTTACTTCGAGAATTGAAGTAGAGACGTGTATTAGTGATGATTGTGCCAATCAGAGTTCAAATGCGAATTTGTCAAGAGTGTTGATAATTATATCGAGAGTTGGGAGTCAACATTTCGGGGATTTGACATAGAGATGTGTAATTGCGAATGGTCTTGCGATAGATTCCGGGGACGGAATCTTTTTAAGAGGGGAGGATTTGTAACATCCCGTTTTTGTGATAATTGCGTGGAATTATTTTAGTGGATGTTTAATATATTATTATTTGTGTCGGACCAATGAGATCCCGAGTAGTGGATTGATACGTGTCGGGTTTGCGAGTTTCGTGGCGTTGAATAATTATTTTAGTGGATTAATTATATATTGAGTTCGTGGATTTAAATGGGTTAAGTGGATTTTAATTGTGAAATTGGGGTATCGGGTCCGGGTTATTGGGGTCGGAACCCGTCTAAAAGTGGAAAACATATATGTACGTGCGTTCTTATCCCTTCTTTCCTTCTCCCCCTTTCAAATCCAGAAAGGTGTGTGTGTGTGAATTGTGTGTTTGTGAGCTGATAAGCAAGGATCAAAGACTTGGCTGCTGAAATTGAATCCATCATCTTCTTCCTTGTGATTTGGAGCTTGAAGAGGTAAGGTTTCATGGTTTTTGGGTATTAAAATTCGCATGTGTGATGCTGTTATTTTGTGGGTTTGAATTTGGGAAGTGTAAGGTTGGTTTTGTATATGTTTTGTGGAGTATGTGGTACTGAAAATCGAGTTGGGGGTGTAATTCCCCTGGTTTCCGCCATGAACGACGAGCAGGGAAGCTGGAGCAGCAGCGAGCGCGGCCGCGATGGGGGGCGGCGCGACCGCGACGCGTCTGGCTTGGGCGCGGGCACAGCAGCCTGGGCGCGGGCGCGATTGCTGGGCAGGGAGGAGGCGGTTTTGGCAGATCTTGGGGGTTATTTGGGTTGGTTTGGGGGGTTCCGTTGGGGCTATTATTGGGTCGTGTTCGAGTTGGGTCTCCGGGGTTTCATTGGGTTGCTATTGAGTCTAAGTCGGGGCTCCGTTGGGTTTGCTTTTGAGTTCGAGTCGGGTTCATGTTTATATTGGGTCGGTTATATGTGTTTGTGGGAAGTGGGATTTGTGATTAACAGATTGGGATCCGTGTGATTTCAGGGACGAGTCAGCGAGCTGAGCCGAGTCAGAGATTTCAGGATTAGTGGACCGACCAGGTGAGTACCCGAGTTCCTTTTTCAAACCCGGGACCGTTTTGCGAGTCGTTGTTGTATGTGTATATTGTGCTATGTGTTTGAGACAGGGACGCGAGCCACAGGTATGATTCTATTCTTACATATGTGATATATGTGAATGAGATGAGATTCAGTCCGGGGGTCCGTGGAGAGTTCCATACGGACGGTGATTCGCGATGGGTTATCGCGCGGGTTGACTGTCCCTAACAGTCCTTGGGGCGTGTATACACGGCAGGGCCTGTAGCCGGTTCGCGCCCGTGCTACAGGGTGTGAGCTAACCACCGGTGCGCACGGTCGTTAGCTGGGGAAGGGTTTCCCCCTTAGTGATTCTGTGTGCAGGGCTGTGAATCTCATGTATGTGTTCATACCTGTATTGAGATATTGATTGCCAGGGACAGAGATTGAGCTACTGTTGAGTGTATGTGCTATGTGTATGTGTGTTACATGTATTCTGTGCAGAGTCTAACCCTCGAGTACTCACGAGCTTTCGAGCTTACGTATTCGAGTCTTCCATGTTCAGGGCGTCAGTGACAGGAGTAGCAGCTGAGTTTGATTAGCTGGGGCTGGGAGCTAGCTGGGAAGCTTTGTGTTGATTTCGTGTAATGACCTAATCTGTATTGTTTGCGTTAGTATCCTTGGGCTGATGTAATTAGTGGATTATATGTTAACAGTGTTTATGTAAAAGTTTTAAATTATCAGTGATTCTAGCTTATCCTGTGACGTGTGCATAATAGAGCTATTGCGATATGCCACCTGTGTATTGAATTGACGTGGCATTTCCGGGTTAAGGGAGGGTGTTACAGTGTTTACATAGAATTACCCAGATCTGAATTGTAATATCCTACCCAATAAATCTGCAAGATTCAGACAAAAAGGTATATAAACCCTAACCAAAAATTAAAACGATACATTTAATTTTACTTTTTGTTTAGTACAAACTTTTAACAATTATTAATCACATGTCGATCTGAAATATCACTTGCTATAAAATAAATTAAAAAGCTATTAAATTAATATTAAATATTATTTACAATTCAGAAAATACATAACTGCATTTATCCATTCCCAGATGGATTTGTTGGCAAATTGTTGTAACTACTACAATATATAAACATCAGAACCAAGGTAAATAACGAGCCAATTAGAATATAACTTGTATTCAAATATCTGATTATTAACAATTGTAATAATAAAAATAATAATAAGAAACCTAAAAGTTATTAATAATTAGTTTTTTTCTTAAACGATTTATATATAAATTAATGAGTTAATTACTAAAAATAGTAACAACTTTTTGATTTTTTATCATTTATAGCAACATTATTTATTTTTTGTCACTAATAGTATCAACTTTTGTATTTTTTCATATGAATAATATCAGCTTTTCTATTTTGTATCCTTAATAGCAATAACTTTTGTATTCTTTTTATCATTTATAGCAACAACTTTTTTAAGTTTTGCTATAAATAATAAAAAAAAATGTAAAAGTTGTTGCCATTAATGATAAAAAATAAATAATGTTGCTATAAATGTTAAAAATCCACAAAGTTGTTTCTATTTTTAGCAATTAGTTCTAAATTAATTATAATAAGATATATTAAAATATCATTAGTATTAGAATTTTAAATATAAGTTTTTAACTTTAGGTTAATATAGTTATAAAAAAATAAATTTATTAAAAATATTCATGTAATACACGGTTAATAAATTAAGGGATAATTACTAAAATAGCCAAATCTCACACATTTATTCAATTTTTAGCCATTTTATATACATTTTACCAAAATAGCTACAATTTACGTGATAGCCACAATTTACGTGATTTGTACTTTTTTTCATTTTTTTAATGCATTACGTTACAAAAGGTGTTTGGTCACGTAAATTGTTGTACTTGGTCACGTAAAGTGTGACAAGACATCCCACCAAACATTCATGGGGAAGGAGCAAAAATGGTCACGTAAAGTACAACAATTTACGTGACCAGACACATTTTGTAATGTAATGTATTAAAAAATGAAAAAAGTACAAATCACGTAAACTGTGGCTATCACGTAAATGTGGTAACGTAAAGTGTGGCTATTTTGGTAAAATGTATATAAAGTGGCTAAAAAGACGACAATAAGAGATAAGGGCAATGTTACAATGAATGAGGATAGATGTTGAAAGAGGACTTACTCTCCTTATTTTACGTTTCGCTTTTTTTGTCGAAAGCTCGACCAGCGAGAAAAAGTTTTTGGAATAAAGGTGTGAGATTTGACTATTTTAGTAATTATCCCATAAATTAATATATAGATAAAATTAGATTAGTTAAGAAAAAAACGTAATAAACATAGAAAAACTAGTTGAATACCCGTGCGGTGCCCGGGTGATTTATTTCAAAATTAATCCTTTTTTAATTAAACAATTACACAAAAAAATATTTAATTTTGAAAGACTACATATATTCTCTTATACATTGTTTGTTAAGAAAAAAAAATATTTAACTTTATCATGAAAATTACTACACGCAATTATATTTGAGGTTTGTTTGTTTAAAATTTTTTAATCTCCATTATTGTCAGTTTATTTTATTTACATTCCAGTAATAGTTTTAATACAACATCAAATATATTTCATATTATACTTGCTATATCTAAACTTAGTTTCATCTATCGTAAATATCAGTGTTAATATTGAAAAAATCATTATATTTTCATGTTATATAATTTTGGTCTCTTAATATTATTATTTTTAATTATTTTAATCCTTACATTATATTTTATTGAAACTGTTATATTTTGTTCGATAAAAGTCAACATATCTTTATGAAATATCCTTTCTATGTTTAAAATTAAAAATATACATCAAACTAATTTAAAACATAAAAAAAAACAATGCAATTCAAATACAAGAAAGACACTTACTACATGAAAAAAATTATATAACTTGTATTACTCAACTACTCGTATATCATGCTTTTAGTTTCAATTTAATTTTCTTTAAAGGTTTGCCAAGTTGTTGACCTTGCTATTTTGTGAAATGTTTTTCTCAAGTATTTTCCATCATTATAATCATTGCTTGTGGCCAATCTGGAATTCATAATTATCTTGGAGTGTTTGTTGACCATTTGTGTGTCTAAATCGCCCTTTATTTATTTGATTTTGCTGCTTGAATCAGATAAAAGACAAAATGTTTAAGTCTTTGTGTTGTGCGTGAATTACATATGTGTATATTAGCTTTCGTTTTTATCGAGAAATGGCTGGCCAATAAGCCCAATTGGCCTTCGGCCTAACCTTTAATTGATTTCTAAGTGGTTTGTTGATTCAAATGCAAGTATTAATTGTCATTAATCTTTACATTTCTATTGCTGGAAAATAAGATCAAAACAGAAAATAAGTGCAGTATTAGTGTGCTGTCCAGGTGTGTTTAGCTTAAGTTCTGTCCGTAAAAATGGGCAAGAAGGTCAAATGGCCTTCGACCTTTGGCAACTTAATTAGCAAGGATGTTTATTGATCAATTTTATGTATCAATTGCCATTTATCCTACCTTATGTTGCTGCTGAAAAAGTTAAAAACAGAAAGATATGAGTTGTGAGTGTGTGCAGTGTGCGATTATGTGTTTGAATATGTGTGTTTGCATGTTAATGTCAGGCTCCGAGACTAAATAGTCTCGGACTGTTGTGTGTGTCTCGTAACCTCTGTGTGTGTTCATTGAATTGATACAGAAATAAAGGAAGAAACAGCAGCATCATAAGTATCAAACATATATATGCTATGCGTATTATAGTATATATGTACATCATTTTCAAAATATTGAAAAAATATTAAAGAAGATACTATCAATTTTTTTCCGCAGGGGTTGAAAACGTCTTCGACTATTCATCTGGTTGATTAGCATACGTGAAGTTCATCTTGAAACGGTATAGTTTTCTTCACGCAGACACTGCTGATGCAGTTTTTTTTATCAATATTGATTATGCCTACTGACTCTGTGTGTGTGTGTGTGTGTGTGTGTGTGTGTGTGTGTATGTATGTATGTATGTATGTATGTATGTATGTGTGTGTGTGTGTGTAAATATATATTAGTACGTAACTTCAATAAAACATGTTTTATCTCATAGGTGGTTACAATTAACTCGTTATATAAACATATAATAATTATCAGGTTTCAAATTATATAAAGAATTGATAACTTGATAAATATGCAGCTGGGAATATTTATTATTCAAGTTTGAGTCTTTTTTCCTGCATTATGATATTATCCAGTGTTTTTCTGCATATCTTAATATTTCAGTTATACAATAGCCGATAAAATTTGATTTCTTATTTTTTTTAACTTGATAAATCAGATTGCATCCATTTCCAGCACTGCAAATTTGAAATTTTCTAGCGGATTAAATCAGATTTGTTATTTTTATTTTACTTGATAAACCAAATTACAACGATTTCCAACAGTGAAATTTTGAAATTTTATTGTCATTTTTTTTCTTTCCGGAAAATCTACATATTTAAATTGCAGAAACATTAAAATATGTAGAAAAATCTTGATAATTATGTGAAATCTCATCGAGCTAAAATAGTGGGGAGAATCCCATTATTTTTGGAATTTGTAACCAATTATATTGCGTCAAATCAGTAGCCATAATTTTCTGAATTTTAGCCAATTATATTGCGCCAAATAAGCCATAATTTTCGGAATTTTTACCACTAATATTGCGCCACATGAACATTTTTTCTCTCTGCTCCGTCGGCAATATATATATATAATCGGTCGGTTGAGTAGGGTTGAAACTTTTGGGGAAAAAGACACTTTGGGACGTGTCGTCTTTTACCCAAAACATGCAACGTCACCTCATCCAATAACCGACATTAAACGGTCGTCCCACCAAATTAACCGAAGACCACACACCACTTGCTATTTTTTCAACAACGTTACTTAATCCCGACATATTTTAAAGTTTATTTATTATTTCGGAAAATACAATTGTCAACAATATTTATTATATATCTTAGATCCTGGTTTACTCTTAAGATCCTATTGTTAAAAATATATATTTAAGTATTAAAAAGTGAAAGAAAATACATTTAAAAATTGAAAATTAAATTGATTTAGCAACATTTCTACAACACTATTTATCAATTTCATATCATTTTTATTTGGTTTTTTGGTTTTTTTTAATCCCCAAAATATATGCATCTCATACTATGATTCTGTAAAGGTATATTTAAACATACGAGTTGATTAAAAAAGGGTAAATTGCCAAAAAAAAAGTAATATAAAATATAAAAATTGATAATAAAGGTATCGTGAATTTTTTTGGCCAAGGTAGGTAACATAAAATAAGAAAGGATATCGATTTTATTTTTTAGGCCAAAAAAAGATAACGAAACATTATTTGGTCATTGATAAAGGGTACATATAATTAATTTTTAACTTTATTAATCAGTCATCAATAGCATTTTTATCAACATTGAATTTTATGTTATCTTTTTTGTCCTAAAACTTTTTATATTTATCGTCAAAAAATGAATTTTATGTTTACCCATTAAAAAATGGCATATGAGTAATGGGCTGAAATTGGTTGGTTTAGCCAATTTAGAGGGTGTTTGGTTTTGTGTTATGAACCAGATTATCAGCTTATTACGTTACAATAACGCAAATAATTAGTTTAAAGTGTTTGGATTGCATACGTTAATAAGTGATTATTTACGTTTAGCGTTAATCTTACCACACTTTTTCATAAGCTAAAAATTGTAGCTTATTGCTTCATAAGTGATTATTTGGTCATTTTACAAGTAAAAACGCAAATCCAAACACTTTAAAAACTGATTATTTGATAATTATGATAGCAAACAGCAGAAGCTAAACCAAACACTACATTTCCTGCAGCACTTTTTGTTACAGCTATTATCTGATTATTAGTTTCCAAAACGCTACAGCACTTTTTCAAACGCAAATCCAAACACCCTCTTACTCGATCGTTTTCGTCTACTTTAACCATTGACACAGCCCAATCCAACACACATTTTGTCACTAAAAGAAACGTTGATTATTTATTATTTAATTTTTTTTTCACACCATATACGATACGTTTGTTGAAACCCAACCTCAGACAGCCCAACAGATTACTGTGGGTTTTTATCTTTTGAACCATTGAAGAAAATGGGCTGAATATCTTTCAAAACCACTTCTTTTTGGGCTAGCCACAAGGAGAATTGGAGATAGCGTATGGGGCTGTGCAATAATTCCAAGCAATATGATCCTTCTACTTATGGATAGAGGTGCACAATTTTTGGTAACCGAATTGGATCGGTTTTAAACCAACCGGTTCGGATTTATTACAAAAAGAATCGGTTTTTTAAAAAACCAGATCGGAACCCAACCGGTTTTTGACCCAACAAATTGTAACACATGTAACCACTTTTTTAATTTTTTGCTAGGTTTTTTATTTAAAAATCATGTGATCACGGATTTTCTGGGATTCACTGACATTTGCATTTAAAATCATGTGTTTGGTTCACAAATTTCAGTAAGGATTTAAAATCCTAGGATTTCGTAAATCTCTTATTTCTTTATTATTTGAAAACTCAGCCTCCCTTCTTGGATTTTAAATCCCAGATACCTTACATTTTTTAGATTAACAAATTTGTACTAAAAGATAATACAAATTCTTTAACGAAATCCTGACAAATGCAAATGTTGCATAATGCAATTCCTTTGATAAAACGCAAATCTCAGAGGAAAAAATCTGCGAACCAAACGCCCCCCCTAAAGGTATTGTAAAATTTTTTAGACCGGGAAAGATAACGTAGAATTCTATTTTTACCGAAAAAGAACAAGAAATTTAAATTTTCGGTCAAGAAAAATAATTAAAAGTTATTCTTTTACTAAAAAAGAATCATAAAATTTAAATTTATTTTTATAATTTATCATCGATACCCTTTCTTGACAAAATTAAATTTATATATTATTTCTTTACTTAAAAAATTTTACCTTTTTTTTTTTTTGCCAATTTTTATATTTTTATATTACTTTTTTTTTGGTAATTTGTTTTCTTCACTATAAATAAGTTAGGGTTTGGTGAAAGGTTTGTTAGGGTTCTGTTTACACAACTTTGGAGAGATGAATGAGGCCGGCGAGAGGAGTAGGTTTCTGAGGGTGGTTGCCCTTCTTCCGGCCGGTGATTTCCCCCCAAATCAACAACCCTCATCCACTCAAAGCATCTATGTATGTATGTATGTACTATGTATGCTGAGAGAGAGAGAGAGAGATAGAGATACGTGTATGATTTCTGGCTTCTGATATGAAGATCGCCTTCGAATTCATCTTCATCACCATCATCATCTATATGTTTTCATCTGTTGTTGAGAGGCTATGACGATACGAAATCTCCAAGTTGGAAATCGGGCAAGCTTTATAGATTATCTGTAGCTTGGCTTGGCATAATCGGAGGATGGTGAAGTGTGAGATCGAGTAATATCTTCTCCACATTGCAACCTCTGGTTTTGCAGCCATGGCGGATTACTTCTCTTGTTCCGTTTGTAAACAGATCTGAGCCTCCTTTTGCACACACCAATACATTCTGGAATCATTATCCATTTTATATATACGCATCGTTCTCGAATTCGTGGATTTTACTCAACTCTTGCTCTTCGTTTTTATTAAAAGTTCAGTTTTCATGGTTTTATTCGTTTTTTATTGCATTTGTTGTATTCGATTATAGATGGAGAGATTTTTTTAATCATTCTTTCTCTATTTATAAACACAACAATGCGTATATGAAATGTCTGGTTTTCTCTTTGTGTTAAGTTTATTCTATTAATTGAAGTATCGATCGATTGATAGATAAACTTATTATTATTGTTGAAAATCAGGCAGCGGCCAGACAACCGTAGAGATGGTTTCCACAGATGAACAGTTTTTTTTTTCCCATCTGTTTGTCTACTAAATTCTATCTCACATTTTATTAAAATCATAGGGTGTTTTTGTTCTAATTTAAGATCTGTTTTTAACGAGTTTAAAACATCAAACAATCTGCATTCAATATTCAAAAACTTGTGTTGGCTTATGGAGATGAAGAAATAAGATATGAAATTTGCTGAAACAAGAATTCTTGATGGATCTGTGGAGATGAAACAATCAGAAGAAGAATCCTTGATGTGGATCTGACTAAAGACATTTCGATCGATCTAGTTCATTCATTCCTTAGGTGGATTTGGTTAATTCATTCCTTTTGGAGCATTTTATGGCCTGGTTGGACTTGGATAGTTGGATGGACCTTCTCTTGGTGGGGGAGATGGATGGTGAATACACCTAGCAATTTGGTACACGTCGACATGAGTTTTCCGTATGTGGGTTTTTGAAATTCGTGTTTTGTGTGGTAAAAACGAATTTACCCGTATAAATACGTGTAAGACACGTATAAGACACGATTAATACACAGATGAGCACGTATAAACTAGGTTTTAAAAATCTAAAAACATTGGGCCCTCACTTATTTTGAAAATGTATCGATATTATATAAAATTCGTGTTTTCATGTAACATGTGTTTTATGCGTGTCGTGTCAGATGATTTTCTTATGTGTCGCGTTCGTGTTTCAGATTGCCAAACGTTTTATAATTCGTGTTGTGTTTGTGTATTATAAATTCGTGTCGTGTAAAATTCGTGTCTGACAGGTGACACGACACGAATACACGTGTTGTCAGGTCTAATGGGGTTGACTAGAGAAAATGATGCAGAAAAATAGAAAAATATTGTTTAGGTTTCATTTAATTAACGAAAACCAGTCATTTTTCAATTTTAATTTTAATTCATGGTTTTCAGGAAAAAAAAAAACAACGGTTTCTATAAAAGCTGAAAACTTGTTTGAATGATAAAATTTTAATTAAAAAAATAATAATAAGATGAGTGATTATATAATAAGAAAAATAGGATTGATGATAAAAAAATAAGAAAGAGTATTATAAATAAATATAGGATAGGTAATAAAGTAAAAAAAAAATTATGAAAAATGGTATTTAAAAATTTAAGAAATTGTTGTTAAGCAAAATAAAAAAAATTTGGAAAGTGAGGTGAAAATTTTCAGTAACTAAATGTAAAACTTTCTAAAACTTTCAATTATTATTATTAAATCATTAATAAATTCAAAACATTCTGTTGTCCTTTTATGAAAAACGATACGAATTTCCAACATTATCTTTTGTTTTCAATCTAGTCACACAAATCTATGTTATAAAGGGGAATAAACACTTGAAAACAAAAAAGTATTTATAATACATTTAAGCACATACTCATCTTTAAAATGTGTTTTTTTAAAACCATCGTGTTTTAGTTTTTATTAAAAATTTCAAACCGAAAATTTTGCTTGCTAAATGCACCCTTAGCTTTAATAAAAGATTACAATTAAAGCTCCAGTTAATTATACGAAGAGAGTGATTGGCAGAGGCGTAACCAAGTTAGGCTTAGGGTGGGCCATGGCCACCCCCACCCCATCCAATTTTTTATACACGCACACACAAATAATTTCTAATACATAGTTTTTTTTATAAAACATACATAAAAAAATTTATTGTTTGTCATAAATTATTATTTTTCATGTTTTCCGAATATAGATAAACAACAATTACTTTTTTGATCACCATTTTATACTTTTTTTAATAATATACATACCTAGTAATTACTCCTTATTATTAAAATTTAAAAAATGTATCTTCAATACCA
This sequence comes from Centrapalus pauciflorus, assembly GCA_020465985.1. NCBI lineage: Eukaryota > Viridiplantae > Streptophyta > Magnoliopsida > Asterales > Asteraceae > Centrapalus > Centrapalus pauciflorus. Next base: position 1,010,376 of record JAANYP010000698.1, on the reverse strand, counting down.
TCCAAAAGTTAGATACTCTTTAGAATCAGACTATATATATATATATATATATATATATATATATATATATATATATTCAGATTTTTCAATGCATACTGATTCCTTAACTTGGTCCACCCAAGACTGAAATCCTAGCTACGCCACTGGTGATTGGATTTGCGGTATGAAAAAATACTGCAATATTTTAAAAACTAATAATCAAATAATAGTTGTAACAAAAAGTGCTATAAAAAACATAGTGTTTGGTTTAACTTATGTTGTTTGCTATCTTAATTATCAAATAATCAGTTTTTTAAGTGTTTGGATTTACGTTTTAACGTGTAAAATGACCAAATAATAAGTTGTTAAGCAAATAAACTACATTTTTAACTTATTAAACACTATGATATGATTAATTTTAAATGTAAATTATCATTTATTAATGAAAGCAATTCAAACACTTTTAAACTAATTATTTATATTACCGTAACATAATAATCTAATAATATTCGTCGCAACACAGAATCAAAATATATCCTAAACAAGCTTTTGAAATAAAGTCAACCATAAAGCACATTATTTTCGATACTATTGGCAGGGGTGTGCAAAATAATGGAACCTGAATAACTCATCCGTACCGAACTATAATTGAGTTAAATGAGTCGGGTTATTCAAGTTTCTTATTCAGTTTAAATGGTATCCGAATAAGTAATCCAGTTTGGTTTACGGGTAGAATTCATGCTTATTCGGGTAATCAAATAACCCGAATAACACGTTTAATATATATTTGTTATTTTTTGGTTTGTTTATAATTATAACTAGAATTCTTTATATATAGAATGTAAATGTAAATACCCAATTTTGATACTTAAAACTATTTAACCCGTTTTACCCAAATTACCCAACTCATTAAACCCGTTTAAACTATTTTGTAGATGATTTTATGTTTTATACCACAACCGAATAACACATTTTACCCAAACCGAATAACCGAATAACCAAATAATCCGTCCCCTTATTTGATTCGGGTTCGGCTGACCGACCCATGTACATAAACCCGAACAAACCCGCCCGACACCCCTAACTATTGGCCTGTTGGGTCATGTTAAATAATGTTAATCATGTATGTATGTATATCATCGGCGACTCTTTGTACAGAGAGGCAGAGAAAGCCCCTTTCTTCCTTCTCAACTTGAAGTTCCTCCGTCCGCTCTCAAATGGCCGCCGTGGCGTCTACATCCTCCGCCCTTTTCCACACTCGGACAACACCACCGCCTTCATCCAATTTACTTCCCGCTTCTAACACCCATTCCTTTATATTCTCTCCTATCATTTCTTCAAAACCGAATAAATCTAACATCAAAACACACCTCCCTCTGCAACTGCAAGCAGTCAGCGGCACCGTTTCCACTTCCGTTGATTCCAATCCCTCTATGACTCGTCCTAAGTGGGTGCTTCACTTCATTATTTGACTTTTTTTTTTTTTCAAAAGCGTTTGTTAATTCTCGAGTTTTAGTGGTTTTGTTGATGATTATTGCTTATCATGCCTAAATCCCATTACGTTTAAGGAAGGTGAATTTCTAGGTTACATCTGTGAGGTTGAAGATTGATTAGGATTATATTTTTATAATCAAATCTTTCATTCTTGTAGGTTTTAGAGTAGTGTATGCATGTGCTAAATTCTTATTATTCCGATAAATTACCTAATCTCATAAGCTGTTAGTTAAGTTTGTTACACTTTCCCCTAAAATTGTGATCATCACCATTATCACTGTCCTACGGAGGAGTCCACTTGCGATGGTGTAATGATACAATTTCCAATTGTAAACATTAGAGTTGTTTTTTTATCAAAGATTTATGATTCAAATGTTTATTGTTTGTACATTGCCACATTGTTATATTTGGTGTTCAAGTGAGGAAAGCCTCTTCATAAATATACAAGGGAAATGCTGCATACAAAGGAGCTTTGGTGCATTGTGATTACAATTAATACATTGTTCTGTAGTTCAATACATCCCATTGGATGCTAAAAAATCAAACCTGAATTATATTTTGGGACAGGGGAGGTTTATCGAATATTTACATTTCTAGTATAAAATCTATGTTTATGTTGTTTTTGTGACTGTGAATATTAGTTAATGTTAGATTAGAAAAGTATGCATAACAACCTGTTCATTGTGTACTATTGTTTGAAGAATCACTTTATATTTATGCCTTCATTCATGAATGTTATTTATTATTCCCAAATCTATTTTATAAGTTTATTGAGGCTGTGTGCCTGTGTGATCTCATGACTAATGTCATCAAGTATAATTTTTGAGGTTCATGTGGGATACTGAATTAGGAAAAATTGAGAAAACCAGCAGTCAAACGGGGGGAAATTGATATAAACATTACCAGCTAACCGTAGTTGAACCTATTGCTTCATATGTTATAACATGATACCTTGAATAAATAAATGTTTGGACTTTGGAACCCATGAAAGTAAGCAGTCTACTAAATCATATGGATCAGAGAACAACACTTGAGGCAAGGACTTGCATGTTGAGCTTGTTGACCTATTAGTCATGGCTGTTTGCGTATCTGAAACTTGTACATGTTATACCATCTTTTGTGTATGATATTATATGTTTGCATTTGATTATTAAAATTTTTTTTTTCTTATTTATACTTAGCCACATGATTTCACATACATGGGATAGTACTCTTAATGTAGTTCCCGGCCTTTAGTTTCTACTTTCTACTAATAGATGTTTGGTACAGATTCTTTGTTTCATTTAGCTTTTTAGCACTTATTTGATCATCATTTGTTGTTTTATATTCAGGGTGAGGCGCCACACTATTTCAGTCTTTGTCGGTGATGAGAGTGGAATGATAAATCGGATTGCAGGAGTCTTTGCAAGAAGGGGATATAATATTGAGTCCCTCGCTGTTGGTTTAAACAAGGACAAAGCTCTTTTTACTATAGTTGTCTCTGGAACTGAAAGAGTGTTGCAGCAAGTTGTGAAACAGCTATTAAAGCTTGTTAATGTTTTGAAGGTTAGCCTTTTATTTTGATTTTTGACCATTTCTCTTCACCTTGTGTGGTTTATGATGTTACACCATCCCACTGGAGTTGCATATATGCAGGCATGCAAGCATCAGGACTTGACAATTAATTTCCGTATCTGCATAACCATTTCAATTTTAGCATTACTTATTTTTGATAATTCTTCTTAGTTATTTTTTCTTCATAAAACTGCGTCTACCTGATGCTCTGTTTACTTATCAAGCTAACCTTCTTGAACAGGTTGAAGATATCTCAAAGGAGCCACAAGTAGAACGCGAGTTGATGCTCATTAAAATTAATGCAGATCCAAGCTACCGTTTGGAGGTAATCATTCCATGTTCTTCATGTGTTTTAAATATGTTCTATTCATAACATACACAGTTATTCTGATAAATTGATATGAATTTCTGAAATCAATATCATTACAAGTATATTTATCGTACCATGTTCTCTGTGTTTTGAATTTTCAGGTCAAGTGGTTAGTGGACATCTTTAGAGCTAAAATTGTTGATATCTCAGAGGACTCGTTAACAATTGAGGTGATGGAAGTTCAAAAGTTCACTGTGTCCTTTTTACCATTTACTTCATGCAACGTTTTTGGAGTAAATTTCAGATTAATGCATATGATATCTGAATTTTACCATATTATAACATCATCCGCCGTTGCAGTCTTGTTTTCTGAACCGACATCTGGCCAAATTAGCTTAAGATATCTGGTTTTTATGGCTAACCAGTAATTATTTCATTCTGTTGATCCAACTCACATATAATTTTCAGTATTAAGCCCAACATGTATTAAAAATACTTGGACTGGCTTAACTCCAACTTTTCAATTTATCTGGACTCGAATATATTGAGGTCCAATATAAAAAAGTAATGATGTCCGAAATTTTTTTTACTAGTTAGTAACCGGTAAATGTCATATTGGTTAGTGGTCCCACACACTACGGGCCTACCACCGTTCATAATTTTGTTATCTCGTGTGTGATTGCTCTTTCTCTTCACGACCAGCAAAGCACACAGATCGTCTTCCATTTAGGGCTTTATAATATTTTTTATGTTAGGGCAACAGACTTGATTATGTTTAACAACTCATCATTACCATCGGTTTTTTTAATATGCCAGTTCTCGTTGAAAAAAAGGTCTAGCACCTCATGTTGCATTGTGCTTTCATGAAGAGCTGCTATATCTAGTTTTTTAATTACTATTTTGGAATCCAGGTAACTGGTGACCCAGGGAAAATGGTTGCAGTGCAAAGGAACTTAAGTAAGTTTGGAATCCGAGAAGTTGCTAGGACTGGAAAGGTAACTAATTAGTAACCAGTGGATTGATATATTCATTCTCTCTATTTATCTTTGTGAGGTTGGCTATATGTTGTATTTGATGCCTTAGATTGCCTTGAGAAGAGAAAAAATGGGAGAATCTGCTCCTTTCTGGCGATTTTCAGCAGCCTCGTATCCGGACCTGGAAGAAGTGAACATGAAAACGCCGCTTCAGACCAAAAAGAAAACAGAATACGTGGAACCTGATACATCAGTTGGGGTAAGGGTTGTTTGTTTGCACCTACAAAGTCTGATTTTATTCTGGAATCTTAAAAAACAAGAGCTTTTATCTTATAAGTTCAATAGTTAACCAAAGTCTTAAAACCTCTAAAACCACCTATTGTATTTCAGAAGTGAAATCAGACCTTCAGCTATTTTATATCTTGTTTAGACTTCAGCCATTCTCTACCAATTACTGCAGTTAATAATAAATCTCGATTTATATCATCATTATTCATTTTCTTGACCGTATTTATTGAAGTTTCTTATAGCTGGAAATTAATACTACTTTTTGAAACTGCTCATAAAAGATGTTTGTCTGTGAAGGGAGATGTTTATCCGGTGGAGTCAACTGATGGCTATTCATTCAATCAAGTTCTTGATGCACATTGGGGTGTTCTTAATGAAGAAGATGTAAGAATTTACTGTCAATTCTTAATTTCCACAAAGGTCATTTAAGTCATGAAAAGTATTTTAAATTTTCTTTTTACTGGAAAAAAGTGCTTAATATCCCTAATAATTTGCATTTGATTCTTCTAGACAACCGGGCTACGCTCACACACTTTATCAATGGTCGTAAACGACTCTCCTGGAGTTCTCAATATAGTAACAGGAGTTTTTGCTCGTAGGGGCTACAATATTCAGGTATGATTGTTGTAACCTTGATGTTGCCGTTTCCCTTTCTTGAACATTAATGCAAGTCCCAGAATCTAAATGCTTTTGGTGTTTAATGTTTTATAACAGAGCCTAGCAGTTGGTCATGCCGAAATAGAAGGGCGTTCCCGCATCACAACTGTTGTCCCTGGTACGGACAAGTCAATTAGCAAGTTGGTGCAACAACTGTATAAGTTGATAGACGTTCATGATGTGAGTATACATTATCTTTAAAAGTGCTCCAGTTTTTATGGTATAAGCACTCCAAATTACACCAACTTATGAATGTGTTTTTTTCTTCCTGTTAAGGTTATCGATCTAACATCCATGCCATTTGCCGAACGAGAATTGATGCTGATTAAGGTTGCGGTGAATGCCACAGCTCGACGCAATGTTCTTGATATTGCTAGCATATTTAGGGCTAAACCCGTAGATGTGTCGGATCACACAATTACACTTGAGGTGAACTCTACTTTCAATGCACTTACAAGTTGCTTCGTATGTCCCATGATCATTGCAACACTTTCCCTTTGGCTCGTCCCTTGAAAATTATTCCATTTTTCCTCCAAAAGATTCAACCTAAATTTACCTATTTGCTCATCATCATCATCATCATCATCATCATCATATATAGACAAACACGAATGATATTGATTTGGGCTCACAAGATTATTTAATTTTTATCTGTTGATTCTAAAGCACGAAATGTTAATTCCTTATTTTTCTTTACCCTCCAGTCTGTTTCAACAATAGATGTTTTTCCTCATATTTTCCAGGTTACTGGAGATATAAATAAGATGGTTGCATTGCAAAGATTATTGGAGCCATGTGGAATTTGTGAGGTACGTTTTTGAACATTTTCTTTTTCTCTAAGTGTAATTAAACATTTGGTTTTAGGTTTTCTTAGCACTTGGAAGCACAGACTTAACTGACGGTTCATAATCTTTTAACTCATGAGTTGTGAGCGAACTCCATATCCGTAGCTGAACTAAATCGATTAATTTTGGGTAAATGACCAAAAATAGTAACAACTTTTGTCATTTTTCTCATTAATAGTAACATTATTTATTTTTTATCATTAATATCAAATTAACTTTTATATGTTTTTAATCGTTTATAGGAACAACTTTTTATTTTTCTATCAATAATAGTAATTAACAACTTTGTAATAACTTTTCATATTCACAATTACTATTATTGATAGAAAAATAAAAAGTTGTTAACTTGTTACTATAAACGATAAAAAATATAAGTCAATGTTATAAATGATAAAAAATAAATAATGTTCCTATTAATGATAAAAATGACAGAAGTTGTTATTATTTTTGGTCATTTGCTCATTAATTTTTCAATCGTCAAAATCTGATTTCGTTCTATGAGTAACCCTTTAATCCTTGTTTGCAGGTGGCAAGAACAGGCCGGGTGGCACTTACCCGTGAATCAGGCGTCGACTCTTCATACCTTCGTGGCTATTCCTTTCCAGTTTGATTTCGACCTTTTGGGGTAGGAGTGTGTTCCTGTTTCAGGTGCTTCGGATATAATTGTCAGTGATTGAAATTTATATTTTCTGTGTTTTTTTATCAGCATTTCTAGCCATCTTAGGCTCGAGCTTTGTAGCTTGTATAAAGCCTAAAAGGCCAGAACCTTAATCTTTTAAGTGCTACTTGATGTAGCTTATATATGTTTCAGTTTCAATAAAATCATGTAATTTTTGAAGAGATTATGGTTTGTTTCATTTTGAAAGATGGATTTTTCAGTTTTTATAGAGCTTACATGAACACATACAAGCCAATGTTTAGCCGTTCAGCCAAGGTATGCGGTTACATGGTTGCAGAAGCTCCTTGCAATGAGGTAACATCAGACGAGTCAAGATTCGAGCTTTATGAGCCATAACCCTGACCCCGTACCTCGTTTTGAATGGTACATGATCGAACTTAACTCGGTTCAGAATACACCTTCATTTTGAACCTGTAACGGGTGTGTTTAGTTTCCCAAAATTTCCAAAGTTTTCATCTTATTTTTCAAGAAAAATGAAAACTTGTTTACTTCACAACAATTTCGTAAATTTTCATTTCACTTTTAAAAATATCATTTTTTTCATTCTCTCTTGCTTTTCTATTACCTACCCTATATTTTTTTTATAAAACTCTTTTTCTCTCTCTTAATTTTCTATCACCTATCCTATTTTTTCTTATTTTATAATCACCCATCTTATTTTTCTTAAAACTAAAACTTCATCATCTAAACAAGTTTTGACACTTTTTATAGAAACCCTTGTTTTTTTTTTCTTTCTGAAAACTATAACTTGAAAACTGAAATTGTAAAATGATTAGTTTTCGTGAACGAAATGCAAGTTTTCGTATTTTTAAACTTTTAAAGAATGAACTGCGAAAAATGGTAACGTGCTTATGTTTGTTATTTATATTTCAGGTAACAAACTAAGTTTCTAATGTTCTTTAACAAACTTCTAGGATGGATAGTTTGTTTTTTCAGTGACACCATACCATTAATATGATTAATTTAAAAGCAAAATCTTTGTTTTAGGATAAACATAATTCGTTACCTGAAATAAAAGTTCTTCAAAAGTCCTTGACCTTTTTACGCACTTAAACCAAATTTTTTTTTTAAAAAAATAATTAAATGGTTGGAGAGAATTTAGGTCGTGATTTATGTTGCCCACAGAGAATATGTGGTTTTTGACTTGAAATCCTACTTTTAAGTTGTGTTGGAAAAATCATCCATCAATTCTCTTGGGAGTCAAAACCAATTTGACAAAAAATTACAAACGAAAAAAAAAAAAAAAAACCAAAAATCTAACCTTCAACATGAATATGGAACATCATCAATATGATCTTATCAAACACAAAAATTAGAGAAAGAAACAGAAAATGTGGCTTCCGAAGAGTGGAAGTAGCTTGCATGGCGGTGGCGGATCGCAGCGGAAGGGAACCTCCATGGTTGCCGTAGCGATCGACAAAGACAAAAACAGCCAACACGCTCTCAAATGGACCATCGAGCATCTCCTTACCCGTGGACAGACCGTTGTCCTCATTCACGTCATTCGGAAACCAGGCAAATTCTTCTTCTATTCATTAAATTTCGATAACTCGAATCATGATACAATGTCGAACGTTTTTGGGCATTATGTTTTGTTTGGTCATGTAGACACGTAATTTTTGAACGTTGTCGATGCAGCTGGAGGAGCTGATGCAGCTTCTGGAAACAAGCAACAAAGCGAGAAGCAAACGAGAGACTTGTTTCTCACCTTCCATTGCTTCTGTACCCGTAAAGAAGTACGTAACTTACGACATATGTGTATATGTAAATGTATGTATGTATGTTTGCTTTTGTACTGAAGTCTGTTTCGATGCAGATACAGTGCTATGACGTTATACTCGAAGATACGAATATAGCAAAAGCTTTAACGGAATACGCTGCTTATGCAGCGTTAGAGTTTTTAGTCCTCGGAGCCTCTTCACGACACGGATTCATCAGGTCATTATTATCCATCTCTAGCGTGCTGCCCGGAAATAATCTGTCACTAATTCACTAAAATTTAGCGTCACCTTAAAACCCTTTTACCGATAGTTTCTGGTGTCACTATTTCACTTCTGATATTGTTTCAGTCACTATAGATGTTTGTGCTAATACCTTAAAACCCTTTACCGACAGTTTTTTGTTTGCCAATAGTCAAATTTTGTTTCGATATTGTTTCTGTTGATATAAAATCGATGTTTGGACTAATCATCAAAAGATTCATGACGGTAGGTTTCGGAGTTCTGATGTTCCAAGCCACGTGGCAAAAACGATACCGGATTTCTGCACTGTTTATGTCATCTCGAAAGGAAAGATATCATCCGCAAAGAAATCCTCACGACCAGCCCCGTTATCCCCTCTACGCGAGAAAATCGAAGAACTCTCTAACAACAATCTCGAAGCAAGCGTACGCCGCAAGAATAGTTTTAACCTACGAAGTCTGTTATTTTTATTTCCTGTTAAACTAAAATCCGAATTCCTCAAAAAAACTATTGTTTTTTACATGACACGAAGAACTTGTAAACAGGGCCAGAAAAGACCATCGAGAAATCACTTCCGGTGCCAGAAGACCCAGAATCAATCAGGTGAGTTCCAATAATTCATCGTGAGTCGAGTTCATATTGCAAAAGACTAAGGTTGTGTTTGTTATTTTAAGAGGTAAATGTCCGAAGTCTGAAAACAACGTTTGAAATTAAGAGGTGGACTTAAGATCTGAAGTTTGAAGTCTGAAAATCACATCTGAAATTAAGATATGACAACTCTGAAATTAAGAGCTGACCTTGAATGTTTAATTTAATTAAATTGGTTTTTAATATTTTAGTTAAATAAAATATCAACTTACATCAACCTCTTAATTTAAGATTTCAGACTTCAGACAAAAGTCCACAACTTAATTTCAGACGTGGTTTTCAGACGTTCTTTCATCTTAAGTCTGAAATGTAACAAACAGTCTGTTTTAAATTAGGATCTGAAATCAACTTAACTTTAAAATGTAACAAACAGTCTATTTTCAGGTTAGATCTGAAATTAAGACTTCAGATGTTTTTAAGTGGTAATTAAGTCCAAACAAACACACCCTAACAATAGATTACGTATGCAGGTCGCCGTTTTGTAGAGGTAGAGGCTTAAATGCAAAACTGTTGTGTGGGGAGCTTTCGGAATCCGATACGGACATATCGTTTGTGAGCTCTGGAAGGCCAAGTTGCGATCGAATGTCAGGTGCCGGAATGTTTTACGACCTTTCTAGCATTGATTTAACTCCAAGATTGTCGACTTGTTCAGACCGTAGCTTTGGGTCACCGTTTAGAACCAGGGGATCAGATTTCGCTTCTATGCTTTCGTCATCCTCAATGGACAGTAAAGGATCAACTTCATCACGAACAGTGGTAAAATATATCAATTACTATCTACGGGTTTTCGTGATTAAAACTCCAAACCATTTTTCGTTGTATAGAATACCCCGAACTAACTAAAAACCAGTAAATCAAGGTTTTATCAATGGTTAACCGGTTATTAATCCTACGTGGACTGATATATAACCTACGTGGATTAACTTTTAATTGTTGAAACCGGTTGTCAAGTATTACGCATAATTTAAACACTCATTGATGATGTAATCTCGTTTAAAAATTACAATTAAAAATTATCAACGATGTTTTAAATGATGTGTAATACTTGGCAACCGGTTTCAACAATTAAAACTTATTCCACGTACGTTATTTATAGGTCCACGTAGGATTAATAACCGGTTTCAACGGGTTACTCATTGATAAAACCTTGATTTACTGATTTTTAGTTAGTTCGGGGTTTTCTACGCAACGAAAAAGGTTCGGGGTTTTAATCACAAAAAGCTGACAAGTTGATGGTTTTTTACGCAATTATCCCTACATAAAAGGTCAACGAATTTGTCGTTAACGAGAGCCTCACTAGTCATTACTTGCGATAAAATGGCATGTCTTAATTGTGACGCTCGATCAATTCAAATATTTCGGTCGATATTTCTTTTTGGTGACGAGTCGTGACAATGCTTTTCCGTCACAAACTGTTTTACGACAGGATGACGTGGATAACGAAATGAGAAGACTAAAGATGGAACTTCAAAAAACTATGGAGATGTATAGCACAGCCTGCAAAGATGCACTTACTGCAAAACAAAAGGTCTTTTAGCAACCAATTAACATTTAATCATTAAATTTATTTTTCTTTGATTTTCGAATTATCGTATTTTGGTTTTTATAAACTTTTACGAGAACGATCTGCGTTGAAAAACCATGTACGATCGTTTGGAAACTAAGGGTGTGTTTAGTTGATGGAAAATTGATATTTGTTTTCACTTTCACTTTTCCAGAATTTGTTTTCATTATTACATTTCTAGAAAATTAGGAGAAAATTTTGAAAACGTGTTCACCACGTCCCTTGTTTTCACTTTTGAAAATTAGAAAAATGGTTGAAAACTCCTTTAATGCATTTTCCAATTTCTATTATAAATTTAGAAAATGAAAACATTTAGAAAATGACAAAAAAATTAGAATAATGTCAAACTAAACATGTTTTCAATTAAGCCCTGTTTTCGTTGAAAACAAAACAGAAAACCGGCTTGTTTTCGTCAACTAAACGCAGCCTAAGGTATTTTGTTCACGGTGTGTGAAGTTTTATCGAATGAACCCAACAGGCTGGAGAACTTGAACGTTGGCGAGTGGAAGAGGAGGCCAAAAGTGCCGAAGACGAAGCACGAGAGGTTGCAGAGAAAGAAAAAGAACGGTATAGAGCGTTAATGGCGAAAGCACGAGCTTCTAGGAGGATGGCGGAGATAGAATCCGAGAAGCGAACGCTTGAACACCCGGGAGAAAAGCAACAGGATTTGAATAATAGGCAGCAAAACCAGTTCAAGTACAGAAGATACACCATTGACGAGATCGAAAAAGCAACGAATTTGTTTTCGGAGTCGAGAAAGATCGGTGAAGGTGGTTATGGTCCGGTGTTCAAGGGCCGACTTGACCATATGCCGGTCGCCATTAAGGTTTTACGACCCGATGCTGCTCAGGGAAGATCACAGTTTCAGCAAGAGGTAAGATTAATGTGGTATTTGTTTTTTTAGAGGTTTAATGTCTGAAGTCTGAAAACCACGTCTGAAATTAATAGGAGACCTTAAGATCTGAAATTAAGAGACTCTTAATTTTAATTCAGACTGCTCTCTTTTTCTTAAATTCAGAGGGAAATTCAGAAGATAGAACCTCTTAAGTCTGAATTTAAACAAACAATACAAATTAGGCTAAGATCTGAAATTCAGACTTCAGACCATTTTCAGATCCTCTTAATTGCAAACAAACACACCAAACACACTTCTTGCAAAGTATAGACTTCTCTTCATATATTTGCAACTAAAAACGAAATACGACAATCGTTTAATGATAGGTGGAAGTGTTGAGTTGCATGCGACATCCGAATATGGTTCTACTCCTCGGAGCATGCCCGGAATACGGTTGTCTGGTTTACGAGTACATGGCTAACGGTAGCTTAGAAGACCGTCTATTGAGAAGAGGAAACACCCCGCCATTACCTTGGCAAATCAGATTCAAGATCTCGGCTGAAATAGCCACCGGCATCTTGTTTCTCCACCAGACAAAACCCGAACCGATAGTTCACCGTGACTTGAAGCCCGGCAATATTCTTCTAGACCGAAACTTTGTGAGCAAGATAAGTGATGTGGGTCTAGCCAGACTACTCCCGGCCTCTTCACTAACCGAAGATGTCACTCAGTATAGGATGACATCGGCGGCTGGAACGATGTGCTACATCGATCCTGAATATCAACAAACGGGAATGCTCGGTGTGAAATCCGACGTTTATTCTTTAGGAATCATGTTGTTGCAGTTAATTACAGCCAAACCAGCCATGGGTTTGGCTCATCATGTTAGAAGGGCGATCGATAAAGGAACATTTGCTGAGATGTTAGACCCAACCGTACCCGACTGGCCACTCGACGAAGCCCTAGGATTCGCGAAACTATCGATTCAATGCGCTGAATTACGACGGAAAGACAGACCGGATCTTGGAAAAGTGGTGTTGCCTGAGCTTAACAGGTTGCGGGATCTTGGTGAAGAAAACATGCCATCGTTCACGAGCTATAGTGCTGCGGGTTTATCCCCGAGCCATAGCCAAGCCTCTTTTGCCTCGGTCAGCTTCAACTTGTATCATAATCTAAGGGGGCCTTTGGTTCGCAGATTTTTTCTCTGGGATTTGCATTTTGTCAAAAGATTTGCATTACGCAACATTTGCATTTGTCAGGATTTTGTCAAAGAATCTGCATTATCGAAAAATTTGCTAATCTGAAAAATGCAAGTTAACTGGAATTTAAAATCCTAAAGGGGAGGCTGGGTTTTAAATAACAAAGAAGGGATGGATTTAAGAAATCTTGAGATTTTAAATCCTTACTGAAATCTGTGAATCAAACACATAATTTTAAATGAAAATCCGAGTGAAATCCCCAGGAAACCCGCGAACCAAACGCCCCTAGTATAAAATAATAACCGTGAATACGATATCTAACGCAAAGGAAGTTTGTATGCAGGAAGTGAGCATATCGGGGAAAGGCGGCTCGAGTTCGATGACACTGGAGGAAAAACTGGCTGGTTTGTAGGCAGTTGAACTCATGTAACGAAACTAGTAAAGGTTCTAAAGTTTTCTCCGACTTCTTCGTTAATTTTGTAAGACAAGGACCAACAATTGCAACTTGAAAGTTGGGGGGCAAGTTTGTATAATTTGAGGGCTATCCAATTTTATCCTACTTATGGTTTCTAGATATAAGTTGGCAAAATTCTTTTATTTCTCTTGCATTATAACTAGAGGTATTAGGGCTCCAATCATCTCAAGGAGAGAGCAAAAACCAAAAATCCAAAAAAAAGGAAAAAAAGCGGGGAAACTGAAAAACGGAGTAAACGGTTTGGAGTTGGATGTTCCTTCAAAACTGAACCGAAAAACCGGAACAGAGGTTTTATAAATTAATTTAAATTTTAAAATATTTAAATTGTAATATTGTATAGAACTTTTACTTTATAAATGTCTTTATAACACTTTAGTATTTAGTATTATACTTGATAATTTAGTAGTTTTTTTTTATGTAATTGTAGGTGTGTCGATATTTTATTTGTTTTTTTATAATATATGTTTAATAATATCGTCAAAAGAATTGAAAATTGATTTAAAGTAAAGATACAATCCAAAAAACCAGGTTTAAAGAAAAAAAAAATCATTTTAAAGAAAAAAATTGACCTAAAAAAATGGTTTTAAACCCAAAAACCAATTCCAATCCATAAAAACAATAACCCATGGGTTCAATCCGGAAAACTGAACAACCATACTCAGATGAAACTGAAACCGAACGGTTTTTAAAACCCAAAAACAAACAAAAAATGGTTTGGGTTCGATTTGGGCTAGAAACTGACTCATGTTCGCCCCTAATCCCAACTCTTCATTTCGGCGTCATATTAATATTTTCTCTCACTCCTTCCAATTTTTGATATAACCCGAGCCATTACGTGTCATCTTTCTATCCCACCATCCTAATAAGTTTTTATTTTAAAAAACTTTAGAAAGAGAGAAATGAGAGATAGAAGGGGGGAGAAGATGGTTCCAACTGTACACTTGTACCGTTCTCTGTTTTTTGATAGTACCACAAGGGTCGGAGCAGTGTGTCTAGTGGTGCTTGTGCCGATACTACTCTCCCCTTACTCTCAGGATTGTTAGGATTTGTGTTTTACTAAAGTGTGTTTTTGAAGTACTGAAGAGAAAATTTCTAAATTCAAGCTTTATAAAACTTTGTTTTAGACACAAAACATAAAAATTACCATAAAAAGTGATATTGGGTTGATAAACACTTCTTTTATTATCTTTTTATGTTTTTTAAAATACAAAAAAACTAAGGAAACGTATGGCTTACGGAATGAATTTTGAAAGAACTGAAAATTGTTCATAGTGGATTTTGGAATATGGATTACAAAAACAATGAATAAAAATGTGTTTAGATTCCATGGTTGATAGAAAACTATCATTCATAGCTATTTGTAAATAAATTTAGATTATTAAAATTTCATACAATACTAACAATACATAGTTCTGTACGACTATACCTTTAGCTAACCTTAAACACCACAGTTTACTACTACATGCTATAAATTAAATTCTAATTTCTTCAAATTACATTCTGTGAGCCAATGACCTTAATAGTCATACAAATCCAAATATCTCATATAAACTACTAAACATAATACATAAAGTAACACACACATATAACGCTACACAATTTTCAGAATGACAAATTAACAATTCTTTTTTAAGATTTCAGAGAAAGAATCAAAGTATTTTTCAATTATTAGGGATCAAATATCCCACCCTCAAAGGCCTCCACCGACCAATTCACGTCCACAACTAACATTGAAGAGATAAATAACGCAATCTAATGATTAAGCGATATGTGCAACGTTTGAACCAAAACCTATACTATAGATATTATCTTCCTAACCACTAAACTACCAAGTATGTGACCTCTAATATGTATTGTACGGTCAGAACTTGTTTTTAAGGGGACAGTAAGGGCGATTGATCTGTTAGAGTCTCTCCGTTACTTTCTTGTTTCTTTCTGGTGTAACATGAAAAAGTCACAAACTCAATTCATTAAATAGGAAATGTCATATAAATTAAATTATTAATATTTTTCGAATATGTGTATTATTAATATTGATTTGTTAGAGTCTCTCCGTTACCAATATGTGTATTATTAATATTTTTCGAATATTTATATTTAGATAAAACCGAACCTGAACCGATCTGGACCGTGTAAAGAATTTTTTGGTGTAAAAAAGATGAAAATTGAAATGTTTGTTGGGTGTGCCTTGTTGTCATAAACGGAATGACATGCATGCATGTTTTTCTTTTTCATATATAAAACTCTCATCTCTCTCTCTGACGATCGGCGTTAATCTCTTTTACGGTGAATTTTTCCGGTGAACGTTGATAGAGCCTCAGATCGGTGAGTTGAGCTAAACCTAAGGCATAATTTCAGTAAAACTATTCTTATGTGTTGCCCTTTCTCTTTGATTATACGATTTTTGCAGCAACAGATTCTGATTTATCAGGTATGATTTACATTTCCACGAGAAACAACAGTTACGGTAATTTGTTTAGATTTTCTGATTGAATTTTGATTCAATCGAAACTTATTTATAGTTTTTGGAATCAAATTTATAAGTTCGCTCAGATTTTACCAATTCTGTTGTATCCATGTGGTTAGTTCGATTTTCTTTTCTCTTCCCTCAAAAGGGTTATTCATTTATTTTTCTCGCTCTCTTTTTTAGTTTTAATTCCTAATTTATACGTTGTCCTTTCGTTTTGCTATAATCGATTTTTTTTTTCTGGCTAAGTATTTGTTGATAAGAAAAGGTAATTGTGATTTTGCTATTTCTGTTCTGTTTCCCACTAAAACTTTTCTTCCGTTTCACCATTATTTGCTTAGGGATCACAGATCACTTCATTGAGAAATTGTTTTTGGATGATTTTGGCAGGTTGATTAAATTTTGATTCAGGAGGCAGGGAGATTGGAATCAATAAATTAAAATTCCATCAATTAGAAACTGTAATTTTGATTGTGAGAGTTTCTTCGTGCTGTTTCAGAGAGTGGAGAGTTTATGAATTTTGAGTGAATTCTCAAGTATGAACTTTGGGAGGGGTTTTGCAATCCCTACTCATGGAAATAGGGATACATGGACTTCAATGACTCCACGGAAGCCAAAGAATAACAGGTTTAGGATTTACAGCGATTCTCGGAGAGCTAATTCAGCAAGCGAGTGAATGCAAGAAATGGGGATACATTGTCTAAACACAACCCAAATAACTAAAAACATGAATCCCAGTGGATAATCGTATCATCTCTGTAGGGAATCATGGACTATGATGACTACATGATGTCAAATGCAATCGGAAATGGAGTTGCAGGTAGTAGGAATGCATGGATTCCAGCTCTAGAAAGAGGAAATCCAATAGTGAAAAACAATGCCCACAAAAGTGATAACTGGGCTCGAGTAATGCCTGGAAATCATTCAACTCAAGAGAACGAAATTGTACAGAGCAGGGAATCTTGGACTCCGATGACTCCAAGAAAACCTGTTCCTCAAAGATCAAACATGATGATTCAGCTTGACCTGCAAAGAAATCAATTGGAAAATGACAATTGGCAAGATTTGATTGGAATATACAAGGATTTGTTGCAGGGAGATGCACTGGATTTGAATGTGCTTCAGGATTTGAATCCAATCTCACCGCCACCAATCGTTCAAAATAGCAGGAATCCAGGTTGGATTACAAACACAACTAAGAAAAACCTGAGCCATGGTCCATGTCCAGATCATAGTTCCAACCAAGACTCAAGTTCATTTTCGTACTTCCATACAAACGGGCCTGTAAATTGGAAAAACGATATTGTAGACACTACAGTGGATCCTAAGAATAGCTCGACACGTTTTTCAGCTACAAATGGAGCAGAGAACACTAGGTCCACAGCTACTGGTTGTCTGCTTGGAACTCATCAATATCAACCCTCAACTTCAGACCAATTGTTGAGATGCAGATACAACTTGAAGCATTTGCAGGCTGCAGGTGAGTGATTGTGAGTATTCTACCATTGTATTTTGATTATGGAAAATTTGAAATATATGTGTATGGACATATATTGGAGTACTACTTTTGCATAATAGCTAAAAGTGTAAATTTTATAATACATATTTTTGCATGGTTTTCCAGACTTTTACCATCACTGCTTTAACTTGAACTTGCTACTACCATTTTCAGAACCTGATGCAGCCTCTTCTAGCACCACTGGTTTTTTTCCATCACCAAATAATCAGGGATTCTATATGAACAACCAACGGGTACCACAAGTAGTTAGATTTCCAGTTGAAGATATATTGATGCCAACAAAAGATTGGTGCATAAAGCAAACGGTATCTGTTAGAAACGAAGATGCAGATATCTATTATAATGAACCATTGCAGGCCATTGGAGACTCATGTTCAGCTGTAGTTTTTGAGGGAGATAAACAGGGCATTGGATTAAACGAGACACCTGATCAAAAGACACCATCAAAAAGGAAAAAACATCGCCCAAAGGTAGTTGTGGAAGGGAAGCCTAAAAGAACGCCGAAACCCAAAGATCCCAAAGACGGTACTTCTGGTAAGACTGTAGTTAAAAGGAAGTACGTGAAGAAAAAGGGCAGCGAAGTCTTTGAAGCTCAACAGAGAAAAAAAGCTGATCATAATAGCATTGTTGGAGAACCTCAAACTGTTGTGAATAGGAAGTATGTGCGGAAGAAGGGCATCAAGAACTTGACAAATGAAGAAAAAAACAGTGTAGCTGAAGCTCCTGCACCAGGTGTTAGAACTCCAAACAATTCATGCAAAAGGCGGTTGAATTTTGACTTGAATAATGAAATCAATCAATATGTACATGGAGGAGTCAGTAATGGTGTCATTCCAGGAGGTTCCACACCCCTAAACTTTGAGAGAGCGAGATCATCAATGCTACAGAGTACCTCGCAATCTTCCACAAGAAGATGTATGCTCGATTCAGATGAAAGAAGAGGTACAAAAAGACCTCTTTTTGAGCATACACATCCTTGTATTGCAAATGCCATGGATTCATTCCTCATGAACCAGAAACTTTTATTAGGGGTTGAACCTCATAGTGACCATAACAACTTGACCAGCATTTTCTCAGAAAGTCACAAGAGAAATAAGACTAGAGGTACTTTGTATGATCAATCGCCCATTATAAAAGGTAGTATCGAGAAACAAATTTCTAAACAAACAAACTACTAATTTCAAAACATAAGTGTCACATAGCTTAAATATAACTGAATACCTTTGGTTGTTCATGCAGGCCGAGCAAGGAAACATACATTTGAAGTATCGGTTGACGATCTTATTTATAAGCTCGAAGGCCTTCATATTTATAATGAGAACAAGGATTTGAAAAATGCACTTGTTCCATATAGAGGTGACAACACCATGATTCCATTTGAGCTGATCAAGAAACGAAAACCACGTCCTAGAGTAGACCTGGACGCAGAGACACATAGAGTTTGGAGAGTGTTGATGGGTAAGGAAGAAAGTGAAGGAGTAGAGACAGTAGATAAAGATAAAGAAAAATGGTGGGAAGATGAAAGGCGGGTGTTCCGTGGCCGAGTAGACTCTTTCATTGCTCGTATGCATCTTGTTCAAGGTATACAATAATATGGATATAGAGACCAATTCTCTGGGATTTCCTTTTTGAATTCAAACAGTTAAGAGATCTAATTCGTTGGTGCATCTACATAACAATATCTGAATGGCACTTTGTCCAGGAGATCGACGATTCTCGCAATGGAAAGGATCGGTAGTTGACTCGGTTATTGGAGTGTTTCTAACTCAGAATGTCACGGATCATCTTTCAAGGTAAAACTCAAGGTGTTTTACTATCAGATAAACTTGAGAATAATGCCACAGAATAACTCAAACCGATACTTATTGTTTCTATCCCACTGTTTGTAGTTCCGCCTTCATGTCTCTTGCTGCAAGATTTTCTTTAAAATCAAGAACCATGAACCAAACAAGCTGCCAAGATGGGCCATGTGTACTAGTCGAAGAACCTATCGAAATAGCATCAAGTGACAATATGAAGTGTCATGAAAACATTGAAAGAGAGGCAGCTCTTGATCAAAGCTCTTTTGTATCTTGCAATCCATCCAAGCATATGAAGCCTTGCATTTCAGTAACAAGAGGTGTAACAATAACAGAGGAAGAAGTCATTTTGTCACAACATTCCATTGATTCTTTTACAATACAGAATATTGATGAAGTAGGGTCAAGTTCGGGGTCTAACTCGGAAGACAACATTTCCATAATGGATAAGCAGAACTGTCTTGAGCATACAGTGGCTCAAGCAAGCTCAAAAGTTAAAAACTATGCCTCCCATGAGCCGCTAATTGGGATGGGTACAAACGTCTTGGAGGATAAAAACGTAAAAAGTGATGAAAAGAAGAAAGAATTTGACTGGGATAGTTTGAGAAAGAATGTACTGAAGAATGGTGAAAAAAAGAAACGAAGCAAAGATACAGCAGACTCTATTGACTATGGAACAATGAGACGTGCCCATGTCAATGAGATTTCTGATGCCATTAAGGAACGTGGAATGAACAACATGTTGGCTGACAGGATAAAAGTACAAAGACTATTCCCTTTCATGTTTGCATGTTGTTAGCTGCCTAATTTGTGAATACTAAAAGTCTGCAATGAGGAAATTAAGACACAAGTACCTGGTTATCATTCTTATGCAGATTTTCCTGACCCGGTTGATGAGAGACCACGGGAGCATTGACCTAGAATGGTTGAGAGATGTACCCCCGGATCAAGCAAAGTAAGTCTACAGAAGCAATTGGTTACATTATAACAAGCATGACCGGAAACTTAATATGGCGCTCAAAGATTTTATAGTTTCTAAGTTACAGATGCTTATATCATATTGCAGAGATTATTTATTGAGTATTCGAGGATTAGGGCTCAAAAGTGTGGAATGTGTACGCCTATTGGCACTTCACCATCTTGCTTTTCCAGTAAGCAAAGGCTAAAAAAGCTACCAATTATTACAAACTTGGCGTGTTGAATGAGATTGTGAACTCGATATATCCTATTTCAGGTCGACACAAATGTTGGGAGGATAGCAGTGAGACTAGGTTGGGTCCCTCTCCAACCACTGCCCGAATCACTTCAACTGCATCTCCTAGAGATGTAAGAAATATGCTAGTTCTTTCTGAAAACCATATAATTTGACATGAAGGATTTTTAATTACAATTTTACACAGGTACCCAGTGTTGGAGTCGATTCAGAAATATCTCTGGCCCAGGCTATGCAAACTCGACCAGTTGACACTGTATCTACATCTATCCCTAGAATCATTCATGTACATATAACACATAGAAAAAAGAGAGAAATGTATGCTCGTATCAAATTCAAATGCAAGTAAAAGTAAAAGGGAATACCGATTAGAGATACCGTTTGTATTTCACTGCAAGTCACAGACATCTTTAATAATGCTAGTTATACTGACCTGATGTGTGGTTCAATGGCAGATATGAGCTGCACTACCAAATGATCACATTTGGAAAGGTATATAACTGTTACATTTAAATGCTTGTTGAATAGACTTCTTGATACATACTCATTAGTTGCCATTTATGTAGGTTTTTTGCACAAAGAGTAAACCAAACTGTAACGCATGTCCAATGAGAGCAGAGTGCAGACACTTTGCAAGTGCTTTTGCAAGGTAAGCTAACAAAATCGTTCTTGATATGCGCTTATATTATAAAACTATATATAATCAATTACACAAGTGACATCTATCTGTTGCAGTGCAAGACTTGCCCTCCCAGGGCCAGAGGAGAAGAGAATAGTGACTTCAGACACCCCAATCGCTACAGATACTGCCATTCCTGTTTTCAGCATGCTTCCTTTAATTGAGAACAATTACAACAAAGATGGAGGATACTTTGGGAGGGACTGTGCACCGATCATTGAAGAACCAACAACGCCTGAGCAAGAAGCTGTGGAATTATCAATAAGCGACATTGAGGATCAATACTACGAGGATTCTGATGAAATCCCGACCATAAAACTCAACATGGAAGAGTTCACGACAAACTTACAGAATGTAATGCAAGATAGCATGGAACTTCAAGGTGATATGTCCAAAGCGTTAGTTTCATTGAAGCCAGAAGCTGCCTCCATTCCTACACCGAAACTGAAGAATGTTAGTAGGCTAAGGACGGAGCATCAAGTGTAAGTCTATGAGTATCTGTTATGTATGCATGGCACAGTCTGATCACCCAAAAGAGTGTCTTGCTTTATATTTGATACTAAAGTACATACAAGAAACACACTTATACATGCACATGCACCAAAAGATACATAGACGAAGAAAAGACAGTCGATCCAGCAAGTTGAAATACATAGAGAAAAATCAAATATGATCGATCGCTACTTTACTGCTTCTTTTGAATAAATAATTAAAAATGTGACCTTTTGACGTGGTGGTACCTATAATATAAAGGGGGCCTATCCTAATTAAGGGTCCTCAGTACTATGCGCTTTAATTCCCCTCAACTTGCTGCAGGTATGAGCTTCCAGATTCACATCCACTTTTGAAAGGGGTTGGTATTTACTCTGCTAACATCTTACAACCGTCTATACAACATAACTTCTACAAACTAACTTGTACATTCTTTGGTCTTCAGTTCGACAGAAGGGAACACGACGATCCAAGCCCCTACCTCCTAGCCATATGGACACCAGGTCAGTAAGAGTTTTTACTAGGTGAACACAAAATTATGTTTGGTTATCAAAAGTACTAAACAGAAGTTTCTGAAATGGTTTATAAATTTTGATGGCATGAAGGTGGACTTTCAATCAAAACCCAAAGGATTAGATTGTATGTGACCCAACACCCAAGAACAAGTATAGTGTATGTTAAAGCATCCCTCAGAGCTTTCTCAATTCATAAAATCAGTTTGGATCTTTCTTAACAGGCGAAACTGCAGACTCTATACAAATTCCTGAAAGAGTGTGTGTGGACCAGGAAGCAGGCAAGTTGTGCAATCGGACCACATGTTTTTCATGCAATAGCATAAAAGAAGCAAATTCGCAAATGGTTAGAGGAACTATTTTGGTAAGAAACCATTGCTTATGAGCTACACAATATACAATGTAGTAATCAGGTAAAACCATTAAGTAGTATGAACTAACTTTTATGGTATGTGTGGCTACTTGCATCACAGATGCCATGTAGAACAGCAACGCAAGGGAGCTTTCCTCTCAATGGCACTTACTTCCAAGTTAATGAGGTACATGTAAATACGAAACTTCACATCACGTATTTTTCTCATACTTCAAATGCCTGTACTGCCTTTACCTAGAGATCACAACCCCTACAATGGGTAGAAAATGAAAAGGCTTACCAAGGTGACAACTTTAGATGCACACTTGAAGAAGATCACAGTCTTTGGCATTTCAGAGATGATTGACAGACGAAACAATTAGTAGCTAGTGATCCGTATATGTACAGGTGTTCGCTGATCATGCATCAAGCTTGAATCCGATTGATGTTCCAAGGGCATGGATTTGGAACCTGCCACGACGAACAGTCTACTTTGGGACTACCGTGTCGACAATCTTCAAAGGTAAATGCTCTTCATGTACCTTCTATTGCACATCTCTCAACTTTGCTTGTGTACCCAGACGAGTGATTTACATTGAAAACTTGTTCATGACAGGACTGACTACCGAGGAAATTCAATACTGCTTTTGGAGAGGTATGCATCACTTCAAAATTTCTTTATTAACGTCCACAAATTGACCAACAATCATCATATAAAATAGAATGCTTTTATCACCAAACCAAATGACTTCTAGTCTAGCGGTATCAGATGTTAAAGGTGACCTCAAGGTTGGCGATTCGAATCGCATTATAAACGAAGGTGTAGATTAAAAAAAAAGAAGAAGATTTTACCATATACATTAATACATAAGGAATTGTTGTCCTTTAACTCAAAATTAAGTAAGAACCTTAATTGGCTTTGAAAAGATTTGGAAACACAGACAGGGACAGAGCCAGAATATATTCTTATGGGGACAAAAACAAACATGATTCTTTTGAAATGCAAAGATCTATTAAACATAATAATACTAAGTACATAAATTTAGTGTAACTTATAAGTAATAAATAAACAAATCACAATGAATAAATTCACACATAAAGTCTTAAACTCCAAATATAATAAAAAACTTTACTATATTCCTTTATAGAAAAGTCAGAGTTCCCATATATCAAGGTCACTAAGTTATAAAGATTATTAATAATAGATAACTATGTGACATACATGAAAGATTGAAAGAAGAAAAATTCACCGCCTTACTGCCCAGTCGACCGCATCCACTGTTCTTGCCACCGCTGCTATTTGCTCTAAGATGGACATCGACATCGTCCAGTATTCAGCCCCAAACTCCCACAGTCACACTCCTCTGTGTTCTTTTGCTGTCTCACACTTAATTAAACTGGTGTCTACTTGTCTTTTCCTGTCTCATGTCTTTGATTTGTATTTTTGTTATGTTTGTTTAATAATTACAACTCTAATCTATCTTTTGGCTATTTTTTTCGTTTTCGTTCTGCTGGTTGTTTTTCTACAGCCAACATTCTTCATGTAGTAAAATAAATATTCAATTCTTTCATCAGGGCAGAATAAGGATGAATTAACAAATTTTAATATTTTTAAACTATGATTTTTTCGGTTGTGGGGGCAGCTGCCTACACTGCCCCGCTTTGCCTCCGCCTCTGGACACAGGTGTTGCTCAAATGCACATGTATATTAAACATACATGTCAATTGGGACTAATAATGAACCTATTGCGTGACTATAAAAGAGCAACCGAGGTCTGAAAGAAAACATTTTTAAGCATGGAGGCTCTGATTAAAAAGACAGATAACCATAATGTCAAGAATGAATTGAAATCTCATAGCATGCATTAATTAACCAGTTCAATTTATTTTGAACAAAAAAAAAACTAAAATTGCAAAATACGACCTCTATCCATGAACATTGCAATGTCTGGTTATACAAATAACTTAAAAGAGGCATTTGGATTGCTAGACTTCTTGGGAATTTGTGGGGCATGAACTCAATTTCGTCCCAATCTGATTTTGGTTCAAATTAATGGGGGATTTCAATTTCAAGGGATATGTAGAAAGTTCTCAAAGTCTCAAACATACTTCCAAGAGCCATGACCCAATGAGATTTCAAATTAAACACAGGATTCTAAATACTACCTATTTCAAATCTTGACTTATTCCAAATTCCTCAAACAATTTGCAAACCCAACTTCCTTTAAACCTTTAGTTATGAGTCAAATCACTTTGGAATCTTGCGGATCAAGATCTAACTTATCAATAGTATGTAATGAGAACAATCGACAAATAAGTAATTTTAGGATCAATCTCGTTAAACAAGGAAATAATGAGGTTGAAATCGGACATCGCTAACTGGATTTTAAACCTAGGAAGTATTCATTATTGGTTCTTATTATATGCCCAAAAAATATTGTGGATCTGCTAAGGTATTTGGTAGAATGATCACAGGATTTGTTTGTGTGAGAGGTTTTGATCAGAAAACTCGAGCACCTAGACCTCTGATGGCCAGATTGCATTTTCGTGCGAGTAAAATGGCCAAACAAAGGATGGATGAACAACTAAACAAAGATAAATCACCAGGTTAAAGATACACATAAGCTGCAAGATATCAATGTCAACGATGTACAACCTGTTGCAAATTCAGTTGTCCTCTTTTTAACATAATCTGTATTCTGTAGCATGCATTAACATCTAAATTAAACAGCAGTACGAAATTTCTGGGCATAGACGTGATGGTAACCATCCATCTTTAGTCGATTCAAGATCTCCATCATCTTATTCCATATAAAAGAGCAGGTTTTTTTTACAGGTATGGACATGTTACAGTAGAAACAGTCAAAGAGGTCAGTCAATCATCAAGTTTTGTTCTTTTTTATTTTGGGTACATGTATGTATTGGGGAATAGCTTTGTTATAATATGATTCATAATCTATTGGAAGCAATCGCTTTAAAGTTTAAATGTTACTATGTTAACAATCATATATACATGTTGGGACAACCAACATTCTTTTGTGAAATCTGTAAACTGAGTTCATGTTTTTCTCATCCTGGTAATTTCTTTTTTGATAGAACATCTTGATAATGATTAAACATTAGACTGTGTAAGTTTTGGAACACGCCTGTAACCGATCCAGGTATCTCTCCCACCATGCCACCATTCTCTCCAAACACAAACGCCAGACGCCAAACTATAAATCATTACAAGACTGGAAACTGGAACAGATTTCTCATGAAGCAGTTCAGAAAACTGAAAATACCAAAAATGGATTTCATACATTTATCAAAAGATATAATACATCCCAATTAATTAACAAGATATTCAACATAGAACTTGTAAACCGAAAGACCACAGGGCCTTCAAAGATTCAAATACTAGATACAGAAAGCATAACAAACAAAAATGACCATACAACAAAAAATTGATGTTCATATCATTAACTTGTGAACATATGAACTAAAAAAGAAGCTACTTTCGCTTATAGATGCTTCTCTTATGCAGAACCCACTAGGATAGACGACACATGTGACACAGATTGGCCTCACCCGTGCATTAAATTATCTTCAATTTGGTCTTAGAAACAATCGAGCAGACGGATCTTTTCTTTTAAACTTGCTTTGTTCCTAGCAAGCAAACCTTATTCCCATAGTGTGTGCTCTAGACCTTGTGACCGTTTTTGCGCATTCCTTCAGGCCAATCAATAATGAACTGATGGATAGTTCCACCATCAGAATCAGCTGGACTATGGTGAAAAATCCCAATAACAATTTGACCAGGAGAACTGTAATGATCAACAGTTTCAAGATTGAGACCAAACACAATAACCGAGCCTCTTGTTCATACTTGGCTGATGTCATCCACATATCTAATATGTGTTTCAAAACTGACCATTCATAATCCCCAACAAATTCTTGCAATTCTTAACATAATCAACACTAAATATGCAAAATCAAACCAATGTGAAACAACTACTCAAAGTTCTTATTTACCATCAAGAAACATGTAAATTCTACAGGGAGAGGGATAAAGAATGAAGAATCAAAGCAGAGTAATAAGAATGAAGATAAGAAGAGCAGCAATAAACGAGTACTTGACAGCAGCAATCACTATCGCAAACGATATCACAAACAGCTGCCACAACACTTGTACACTCGCCCACGCCAAAACTCCAGTTAACCCCACTGCCACTACATTATCCGGATCCGGATCAAACAGCAACTCGCTCCACCTTAAATTGAATCTCGGCCGTTCATCTCCTCCTCCTTTAGTCCTCAGATCTTCTTCTTCTTCTTCTTTTTCTTCTCCGTTCACACCAATGCCATTTCCGTTGGTTTTTTCGCTCAATTCTTCTTTATCTGCTGAAAATGACGCTTTGAATCCTCCAAGCCTTTTTCTATTACACGATAAACCGTCGATTTTGATCGATGGGAATCGGGATTGCTGCTTTGGAATTGGATTCGTGATCGGAATTGACGAAATTGGATGGGTGCTTGTAAAGGTCATAAACCCTAACATTTTTCCCCCAACTTCAGATCGAACCCTTCAATTCCAAATTGCTTTCATTTCGTCGGCTCAATTTCAAACGTACCCTTGTGGTTTATATTTGTACCCTATAGACCCCTCATTTTGAAATGTTTCTACATATAGGCACTTCCATCGGTCAACGAAACATATCGCTAAAAATCAGATTTATTAAGAAATTTTGTATTAATTACTTAGGTATAGGAATTCCTAAACTTTTGGATAAAAATATCATAACATAAAACTTTTCATAGTATAAAAAATGGTTTATATTGAAAAAAACCCAATTAACATTTTTTAACTTTCGTGATTAATTCATTAAATATTTTTTCATAATGTTTAACTCCTTAAACATTTTTTGTCTTGTTCAAAAATATAGATTTGACGTGTTTGACCGGTTACCAAACAAGTAACCTTAGTTTTTTTACTTGATTAATGTTGTAAAAAAACTCATCATCTGTCCATATCTTTAGCGATTAAGTTTTAAACTTTTTATTTTGTTAGTTGTATTTTACCGGCTAATCCGGTTGCCGGGAAAAATTATATACTTTTGAATAAAACAAACATAGTTTAGGAATTTAGACAATTGAAAAAAAAATTAGAGACTTGGTCGAGAAAATGAGAAAAGTGGATTGTGTTTTTTAATTTTCAATAGAGTTATTAAGTCAACCAAAAGTCACCTCCAACTTCTTTGACTCATTTTAAGTAAAAAAAATGTGGTGGCAAACTTCGACTGAATCACATGAATGTGCATTCGATTCACTTTCATTTCACTTCTTTCCAAGAATTTTCATGTCTGAGTTGAACCACCCTCTATCAAAATCAAGTTGTTTTGTGCAGCTTCTGGTTCATATTCTGTTGATCGAACCTGGCTGTTGTTGATTCAACGGTTATCGTGAGACGTTGATGAATAACAAGTAGCCGGATTTGACATCAATTGCACGGCGTGTTCTCTTTGTTAAAGCTCGTGTAGCGAGACTCGACAAACAGGACATGTGTAATGCCAATGCAGCCATATGTCGATACAAGTTGAATGGTAAAAGTGTCCGCAAAAGGGCAAGATTCGTAGGGTGTCATCCAGACGGAATTTTGACAGGCTTAATCGAGTTGGTACAGAGACTTAATCGAGTTGAATGACTTTTATGAAAACGTTTTTGGTACAGAGACTTAATCGAAAAATATCAAAAGTGCGCTGGTTTTTTTTGTATAATTTTACCTATTATATAGTACTTTTAACTTTTAAGCTACAACTCCTTTATAATATTTTTATAAAATTTAAAAACCTCAACTTTAAAAAAAAGATACGGTTCATAAAAATGCATCTCGCACTTACAATTATTTTTGCCTTATATAACTTTAGTCTAAACAAATATCTTTTTTTATATATAATATATATGGAACCCTCACTTTGTAGTAATAATACTAATCAATTGTTTTGCCAATTCATCAATATCTTCTTCCCCTTTTAACCTCAATTCCTCACTAATTTCCTTACTTCTTAACCTCACTTGTTCCCCTCCCTCCTCCATCACCACCTCCCGGACCACCTTTGCCACCGCCTCTCCGCCTCCCCCGCCACCGCCACCTGCCGCCCTTTCTACCTCCAACCCCACACCAACCTCCACAACCAATCTAGCATTCAACGGTTGGTCAAGTTGCATCGGCATGGCTATTATCGGAACACCAAATGTCATGCTTTCCAAAACCGAGTTCCATCCGCAATGACTCATAAACCCTCCGATGCTTCGATGCCTCAAGATCATCGTTTGCGGCGCCCAACCTTCTACGATCCTCCCTCGATCGCCCATTCTCTCCACGTATCCGTTAGGCAATACGTCTTCGATCTTTACCCCTTCTCGCTCTTTAGAAACCCGAACCACCCATACGAAATTCACATTGCTTAGTTCCAAACCGTAAGCGATCTCTTCTATCTCCTCGTTCGTCAAGAAATACTCGCTCCCAAACGACACGAAGACGCACGATCCTTTCTCCTTTTCGTTAAGCCATTGAACGAGGTCCGAATCATCAGCGAGTGGTTCTTGGTCGACTAACGGGCCGACTGGGATAACTGGTTTGTTCGATATCTTAGCGAAGTAATCGATGTATTTACCCTCGATCTCTGTAGAGCTTTTGATCAACCGAAGATTACAACACCCTCTCCCGGGCTTACATTCATCGAAATCATCGTTTGATCCTTTCTTTAACTGAGAAACAATCGTATCTTTCTCGTATTCATGAAGATAAATCTCCGGAAAAGGAAACTCCGAACCCAAACAAGCCACCGTGTTCAGATAAAACGAAGCCATTGTCGCACTGAACGTAAGGAAATCAACAGCAGGGATACCGACGGAGCAAGCAACCTCTCCTGCCCACATGATGGCGGTATCGTGGATGACGATATCGGGTTTGACATCACGAAGGATGGTCGATAAGTCGGGTTTTGACATCTGAAAAGCGTTCTTGAGGGTGTCCATGAGATGGGGAGGGAGGCCATTGGTGGTGTGGTAGTGAGGAGGGAGGTTCGGGAGATTCGGAAGGTGGATTTCGATGAGTTTGATGGATTCGGAGTACGGCGGTTTGAGGGTTTTGGTGGCGGAGGAGAGGAGGTTGACGGTGGTGGAACAAAGGTAGATGAAGATGTTTCTTTTGGTGAGTTTTTTGGCTAGCTCTAGGAATGGTGAGATGTGACCATGGGCTAACCATGGCAGCATCAAGACCTTCAAGGGTGCACCCATTTTGTTTTAGGCTCGATCTGCAATTCTTTTGGTTTTCTTGTATGCAATAATATATCTATGCGTAACATGCATATATATAGTCTTCATCTCCCTACCTCAAGATATTAATTACAGGGTTTAATTTTCGTATTTTTTGCGATTTAGTCATTCCGTGTTATTTTATCCTAAGAAATTTCTCAAGTTATTGTTTTCAATTCGGTTTTCGGAAAAGTTTCTTTTTTTTTTCATAATCAACCCTGCGTCCCTGCCTTTTTCCACAAAAAAAGTAACATGTTTTCACTATTTTTCTCTAAAAATTCCACAAACTTGAAGACTTTTTTTTAAAAAAAAATAAAGAAAATTTTTAAAAATCACAAACAAATATATTACTTAAGGATTTTATTGGTAAAAAATAACGCGGAGGGACTAAACCGTAAAAACGTAAGAAACATATTGGTTTTTTTTTCAATATGACTAAAAAAATATAATAATTAGTAGTAAATTAAATTTGTGCTTGGCACGTGGAATAAATATTGAAAAAGCTATATATTCTTTAAAAAATGAATTATAATAAAAATGAACTAGAATTATTCAATTTGAATTCCATTTGATCTGTGGTTGAATGAATTTGTCATGAAACTAGAAAAAAAAAAGAAAAAAAAAAAAAAAAAACA
The DNA here is from genome assembly GCA_020465985.1 of Centrapalus pauciflorus. Classification (NCBI taxonomy): domain Eukaryota; kingdom Viridiplantae; phylum Streptophyta; class Magnoliopsida; order Asterales; family Asteraceae; genus Centrapalus; species Centrapalus pauciflorus. The sequence goes on along the minus strand of JAANYP010000698.1, from coordinate 979,947 downwards.
TACAAGAACACATGAGATTTATGTGGTTTAGAAAGTATTCTTTTATTACAGTTTAAGCAACGAGTAAATACATTCTAACTCTTGGTTACAATATATAGACAATAAACGTAAACCTAAAACCTCTTAAACCAGAAACCCAAAACCTTAAAGGCTCCCAGCCTACTTTAAATATTTGTCCCTAAAGTCATATTTGGATTTTTTTTTTTTTTTTATTTCGCAGGGTTGACATTAACATAATTTGGTATTTCTAATTCTAGCTATTTGTTATAGCATTAAAAATTCTAAAACCACTGATACCAAACATTATTTCTTCGAGTTTCATTCCATAATCCATATGTATCATAATGATTTGAACATATTGATGCAAATGAATTAATGAAAATCATTATAAATTGGCTGATTTTTCCCAATTTTCGGGCTATAGAAGGGTTTCCTTCCACAATAAATGGGCCATGGTACAAATGGGCCAACGTATGCAATCATATTTGTATTAAGTCATGGATGACGTATGCTATTGTATCATTATTCAGAGTTCCACCACATAAACCCATCTTACAATCTAAATTGTAAAAGGCCAACCACAAGAAAATGACATACAAAGCAGAAATTTGGTTTCAAATTCCTTTAATTGATTATTAATTATTGGTTTTAGACATATAAAATAATTCAAGATTTATTAAAAACAATTGAAAATAAAAAATATTACCAATTAATTACATATCATCAACTTAAAGTCTTGAACTCAACATAAAAAACGATGAAATTTCTTATTTAATTTTGTTTAAATATAATACGGTAAGCAACAAGTCATCCTTTTTTTTTATTTGAGGAGTTCATGTATTCCTATATTGTCATGGAGCCATGTAGAGATGCATACAAAGGTTCAAGCCTGAGACCGGTCCTAACAGATATGCATAAAAGATCTGAATATTCGATTTCGATCCAAAACCGATTTTGGTATAACTGGAATTTTGAGTTCACTTGTTTAAAATTTGAAGACTCAAGCTGGCTTGTTTCAAGCTTTTAGTGTAAAGCTCGAGCTTAGATCAAGCTTCTTTTAATACAAATATATAATTTATATATTAATTATTTAATTAAATTCGCAAGCATAATGACATGACCACAACTCGAGTTCGTCTAATTGGGGCTTTTAACGAATCGAATTTAAGTAGCTGAACTCATTTACATCGTTATGGTATTAACTCGATGATAGGTTATGTGTATAGATGATGTAATACACTAATACATCTCACATCATGGATGTTTGTAATACACTAGTGCTTGTGTTGCTTTTTGTTACGCTTGTTTTGAAACATATAAATGAATACTCACTCGTACGCATAGATTTTGTGTCCTTGCAAATAAGATGATGTAATAACTAATGTGGTTTAGCCCATTTGGTAAGAGGGGTGATATGTCAGTTAGAGGTCACAGGTTCGATTCCCGTCAGAGGCAAGTTGAAATATATGTGGAGAAAGTGTAAATCTTGGGGCAAAAGAGTAGTTTAAGAATAGGAGTATGATATTTTGCCGTTCAAGAAAAATAATAAAAAAATAAGATAATGTAATAAATAATTTGTGTTGGTACTAATAATATTAGCTTTATATGAGTGGTTGGTCTTTCTAACGAAAAAAAGGAAATAATGGTTGAAAACGCTTTGATCTTTTTAGATATCGCAGAAGATAAAAGAAAGAATTATGAAAAGTTGGGACCCATAAATTAATGATGATTATAATACATCTATATTTATACTTGTTAATTAAATAAGTAATGATCCGTAACTTGACAATATATACCAACTTATGTCATTTGTCACATCTCTTTTCAAACTAATAAATAAACAACAAAAGATAGGTGTTACGAGTAAAGATAAATTAAAAATAAAAATTCGAATTTTTTTAAAAAAAATTGAATTTGTGAGTATCTAAAGTTGTTATTATTATTTATTATTATTATTATTATTATTATTATTATTATTATTATTATTATATGATACAATAAATTAAAATAAAACAATCATATAAATATGAATTATGTTCATCAGCATACCCATGAGATTTCAGTAGATATGAGATTTCAGTAGATATTGAAGTTTTTTTTATCTGTTTTAGATTTTTTAACTTTTTGTAGTGACAAGTTTTAGGTATTAGACAGAAAAACTATCACAATGATGCATTACAAAATGTTTAATTATCAAAATTGATGAATAAAAAAAATTAATTGTCAAAATTGATGTACTACAAAAACTTTTCATTATCAAAATGGATCACTGGAAAAACTTTAATACACGAACAAAATATTTATAATACCCAAAATAAACTAAACCTAAAAAGAATAGGAGATACACACAATAACCAGGGGCGGATCCATGAATTTTTTTTATCGGTGTCACTTTTTTAGAGTAAATTTAATACTTAGATTTTCGAAACATTTTCTAAAATGAATTGGATCACTGAACGGGTTCCTAACACAAAATTACCGAATAGCAATATTTTTCCAATTAAAAAAAATACATATTATAATACCATTAAAAATTTAAAGCAAAAAGTATCGGTTTAAAGTTTTACAATTGTTGCATTTAGGTCTTCATCTTTTAAAATCTGCAATACCACTAACCATTCTTTGTGGAAAATCAAGACTTCGTGGTTGACATGATCTCCTAATCCAATATTTTCTTCTAATTTCGTCTTTTTGATTAGGGTAATAAGTTGAAATTGATTTTCGTTCCGATGGATCCCAAGGAAGATCATTCTCAAATCTATTTCTACGGGACTATCAGATTGTACCAATTGGTTATTGTTTGAGAATCCGGATCCAGAAGATGATTAGAACTTTTTTTTCAAAAATTTGTCCATTAACCTAATTTTTTTTTAAAAATTAACAAATAAGTTTACCAATTGATAAAAAACTTAAAAAAATAAACACTAAACATTTATACTTTATTATATAATAATATAATTATATTCAGTAAATTAATCAATTAAATTTTTATAGAATTAAATAAAATCTCTACTACATTTAGCTACTTAAATAAACATCCTCACTTAGCCTCTCAATTCTTAACAGAGAGAAAGTCAGATTAGAATTCAGAAAGTAGAGAGAGTGAGAGTCGGGAGATAGAGATACCGTCACTCGGTCACTTAGGCGAGCGCCGAGGAAGTCAGGCAGGCGGAGGTCTGACGAGCGCCGAACAGCAGCAGGGGTTCAGGCGGTCAGCATCACCGGCGTTTAGTGGTTCAGGCGTTGCCGACGTTCAGGGTTTCAACGTGAGGCGTGAGCAGCAGCTGAAGGCTGAAGCCGTTAGCAGCATTTAGGGTTTCAAAGGTGAGTGAGAAAGAACAAAGGGAAAGCAAAAATGATTTTGGGTTTCAAAGGCTTTAGGTTTGGGCACTATTTTTTGGGCTTTTTGAAAATTTTTGGGCTAACTAAATCAAAATTGACTGATTATTTAATATTGGTTTTATGTGTTGTTGGGCTTTTCTAAAAAAAGTTTTTAATTAAAACTCAGTGTTATTTTAATAATTTAAGTAATAAAAACAACAAATATAAATTAGATATTCATATTATAATTGTATATATTTTTCTTAGGTGTCACTCAAAAAAAATCTTAGGTGTCACTCAAATTTTTTATACATACGTAACTCAATATTTTGAAAATTTATCGGTGTCGAGTGACACCCGTGCCAATGAACTAGGTCCGCCCCTGACAATAACACATAATAACCTTTTATCTGATCTCGTGAAACAAATTGCAGTTGTTCATATACCCAATTTAGACGACTAGTTTGTGATTCTTTTAATGTACTTTTAGTTTTGTAATATTAGTTAACATTTTACGTTCGTAATTGTTATTTCATCTATTAGCTTCGTAAGTTTTTATTTTTAGATATGTAATAATTTTTAATATTTATAAAATTAAAATTTTTGGTTTTAACTGTTTTATTAGTTATGAATAGTTTTTTTAATAAAAATATAGAAAGATAAGTATTTTCAACTTTCAAGTTAAAAAAATCAAAGGCGTGAAATGAGAAAATTTGATATGATCAGAACAATTTAGAATTGAGAAAGAGGTTATTCTCAGCACCCTAAATATTGTTATATATAAAAGGCAAATGATCAAATAATTGTAACCTGGAAAGTAGAAGTATGACTACTATTTATCATAAGATCAATGCTTCACTCTGAAGCAAAGAGGAAAAACACTTTATTAACAATAACAATAAAAACAAAAACAAAAACAATAAAAACAAAAATAAAGTTTTTCTATAGTCCAATCTAGTATGATTCATATCAGAATAAAAAAAAGGTTTCATATAATTTTTTTATTAAATGTTTGAAAGGACTAGATTTTAATTTTATGAAATTAAAATGATTAAATCTCAAGTTTTTTAATTTCGTTATTTATCCTATTCGGAACCAAACTAAATCTAAACCAAAATAGGACCAACACCAGAACGCTTTATATTGATCTGATTTTGACATGATGCACACCTTAAACACAATCCACTACAGACGGTAATCATATGAGACATGTCTTTTTATAAAAAATAAACATCGTCTTTAAGTTATATTTATTAAATCTTTTTAATTCTTACAGAAAATATACAATAAAAAAGAAGTGAAGAGCTTTGATTTCCAAACGTTTTGATCATAAATCTTTATATAATTGTTTATGTTAATAATAATTGGTTACCTTTACATGAGAAATGATTTGTAATTAGTTACCATTGTTTTAGGCTTTTAGCACCCGTTTAATATGTATAATATAAGTTATCTCATGATGACGACAATGCCACGAGATTAATCAATAATAATACCCTTGAGAACGATAATTAAATAAGTGAGTTTAGTTTTTAAAAATTGAGTTAACATTGAAAAAACTCAATTAACTTTTTTCATTTTTTCAGTTGTTCAAGTCCCTAAAGTTGTGTCGTATTCAAATGTGTATATTTTTTACCGGCTACTGTATTAGCCGGTAAAACATAATTGATAAAACAAAAAGTTTAGAGATTTCATTGCTAAAATATGTAAAGATGATGAGTTTGTTTCCAACATTAATCAAGTGAAAATTCTAAGGTTATCTGTTTGGTAAACGGTCAAACATGTCAAATATACACTTTTAAATAAGACAAAAATAGTTTAGAAACTTAAAACTTGTTCGTAAATATGAAAAAAGTTTAGAGACTTGTTCGTGAAAATAAAGAAAGTTGATAGGATTTTTTCAATATTAACCTCAAAAGTTTTCTTGAAACTTCTATAAATAAAGTGGGCCCACTCAGCCTAACCTTTTGATTGATTAAAAGTTAAAAACAGCATGCCTTTGACAAAACCAAAGGAACGAATGATATAAACAACAAACAATCATCATGTCTTTATCAAATGTTTGGTAAAATTATACCACTAAAACACCTCTTTAACTAGTTCATTCATACTATTCTCCAAATTGTTTTCATTTTTTTTTTCAATCTTAATCTCCATTTCTCCAAGAACAAGAGATCGACTGATCCATCGATGGGTGGTACTTTGTTCGAAGACGAGTGTGATTACTTGTTTAAAACGGTTTTGATAGGAGATTCAGCAGTCGGGAAATCAAATCTTTTGTCACGGTTTGCCAAAGATGAGTTTCATCTCGAATCTAAGCCAACAATTGGGGTTGAATTCGCTTATCGGAATATAAAGATTGGAGATAAGATCATCAAAGCACAAATATGGGACACTGCTGGCCAAGAAAGGTGCATGTGACTCTCACTTTATTTATTTGTATTTTTTAGGGTCAATTTCGTATATACCTCAGCAAAATCTGTAAACCCAAAACATGATTTAATAGTATTTTACTTTGTGTATAAAAAATACTCGTATGATATTTCAGGAGTATATATGAAATTCTTTTTTTTAAATAGTTGTGACATAAGTCATTATGGTATGATTATAACAAAGCGATTGGTTGTTTTTTTTTTTATTGATATTAGATTTAGAGCGATAACAAGCTCATACTATCGTGGAGCGTTAGGCGCAATACTAGTCTATGACATAACACGAAGGGGAACCTTCGAGAACTTGAGGAAATGGTTACGAGAGCTCAGAGAGTATGGGAATCGAGATATGGTGATTGTTCTTGTCGGGAACAAATCCGATTTGGTTGACTCGAGAGAGGTGGAAGCGGAAGACGGTCAAAGTCTTGCCCAACTAGAGGATTTATGTTTCATGGAAACATCTGCAAAGGAGAATTTGAATGTAGAAGATGCATTCCTTCAAATGATCACAAAAATCTTTGAAATTGCAAATAAAAAAAGCATTGAAGCCAAGGAAAATGAGGCAAGAAAACAAATGCTTGATGGGAGAAAAGAAATGATTTATGTTGTTGATGAAGTGACTGCCACTAAACAAACTAGTTGTTGTACAACTTGAATAGATTGTTGTACCATATTAGCCTTTTATGGTCAAATATATATTAATTTGGATTATATATTAAATTTATTTAACAGGATAGATAAGTAAACTTTCTTTGACTAAATTATTAAATTTTAGTTGGAAAGAAAAGATGTCAAATGGTATTAAACTAAAAGTTGAGTCATACAATATGATATATATAATTTAAGTGTGTGTACAGCTTATGAGAATTTATGGTTTTTAAACAGATTTTATTTTATTCGTAAGTTGTGTTTGGATGACTTATACTTTGTGATATAATTAAAACTATAAAATTAGAAAAATTAAGGTATTTTAAGCACTTTGTGCTTATAAAAATTAAAATGATGAAAATAACCTTAATTTGTCACGATCCTAGTTTGGTTTATTTATTTATATATACTTTTATGTCATTTTATATTTTCAGTCCCAAACAGAAACTCAAACGACCATAAACTCGAGATAATTTTTGTCAAACAAACCCAATATCTTAAATAAATTTAAGAGTGAAATACAGTTTTGGTCATTGTAGTCTGAATTAAACTATAAATTGGTTCTTATAGTTTATTTATTATAGTTTTAATCATTATATTTACTAATTTTCTGATTTTGATTCTTATAATTTTAACAAATCATTTGTTAAATACTTAAATATCATTTTACATTATTACCCTATTTTAAAAACCATTTGGACATGACAATATTAATTAGTTTCTTTGTTATACATTTTTATCATTCCAGTCTATTTCTTTGGATCTACATCGACCAAATTAACGCTAATGTACCGCCACAATCATCAATACCAAATGTGAAACCTTCGAGCTCCCTTTTCTCGCGCGCGCACACACACACAGAGACACACATACTCTCTCATTCATCAGGCGTAATCGTAGACCACTAAATCTGACACCATTATATCCCCTTCTCCTCAACTCTCTCGTGTCGCATTAGGCATAGTTGTTAGTCGCTAAATCTGAAACCATCAATAATCAATACCCTTTAACCCCTATTATCTCTATCTTTATACATTAGGCGTGTTCATTTTGCTAATTTTGATATTATTTTAAGGTCTCGATTAACTTTTTTAGAGTTTCAAATAAATTGTGTTTTTAAAGAATATCACTAATATATGTTTTTGAGTTTGATTTTGTTGAAAACAACCCAAATACTTACAAACTAGTTTATTACCCGTGTATTACACGGGATACTTAAATACTTGAGTTTAAACTTAGTTGAGGATGAAAAGCTTCGTTAAAAATCTAAAAGTAAGATAACACGGCTGGATAAGTGACCAAGTAGATAAGAAGAGATATTTATGAGTTTTCAAAACTAAAACCCTAATTAGAAGATTTTTTTTATAAATAATTTACTTTAATTTTATTATTTTATTGATGAAACATTGTAGGATACAAATGTCATATCCTCGTTAATCCAAATGACAGTCTATTTAATCGCTAATTGACATGTAGTTACCCTTTTAACAGATGAGATTGATTAACCCATGTGTTACATGGTTACTTTTAACAACTTATTTTATTAAAATAAAATACATCTAAAGTTATATATATTAATTTTTTTTGTAAAATAAAAATCTGAAAATAATATGTTTAAAAAATATTGATTGTAAATTTGGTCTTGATTGTTGAGATTTTAGTGGGATTCACTCCTAATTTCTATAATTAATTTAAAATTAAATGTTAATTTAGGAATACTAAATGACAAATGTCAGATGTAGAATATGCCACTTGGCATCATGAGAGGATGACAAGTGGCAAAATAGTTACTCATTTAATAGTATTTATATAGATATAGATATAGATAAGCAATAGAATTTCAAAAATAGCCACAAGAAATACTGAAGTTCCAAGATTCCCGTGACGTGAGAAGTTCCTCATAGTTTTCAAGCAACAAAATATAGCATACATAAGTTTTTTATGTCATTTTAGTTGTGAAAAAGATCTCCAAACTCTAACAAACCAATTATGTATAAATGTTAGTTTTTTCTAAATCTATATATTTATTTATTAAATTTAGCAAATTAAATGAATATAATTTAGGCAAGTTACATTATATATATTTGGTGCATTAGTTGTACCAAATTTCGGCATGTATCAACTCAATTTTTTTAGAAAACTATACTATAAATATGACAACTCGATTCAAAAAAATGAAAATCTCACACGTATATTAAAAAAATACACACCAGTCATACAAGCCTGGTTAATATTAAAATCAACGAGACATAATTACAATCATCAAATATACATATAAAATGATGAACATAGTAATTCAACACGATCATAAGTTACAAATATATAATCATCAACCTCAAAGATCAATGAACTTGCTGAGCTCTTCTAGCTTCATCATCCTTGCTTTTTCACCTTCTTTCACCAGCTACAAAATTTCATTTATCAAATGAATCACTGGACTTTATAATGGTTCGAGTTAGATTTATTCAACTAAATGCAATTCATTATAACTAGTTTTACCTCAACTAAAGTGAGCGTTAGTTGATTCTTTTCGTTGTTCTTCTGGTGTAGTGCCTCCATTGCATCCCGATATTCTTTCTCCTGTTTTTCGTATGGAAACAATGGCATTTTCATTTCATGTCATAAAGAAGCTAGTATGTGTGGTTGTCCTTCTAGTTTATGTATTTAATAAGAGTACTTAAAAATTTTAGGGCAAAATAGAAATAGATGCAATGTATTTTCATCATTATATAACATGCATCACTTGCTTATTGTTGTTTTTATTTTTTGAACGACAAACTAACCTACTCCTACTCCTAATCTACCCATTTGCTTCAATAGAGGACTTCAGAACTTACTTTACCACCTAAATCCAAACTTGCATTCGGTAGGAGTCGAATGATCGTAGTAGTGAAAGTACATAATGGTGCTCACATATAAAATGTACTTAAAAGGATCTCTACTCTCTATGTATGTATGTATGTATGTATGTATGTATGTATGTATGTATGTGTATATAAATACTTTGTTCTTGAATTATATATGCATATACCTACTTTTACATAAAACAAAAATGAAGTTAAGGGATATTTTTCTGTTTTTACCCAAAATTGTTCTGTTGATCGAATAATAAAATAAATAAATCTTCCCACAAAAAAAGAGATTTATACCTAAATTTGCAAAATTTACAAGTATATTTATTGGTTCTTCACAAGATAAAAAAATTTATGGTCTAGATTCGTACCTTCTTGTGACAACTTTGACCCAAAGATCTCAACTTGCGGTTAGTAACATCTATCTTCTTTCGTACATATGTTATTTCTTTTTTCATTGGGTCCGTCAAAACCTTAAGCTCCTATATTATATGAACGAAAAAACAAACAAACATAACTTAGCGTTACACCGTCAATTCATCATGGTCATGCTTTTGATTGATGCTATTTAATTAACTATGTTGGTACTAAGTTTTTGTGAGCTTACTTCCCAAAGTTGAGCCAACCGTTTGGTTTCTTCTTCAGCACGACACAACTGAAACTTGACTTTTTGCTTGATTTGTATCTGTTTCTTCTCGATCTCTTCTTCTATCGCTTGAAACAAAGTGAACGCTTGTTTTTCTTCTTCATCTTTTCCATCCATTGACACATTTGTTTCCATGGCTGCTATGTTCTTCATTTTGCTCGTTTTTAACAGATAATTTGTTGTCAAGAATCACCCCTTTTATAGTATTCATGAACAAGTTGTCCTAGCTCATTTGATTTAAATCATTTGAGAAGTGGAAAAAAATTGTTAGTATACACATCTGTTTCATCATGATTATGGTTCAAAAAGTTAGAAAGAAATTTATGGTGATGATCATAGGGTTTTAATTTTTAAAGGGTAATTTTCTTTTTAATTTAGTGACTTGTATCTCGTGCAATGGAAGTTGTACATTGTATTGTACTATGTCATGATTAGATCAAATGTAAAACCATGCATGATTAAATGATGGAAAAACAGGTAAGTGAAGCATGTGACAAACCAACCATTTGTTGAACCAAATGCCCTAGTTTATTAATTATTGATTATTAATTAATTAATTAATTAACATCTTTTTTAACTTGGGTTTAATATGAAAAAAACCAACATGTTTTTTACGTTTTTGCGGTTTAATCTCTCCGTGTTATTTTTTACCAATAAAATCCTTAAGTAATATATTTGTTTGTGCTTTTTGGAATTTTTCTTTATTTTTTCAAAAAAGTTTTCAAGTTTGTGGACTTTTCGGAGAAACATAGTGAAAACATGTTGGTTTTTTGTGAAAAAAGTCAGGATTGATTATGGAAAAAAACAAAACTTTTCCGAAAACCGGATTGAAAACAATAACTTGAGGACATTCTTAGTAAAAAATAACACGGATGGACTAAATCGCAAAAAATATGAAAACATGTTGATTTTTTTCATATTAAACACTTTTAACTTTTAACAAAGAAGTCGAAATGTTCAAATAAATTAAAAATAAAAATAATCACAAATTAAAGAATTTCGACCTTTTGATTTTTATTCAAACAGTTATTTATTTTATAAATTTCATTGGCTGCTATCAATCAAAATCGACACATGACTAGCACAATTTGGTCGTGTTCTTTCCCTTTCATATTACTTTTGTCTGAACATCTAACTAATATTTCTCGGTTTACGCTATTCAAACCCTTCTTACGAAGATAGACAAGTTATTTGTTAAAAATATGAATTAATATGTATTATTTTAATAACTTAATATAAATTAAAAAACAAATTGATGTGAGTGGATGAACATAAGATAATATTTAAACGTTACATGTGTTTTGAGTTCGATTCAACTCAAAGATCGCTTGAGCTAGAACTAAAGTTAACAAATTCCTGATCATAAGTTATATACATTTACTTAGCGTATTGTACTCGTAATGCTATTTAGTATTTTAAAAATGCATGGATTTCTTGAAACAAACCTTATTCATTTTTAAAGTATTGATAAAACTGTAAAAACTTAAACGAACAAGATTATTGGTTAATCTATAATTAAAAGGTTTATAAATTTTTAATTTTTTGGGAATCAAGAAGCAGGCATTGCTTTAAAAATGAATGACTTACAAAACGGACAACTAAACTCACAATTGTTCATCAGTTTTATAACACATTTTGTATGATACACGTGACCACACCTGCTGAGTTGACTCACTACATCATCTTTCTCATACTCCTTTAAGCAAATAAAGCAAGTATCATCAAAAGATCTATGCCTTCTTCGACTTCTCAAGTCTTCAAACCGAATGACAGGAAGATCCAACAAGGATCCCACATCTCGAAGATTATTTCGATGAATCACACTATTCATGAATCTCGTTAAGATTCTGACAAGGTCATGTTTGATACGAAACAATAGAAACAATAAACAAACGTAGAAGAAAATCGTTACACTCGATGCATCAAACATCATTTTCTCTTGATCTAAATTTGTCTTTGATTTGGGACATGGGAAATACAAGTTATCTATGGAAGTTTATAAAAGAAAAAGGTTGAGAAACAAGTCAATTGGTCACAAACACACATTTCCTTAAGTTTGGTTACCAAATTAAGATTTTGGTAACATGGCTTTTGCACGTAACATTTAAAAAGCCAATTGTGGATGTCACGCTTATTATTATTTTTTTTGGCTAATATTTTATTATTTAACCAGTCTATAACACATGTATTACATGGATTAATTCAGAAAATATATTCTAAACTTATATTGTACTTACTAATTAATTATTTTTTCTTCTTGTTATATAGCTATAATAATCGTTGGTTATACTATAAAAATGTGAAATTAATATAAAAATATATAAAAATCAATCAAAGGGTTACCCTTTTATAAATTTATAAATGGAAAAGGAAAGTATTTAAATATTTTTTTCTAGTTATTATTTAGAAATTTATAATTGTAATTAAGTAAAAAAGGCGGAAAAACAAAATTTTGGAAGAATATGGGAGTGACATGTAGCAGAATATGTTCTATTTTATTATATATATAGATAGATAGTTTGTATGAACTTTACATGAACTAAACCTTATGATATTTTGATTTTGCATAAAAAAATAAATGGAATTAATAAAATTGATTTGTATTCCAAACACATCAAAGTACCTGTACATATGCAATTAATGTGATTTAACAAATAATTTAACTAAGATTTTCAAGTAAAAGATAAAAATACCTAAAATGTAAGTTTTATAGGAAGTATTGTATGTGTTATCAAAAGTGATTTATATACATTTCTGTTACCATGATCGGTCATCTTATACATTTCCAATTTCATATACGTGATTTATATTACATTTTATACATATTTTGGCACTCCTACTTTTTTACCACCCCCACCACCAAAACTGCTCCGCCGCTGCTGATAATGCCGATTCCCTCCCCCATTAAACTCGAATTTGGTAAAAAAATTTTTTTTTTGATGTAAATGAAATTCATTTCATTGTATAATAAATCGATTTTTAAGATTCTTTTGTAAATGAAACATGGATTTCTTTGTAAATGGAACTTGGATTTCTTTATATAAAAAACTTGATGTAAATGGAACTTTGTTAAAACATTAAGATTCTTGTTGTTAAAAATTCAAATTTATTTGTTCTAGTTGTAGTTCATGTTCTTTCTTGTTGAATTTATTAAAGTTGTGTTTTTATATGCTAACTTGTATATAAAAATTCAGATTCTAGCTAGATTTATACGTGTAGCAATGTTGTTCTTGTTTATGTTGGATTTATGAAAATTCAGTTATGACGTTTTGTAGTATTGTTATGTTCTAGTTAAAATTATATGTATTATTCTTGTTCCTGATCTAGTTTTTTAGTATTGTTGTGTTATAGTTAGAATTATATGTATTAATATGGACTGATATTTTATACAGTAAAAGATTTTAATACAGATTCAACATACAAAAAAAACATACTCATTGATTCAATATTAAGTAATCAGCCTAGTCACTTGTCAATCAACACTACAATAAGTTTTCAGCCACTTATCACTTATGTAAAATAACAACACCTAACTCTCCATAAAATAAAACTAAGGCTTGTTTCGCTCATAAAATGAAATTTAAAAGAATTTGATTTTACTTATAGTATGTTTGAAAGTTTGGATTACAAAAATAAAGAATAAAAATTTACTTACATTATATGATTGGGGGAATTAGTCGTTCTTAACCATTTGTAACACAATTAAATTACTTACATTTTACAACCATACCTCTTAGCTAACTTTAAACATTGTTTCTAACATTTGTAGCTCGGTAACGTCAACAAGGGATGGGCTTAGTTCGGTCCAAACTCGAAAAAGCCAAAAACGAAAAACTCTCAAAATTAAGAACCGAGGACAGTCCTGAAAATAACCAGCCAGGTTTCGACTTTTCTTGATTTTACAAAGAAAATTAGAAAATTGGACTGGTCCGAACCGGGTGGAGCCGAAAACCAATCTAATAAAATTATAGTAACTGAGAATTGACTCGAAAATAACTGGTCCGGTCCATTACTTTCGTTCTTTTACGCCGCCGTCGAAAGCCCGGTGTAAGACATTGACTTGGGTCTTGCAGCTGCCAACCTTCAAAGGAGGAGTTCAGGGTTTTAGTTCGGGTTAAACGGTTCCTAATCTCAACAAATGGATTTAAAGGGATGAATTTTTGTGATTTTTCAGTTTTGGGTCGGGTTTTCAAAATTTCTGAATACGATTTATGTTAACTCATAAAATGGGCCCGGTTGATGAGAAGTTACGCGGCCCATTTCAACATATCCAGCTGATATTATTGCCTCCTCGGCTTCCTCCATTGATAACCCCCACACCGCCACACGATCTCACACGATCTGCGGGTGAACTTCTCTACAAATAACTGATCGACCGGAAAAGGGATGAGATTTTAGCTACACTATTTGAACATCATACAACCATGGCTGCTCAGTATCATCAACTCACAAAGGTTTGAATTTGATTAGATGTATATCAACGTCTTTTGATGTTTTAGACCTTATTGATCTTACTCTGTTCCCGACTGAATACTTAGGAATTTTTGTTTATTGTACTCGTTTGCAATCACTAGTTGTCTGAATCTTCCATAGATCGTTTAGTTTATTAGCGAATTTTAGAATATTTAAGGGTTTAGAATTGTGGACTAAGATATGCAATCAAGAAGACACGAAGATTACGCTTCTCAATCTTCTTTCGGCCGGAGCCGTCGAAACGCTGATCTCGATGCTGATAGTTACTTAATGATGTCACCTCGCTCTAAGAGGAGTTGGAGCCCCCGCAGAATGGAGGGTTCTTCGTACTCCCAACGAGGGTTGAGTGGTCGTAGGAGTGCTTCTTTGGAAAGGAGGAGGGCTTTAAATGAAGGTAGTAGAAGAATTCGATCTAGGTCACCGTCTCATATGGAGGCCAGAAGAGGAGGCTCTTTCTATAATGATGATTTGGAGGTTGATAGAGACTTTTTGGCACCAGAACGGCGTGCTAGATATGAGTTTTTTGATCGGATGGACGGGAAACATGATCATGTTGATTCTCCTTTGAGGAATGAGTTTGGTTATGGCCATGGTTCATCCAGAACAGCTATAATGGATAATAAGTTTGAAGGTAGGAGATTAGATAGCAGGATGGGTGAAATTGAGAGTCGGAAATCTGCAGTTACTGGACTATACAGGTCGACTGGGGACATGGGACCCACATCAAAAACTGAAAGCGGTGGGGATCTTGCATCAGTATCGCTAAAAATTGGTTTAGGTCAGCTTGGGAAGGAAAGAGCTACGTATCCAGACGTTCGAGACTCATATTCATTCGATAAGTTTATAGCTACTAAACAGTATAGGGATGAGGAGACTAATATGGCTCATCTGAGGGATACTTCTTATTCCAATTTGACAGCATCTAGGTCCAATAAATCCATGGGTGCAACTCACTTCAAGGATTATGCACGTACATCTCCACGAAAGTCAGGGGTTGATCATTATGCTTATCGAGACAGTATACCTTTGCCTCGAGACAACCATCCAGCAAATACACCAGAGCCTTTGTCTCACTCCAGATATGAACAAAGGCAGCATTTGGATATTGGCAGAGACCCTGAGCCTGATGTCAATGAGGATATGGTTCGATACCGGCGGGACGCATGTAGCCCTCTAAGAACTGGCCATCTTGATTCTTTGCGACTTCAACCACAACTACGTGAAAGAGTTGGCTCTTTATATCCATCTGATGACATCTATGACAAGATGAATCTGCACGAGAGAGTGGATTACGGCGATAGAGATATGTTCAAATCGACTCTGTTGGACCATGTTCCACAGCGAGCAGAAACTTCTGATTTTGCCCGCAGGAATATGAACAATAGAAGTTCATTGGATCATCTTCCTTTGGAGAAGCTAACAACCACAACTAACACTGGTTTGAGCAGATCTCCAGCTGAGAGAAGAGAAAGGGCACAGTATCTGGATCCTGCTAGTGTTCATTCTCGCTTGGGGAGGAAAATTCCAAGAGAACAGGAAATGCCATACATGGGTATGGTACAAGATCGCGAAGAACGAATTAGACTAGGTTATGACAGTAAACGAGATGTAGATACAGGATCTCAAAAGGAAAGAATGAGTAGCCCACCAGGGTATTTATATGACACAGAAAGGCTTAGACTTCCTGAAAGGACAAATAAGATGGAAGACCATGATTTTTCCCCGTATGGTTCATCCAGTAGGTTTCTGAAGAGAAAATACACAACGGACGATGAAGAAAATAGGATCACTTCTAGAGCGATGAGTAGATTGGATACTATCAATAGAAGACCCCATCATGAGTTTGATGATGATGAGTGGATAGAAGATGTCAGGGGTTCAAATTTTACTAAAAGAAGGGTCCATACTCATGGATTCAGTAGAAGGGTAGACAACGATTACGATGAAGCAGATCCAATGTCTGAGGAATGGTTCTCTAATGACCCTGAGGAATTCATGCCCAATCATCACATGAAATCATATAAATATGAGGATAAGTATGCCAAAGGTCATCCCAGATCTGGTGGTCGGGGTGGGTATAATTCATATCATTCAAATAGAAGACATGTTCTTCCAAAATGGAAGAATGTGTCAATTAGAAGTGAAAATGACAAGGAACTTGACATGTACTCTTCTGGTGAAATAAAGCAATATGAAGATTGGGCAAGTTGTGCAAAATCAGAACCACGTGAAGACTCCGAGGAGTTTAAGCAGCTGGTACATGAATATTTCTTATCTTTCACCAAAAAGTTGAATGATACCACAGGTGTGCAGAGAAGATACATGGAGCAAGGGCGGGCAGGTAGCTTATTCTGCATCGTTTGTGGAAGAAGGTCTGTCTTTCTCTTTACAATTTCTCCGTAATGGCGGGCACTTATATTCACTAACTGATGTAGGAATCTTGATATCATATCTGCACCATGATCACATGGTCACTTTAACATTGAAGATGCCATAATTCATTTGTCATTCTCGGATTTGGATGACTTAATATATTCACTATTAGACAGTGTTTTTCTTTGTTGGGGAGAGTACTGGGCACTTTACTGCAAGAAACACGGACTTGTCTTTAAGAAGTGCTGATTAACTTGCAATATATGGCTCTCAAGGACTGCACATACTAAGTTCTTCTGGGATAACTAAAATGGAAACCATACCCGGGAAGAGTAATATGTGACGGTCCTGAATATGCATTGGATAAGATGTATTAAGGATTGTAGGTATTGGATTAACAGATTGATAAGTGATTCTACAAGTAGAAGAGGAACCTCTCTTTGTTTTGACATGTGAAATATTGAGTTGTTTAATCTTCTTATCCTGCAGTCCTGCATACGACACACAGAAACAAGAGATGTGGAATTTCTGTGGAGTGGGCCTTGTGTGTTTGTGAGTAGCTGGTGTAATTCATCTGGTATATGGCTGAAATATGTGAGAGAGAGAGAGAGAGAGAGAGAGAGAGAGAGAGAGTGAGAGTGAGAGTGAGAGTGAGGAAGAGAGAGTGCCTAATATGATTATGATTCGAGTATGTAATGGTGGACAGAAACTCACGAGTTTAGGAGCAAGGGAGTTTACCTTTATTTTTTCTTTTGTGTTATTAAATTTAAAAATCCTTGCTACATCATTATCTTTTTCTTTACAAGTAAAGATAACCTGATAAGCAGTTTATACTTTTTGGCCCAACATAATATCTTCAATGGTTTATGAGGCAGCTATTTACGATGAAAACTATGCTGAATGTCTAACATATGTAGTGTAAGGAAGGAAATTTCTGGTCCATTTGTTCTATGCGAATGCGATAACCCGATAGCGTACATTTTCCGTTGATCATCTTATCTTTTAAACTGTTAGTTTGATTTCTGGTCCTGTGTTCTATGTCTCTTTTTTTTTTGGTATAAGCTGCAGTCCGTCCTTAAAATTCTTCATATACTGCATCTCTTAGAGGTATGCTCATTTACACCATTGTTCATTTTAAGGAAATTAATGGTAAGTTGCAGTTGTTCAAAAGTAGTTGGTTTGCTTTTTTTCTTGACTTTTGAAATTAGAAGTGTATTAGGAAATGATATTGTTGCCTCTTTTACTTCTCCGCTGCTGGGGGTTCTAATGGTTTTGATCATAATGATTTAAATGTGCAAGGTTTTGAAGCTAGTTATAGGCATTATGATAATTTTAAGTGTTCTAATTGGAATCCACTTGTATGAAATTGTGGGAGATTCCAATTTCTAACAGCTTATGTGTTTCGAGTATACTGAGTGTTGCTGGTAAAATTCTTTCTAAAAGGGAAACAATTATTAGTTCAACCGTAAACCAATATTGTGACAATATGTAGGGCCCACTCTGTTTGCATACCTATCTGCTCTTATTATTAGCTTGTTTCTTGCTGAGGTTGGAAGGTGCATGTATTTATGTCCTTGTTCTCATTTTTCAAATTGTTTTACTTTCTTTCAGCCTGTCAAAAGAGTTTTTAGACACTCAACGGTTAGCAATGCATGCTTATATGTCTCACAAGGTTGGGTTGAGGGCTCAACACATGGGACTTCACAAGGCAATATGTGTAATGTTAGGTTGGAACAGTGCTATTCCTGCTGAAACTCTTAGATGGTATCCAGAACCCCTTTCCAGCACCGAAGCTTTGGCTCAAAAAGATGATCTTGTAATCTGGCCTCCAGTTATCGTAGTTCATAACGTATCCATCACTAACAACGATTCAAACGGGCAGGGACCCACAACCATAGAAGCACTTGGACAGTTTCTCCGAGGTATGTCGCTATTTCTACACAAAACTAACTGGTTTTATGAAATACAGAACCAACTCTCGAACACAAATCTTTTGTTGGATGGATGTCAGGTAAAGGTTTAACTGGTGGGAAAATTAGACTTGGAAAACCTGCAAATTGCAGCATTATGTTGGTAAAATTCCTGGGTACGTTTTCTGCGTTACAAGAGGCTAAAAAGATTCATCAATATTTTGCAAAGAACAAGCACGGAAGAAAAGATCTGGAGCAAATAACTTCCAGCAAGGGGAAGAACAAAGATGGCGATGAATCTGGGGAAGGCGGGGATGGGAATGGAGACAAAGAGGCGGAGCGGGTGCTGTATGGGTACATGGGCATCGCAGAAGATTTGGAAAAAGTTGATTTTGATACGAAAAAGAAGTGTTCAATCAAGAGCAAGAAAGAAATTCAGGACCTTGCTGATGCTCCGGTGAAACCTGAGTAAGAACAAACAAACAAACCATGCATATCCATCTATCTATCTATCTTTCCTGCTTATACTAAGCACAGACAGTAGATCTAGTTTTTGGAGCTTATATATATTTTCTGTTGAACAATGGTCAGCATTCGGTTTATATACCTGTGAAACCAAGAAATATTTTGTTAAATACCTTTTTCACAGGTTGAAACCGACAAAATGCCGTTACACGATGCATGCATTACTGTTTTTTTTTTTTTTTTTTTTTAATTTGAAAAGAAGTTGAATACACTTTAAGTTTGCTGATTATACATACATGGGATGAGTCTTTGGCCTTAGCTGTTAGACTAGGTTATATGCTCATGTAGTACATGGGTTAAATTTAAAAAAAAAAATAAAGAATAGATATTTATAGAAGGAATTATACTAAAAATCAATACACTTTTGATATTTTTCGATTAAGTCCTTGTATCAAAAACATTTCCATAAAACTCCTTCGACTTGAAATTTTTTACGACTTGTGTTGTTTTATAGGATTTTTCATATGTTTTTCATAAACTTTTGTTAAGTTAAAAGACTTTTATGTAAACACTTTATGTGCAGTGATTTTTACGAAAACGTTTTAAAGTTGAGACTTTTATGAAAATGTTTTTGGTGCAATGACTTATTTGAAAAGTACTAAAAGTACGTTGGACTTTTACATCATTTTTTCTTTATAAAAACAAATGAAATAATTATAAATTTAGTTATATATATATATATATATATATATATATATATATATATATATATATATATATTAGATTTATTAGATTAGATTATTCTAGATTGAATTGTATTTGGTTTTATTTCAATTTTAATTTTAGAAATGACACGTGGTTGATTGAATCTTTGACACGCGAGGAGTTAAATGGAAGTTCAATACCTGACAAAAGTATTTATAGATCATGAAAGTTTTTTTGCTTATTATATTAAAAATTGTATAATTTAAATGAAATAAATTAGTCATGATATATATAAAACAACTTATTGTTTATTTATGCTTTTTTAACTTGACAAGTAGATAAGTAGAGTAAAAAAGTAGAAAAGAAAACCGATTTTAGTTTGTGACCGTGTGATTGACAGACAATGATGGTTTACTCGATAAAAGTAAAAATCAAAACAATATGATTTTGTATCTTACGCAAATACAAGAATACCTCTGTTGTCAACGACCATTCTTTAACCACAAATTTTTTTTAAAAAAGTTTCAATCAACAACGAATCAGATGAGAAGACGAACAACGATGTGCTCTTCTAAAGAAGTGTTGGCTTCCAAATCTGAAACAAGATCTATCTTCTAGATCTTCAAGGGTGCCTCCTGCAACGCAATCTTGACCCAACGGGCCGAACAATTAAGTGGAGTTATTGTAAAAAACTAAGATAGAACATAATTTTTTTTAAAAATGAAAATTTATAAAACAGTGTATTAAAAAAACTGTTCTTTGAAAAAAATTTCAGGATTATATAAATTTTATGACTTTTGGTCGTCAACTCGTTTGACCCATTTGCTTGAATGGGCTCAAATTGCCAACCTTGCCTGCAACTAGTACACACACGAATTAAACAGAGTGTTACTATTCTTACCCCATAAATGTATATTTTACCCCATCATTATTACTACATTATTAAAAATCAGTTTTTTATAATTAATTAGCCAATAGAAAAATCACAGATTTTATCATTTCAATTTTCATTGTCTGCCGAACTTTTTTTTCTACCCCATCATGGGATGAGTGTAAATAGACTAACCCAATTAAATATTAAAAAGTAAAAATCATCGATTTGAGTTTTACGTCCCATCGATTTAAGGAACCACCTAGTCACTGGTGGTGGGGTGATATAGCTTTCAAAACTTACTTGACAGAAAACCTTAAAATGTGCCATCTATGAGAATCAAGAGATTGAGATTGAATCAAGTGAATTGGAGGGTGGATCTATGAAGATTTGGTGGTTTCATTCTTACACCTTTGATCTTGTTTAATCTCCAAGTCAAGATCTTTTTCAAATTTCAACTTGTGGTTTTATGTCTTTACACTTCTATTTTGAACAATGATTCTAAAAGAGGATAATCTGAAAGAGAATGTGTGTTTTTAATTTGTCTCGTCAATGAGTCGGTGTTTATCAGATTTGTATATTTTGGTTGGGTTTTTAATTTTTTGTTGTTATTGATAAATAACAAAAAATTTATTCTTATTTTTACTATAAAAAAGTTATGACAACCTGTTTAGCATGTTAATAGGTAAAAATTTGCCATAAACAGTAAAAATATAAAAGTTAATGTTATTATTAATAAAAATTAAACAAATTGCTATAAACGGTAAAAAACAAAAAAAAATGTTGCTATTTTGACAACTTTTTACATGTGAACCTACTAATCAAGTTATCACAACTTTTTAATTACCAAAATAGGAATTACTTTTCGTTTTTTACCAATAACAGCAAGAAATTGAAAAACTAACCAAAATGCATAAAATGTTTAAACACAACTCAACAGATTATACTTTGATGGTATTTTACATAATTTTCCCATAACTTATTTATTTATTACCATAGTTAAAAGTTAAAGCTAGGTTAGCTTAGTTAGTTTAATTTAAACTATATCTGAGTAACATTAGATAAATGACACTTCAAAAAATAATTATGCTGATATATGACAGATTTAATTTCTCATTTACATATGTCGGTTAATCACTAATTTATTAGTATTAATAGATATGGCCAATTGTCAAAAACGATAAGTTTTTACTGTTTATAACAATATTATTTGTTTTTTATTATTAAAAACATCAATTTTTCTATTTTTTTTTATCAAGGGTTAATAGTTGAAAATAGCAACAATGTTTTGCTCTTTTACCGTGTATAGCAACATTATTTAATTTTTATAATTAGTAGCATTAACTTTTAAATTTTTTTTACCGTTTATAACAACTTTTTACCTATTAACATGTTCAGCTTGTTAACGCACTTTCTTGTTACCAAAAATAACATCAACTTTTTATCTTTTAACTAATAACATCAATAAATTAAAAATCCAAACAAATTATATACAACAATTTATAAAACTTGAACACATTCAAACACATGAAGTTTATAAACTTTGAGATCCGCCACGTAGTTTATAATTTATAATATAAATAAATATATAAATAAACCTGTATTGTACTGTACACTCTATAAAGGAATGAACTAAAAACAAATAAAGACTCCAAAACCTCTATATATCCTCTATTCCTTACAAAATTTGGTGTATTAAAAATGATCAATTAGGTGTCATTTGGTTTGCTGAATTTTTACCAAATTTGATTTTTATGATATTGTAAAGGTATTTTAAAATGTTTAAAAGAATATTAAAATCAAAATCTTATAATAAATTCATGAAATGCTACAAACCAAACGCTACCTTAAAATGACTGTTTACAAAAACTATCTTCTTTGAAAGTTAAGAAATTTGATGCCATAAGCGAAAATGACGAAGAACAAAACAACCCAAGCGATATGAGCCATTGCAACGTATCGAAGAAAATCGTACTCGAATCCTAAGAAACCTTTGATGAAATCCTTTACCGGCATTGAACCAGCTCCCGGAACTTCGATCAGGCTGTTGTTTTCACCCACCTGAGACGTTATAACCCCGTATAGCGTCCACGCCACCGGTGAACCCCAATAATACCACCTCCACCATATCGGAATTTGCTGCAAACACATATATATACATCCATTTTTCATTAGAGAACACGATACGCGACATAGAATTAATGCATGTTTCGGGTATATATATATCGAGAGTGTCTTACTGTTCGAGGGATAAGGAAGCCGGAGAACAAGTTCCAAAAACTAAGGAAGAAAGACATGGTAATGGCGGCGATATGATAGTTCGGAGTTAGCGCTACGAGCATCATCCCGTATAATGTGAAATAGATGAAGCACATACATACGAAGAAGTAGAACCACAAGAACTTGCTCGCCGACCATGCGAATCCAATCATCACGTAAAGTATAAGACTGTAAATAAACGTTTGAACGCAAACGTAACTTACTTCAATCGCTACCTGCAAGTAATACACGATCAAGGCCGTCTCTTAGATTTCGGAGGCCCTGTGTAATAACTATAAAAGAGACCCTATAAACTTAAAATTAATATTAGCATCATCAACATTAATCTTATTTTTAAAAAAAACTTATCAAGAGCCCAACTTTGAGACTTAACAAGCTCTTCAATTCATTTTTTCTTTTTGCGTTTTTAATTCCCAGAATCGTGTTTTCTCATCCTAGAAGACATGAAAGTTTATAAAACGATTAAGAAAATGTTGAAAGAATGAAAAAATACAACCTGATGGTGACTTATTGGGGCATTAAGCTTTGGTTTCACAAACATTACACATAAACATGCCCTTAAAAAAAAAAAATTTGTGGCCCTCTGGATTTTGGGCTCTGGGCGAAGGCCCATTTCGCCCTTCCTCGTCACCGGTCCTGTACACGATCAAAATCACCGACAATAACTAGATCATACAAGCAACCCGGCCGCATAACTGTATGTATATACCTGAGCAAATGCATACGGGAGCGGCGAGTACATTCCTGCGGCTTTTTCGCGATAGAAAACCGTCCTCTCTACCGACACCACAGCCTGAACCGAAGAAGTATTTGTTCCACCAAGAAACATAACAGCAGCATACATAGCTCCCAACATATTCATCAGATCTTGTTGTCGACTCCTGTTTAAGAAAAGCACCATCAGATCGACATACCGAACTAGACTTGATCGATGTTTGATGCATTCTTACGTTCTTTGGCCTTTGTCCCAGAAAATTATTCCGAAAATGATCGCAATCACTATCGTCATCAAGAACCGGACAACATTGTACTGTGGATGTCTCCAATACGATAACCGTTGTTTCCATAAACATGCCTTGCATTGTGTTAAAAACGGTTGTGAGTACTGCGTCGAAAAATGCAGGTCCTGGGACCCTGCTGCAGGTGTGCTCAGCTCGTTAACGAGCTCCTGGTTCCTCCTGTGTGAAGAATCGACGATTAATCTTATCTAAAACACGAGAAATTTGGGTTCAAATGATCGAAAACGAACCTATAGAGTTCAGAATTAGAGTAGATCGCTGCAAAATCGACTCCGAGTTGAGCTTCAACCGCTGAAGAACTCACTTCAAGCATCCAAGTTGCGGGATTTTGTCCCTCTTTTATTTTAGGAACCTCTTGAAGCGACTGAAAAATGTTTTCGTAAAGACATAAAAAACATACGAAATGAAGGTGTTTGTGATAATCACTACAAGAAAAATGTCATTTAGTGACAAAAAAATGACACTATATCTTACTTTTAGTGACACTTATGAAAAAAAGTAGGTATAGAGTAATCTTTTACCCATACTTTTCTAAATTAGTGATATAAAAATTGTCACAAAATACTTGAGGCCTATACCCACATACATTTTTAGTCATTATATATCTATTCTCACTCCACTTTTACCCACCTTTTTGTTGGTGTCACTATAGATATCAAAATCTTTTACCTACACAATAAAAAGAGCGGGTAAAACTGGAGTGAGTATAGATATATAGTGACTAAAAATGTATGTGGTATAGGTCTCAAGTATTTTGTGACAAAATTTTTGTGTCACTAATTTAGAAAATGTATGGGTAAAAGATTGTTCTTTACCTACTCTTTTTTATAAGTGTCACTAAAAGTAAGATATAGTGACACTTTTTTTTTGTGTCACTAAATGACACTTTTTTTAGTACACGTATCGTTGATAATAACAAAAAATTCATCGTTATCGTGTAAGGAAAATGACTATCGATGTAACGGGAGCGTGCACTTACTTGAAAGTATTGAACTAGCAGGCGAGAATGGTGTCCCAAAGGTCCAGCATAAATGACCTGACCACCTCTTTTCATCAACAAAAGCTGTAAGAAATTAATCAAGTTAGCAAGTTTCGAAAGATCGTAAAATGGTAAGATTTAGTATCGAAAGTAAAGAAGCTAACTTTACCTCGTCAAAAGCTTCGAAAATGTCGATACTTGGTTGATGAATCGTGCATACGACTGTTCGACCTGTATCAACTGTGTTCCTGACGGTTCTCATTACAATGGCTGCAGCTCTTGCGTCGAGCCCTGATGTGGGCTCATCCATAAAGATAATGCACGGATTAGCAACCAACTCAACGGCTATAGTGAGTCTCTTTCGTTGCTCGGTAGAGAGACCGTCCACTCCTGGAAGCCCGACTAACGAATCCCTTACAGAATTCAACTCGACCAAATTCATAACTTCTTCGACGAATATCTGAACCACACAAGAAAACACAAAATCGGATACTTATTGGTTAGGTTGGCAGATGTTCTGGCTCTGTTACCGACCGTAAACCTTACCTGTCGTGATTGATCCGTTATGTCTGGAGCAAGACGTAGCCAGGCAGAGTATGCAAGCGATTCGTAAACTGTAACATGCGGAGAATGGATATCGGTTTGTTCACAATATCCACTCACACGAGCGAAAGTTTCTTGCTTTTTCGGGAACCCGGAAATGCTGATGTCCCCTTCGATGTACCCACCGGTCTTTCTTCCGGCTAAAACATCCATCAAGGTAGTCTTTCCGGCACCACTTACGCCAACTAACGCTGTCAAAATGCCCGGCCTAAACGCTCCACTGACATCTCGTAGCAGCTGTAGACGATCCTCCTCGTATCCTTGAGCTTTCATTTCCTAATAAACAAACCGAACAATCTTTTTTTAGTTTTTTTATCCGCTACACTATCCACTTTTAAAGATTTAACTATAAAGAAACAGATCAAACGGGTCATATGGGTTGACGTGTCTCAACCCGTGTGACCCGTTTAGAATGTTTCAAATAATTGGACTTACAGCAGGCATATCTACATAGTAATTGACATGATCAAATGCAAGTGATAATGGCTTAA
The DNA here is from genome assembly GCA_020465985.1 of Centrapalus pauciflorus. Classification (NCBI taxonomy): domain Eukaryota; kingdom Viridiplantae; phylum Streptophyta; class Magnoliopsida; order Asterales; family Asteraceae; genus Centrapalus; species Centrapalus pauciflorus. The sequence goes on along the minus strand of JAANYP010000698.1, from coordinate 953,879 downwards.
ATGGCAGCACCATTCCTTTCTTTTTTGCATTTCTGCTTGCCATTTCTGTGCCTGGAATCAGTAACATTTCATTATTAGTTACTATTCTAATCGCGATTTCGAGTTTTGAAGATTAAAAACCTTGATCTGTGACTGATCTCGGGTTGCTAGTTTCGTCTTCAACGCTCGATACAACAGTTTTCGACTCTCCAAGAGCTGCAAATTTGTGTCAAAAGATACATTAGATTTAGAACAAATCAACTTCCAAAAATGTCGGTCCGAAAACACTTACGATTTAAGTAAGTCAGTGCTAGAACGAAGAAGACGGTAAAGATGACCGAAAACGCACAAAGTGCACCAACACACACCCAAAACATATACTCCTTGTTGAACATGCCTCTAGAACTGAGAAGAACCCTGCCTACCGTTGGTTCGTTGATTCGTGGATCTGGATTCGGCTGTAACATATAAAACGAAACATGAAACCGATGCAAAATAACTAAACTTTGATCGATAAGCTATCGTTAATGCTTACGGTGTTCCATCTATCGTCTAAAAACTCGTTCAGCATGATGGCATTCTGTCCATACATCATGGGCGAAATGTAATATCCCCAAATCATCCATGGATCAATGTCATCTGTAAGCAATACGAAAAGTGTTTACATTCATCAGCAAGACTACGTAGAAATCACGAGAGAATTTTCGGGTTACAAACCTTTTGCGACGATGAATCCACCGAGAACAAAAACTATTAGCAGTGTAAAGGTACCAAGAGCGCTAGCAACGACTTGTATTCGTCCAACTGCAGCGAGGAATCGAAAGAGACACAAAGCCATTTGGTGCACACAAATATACGCCAAAAGTTGTCGGAAGAACCTACTAGCTGAAGGAGCGAATCCTATTGTGTAATATGTTATAACGATCCAAATGAGCGACTCGATGATCGATATAGGGATCTTTAGAAGCCAAATGGGGATCGCAAACGCCCACGCTGGGTAAAACAAAGAATCCCTTTGTTTGAAGAAAACGGGAAGCCTCATAACGGTGAGCGCGAGCTCAGCAGCACCGTTAAACATCACAGTAAGGAGGCTAAAGAACAATGCTCCCATATATTTTCCGCCATCTTTGAGCTGACCACTTTTCATCGTCGTTCTAAAGAACACCGTAAAGGTGATAATCGACATGACTGTAATCTGAAATGTTTTGAAGATGTATAAGAAGGCGTTGCGCTTCATTAGTAACCATTCTCTTGCTAAATTCGCTTTTAGAAGGTCCAAATTCGATATACCGTACTTTTCTTTAACCAACGCAGCAGGATGTGTGCTGTTTTTGTCGTAAGGAGTCACGAGATCATGACAAAGACGCTGTCCAAACGGAGACCGACTGAACAGCTGCACGAATTCGGGGACAGGGACAAAACGGTAAGGTTCGTTTTTCTTGAACCAGTACTGTTCTTGATCTTTTCTTGAAGTAACTTCTTGTAAAAAATCCGCAACTCCTTTCCTTTTCGGGCATTTGAATCCCACGTTTTCAAAGAAGTCGAGAACATTTGCACGCGGGCCTTGGTACACAATTTGACCCTCGGAAAGGAGTATAATGTCATCGAATAACTCGAATGTTTCAGGCGCCGGTTGTAGAAGCGAGATGATCATGGTTGCATCCATGATGTGAACCATTTGTTTCATATACGTAACAATCTGACAAGTAGTCGAACTATCTAAACCAGTCGAAATTTCGTCCATGAAAAACACTTTCGCAGGCCCGACCAACATTTCTCCTGCAACCATCAAATTATAACAATTAGGGGGCGTTTGGTTCGCTGATTCTCTGGATACTTTGGGATTTTCGTTAGAAATCTCATGTTTGGTTCAAGCGTATGATTTGCATACCAGTGGTGACACGTTTCTTCTGTCCGCCGGAGATTCCTCTTCGCATCTCATTTCCGACCATGATATCAGCACAGATATCTAACCCGAGTATCTGGTCACGTTAGCTTATGATCGTGAATCACCTGATTTAGACATATATAAAACACTACAAGAAAAGTGTCATTTAGTGACACAAAAAATCTTACTTTTAGTGACACTTATGAAAAAGTGTAGGTATAGAGCAATCTTTTACTCACACTTTTTCTAAATTAGTGACACAAATTAACACATACAATTTTAGTCACTATATATCTATACCCACTCCACTTTTACCAAACTTTTTGTTTTGTAGGTAAAAGATTTTGATACATATAGTGACACTTTTTTTACAACAAAAAAATGGGTAAAAGTAGAGTTGGTATATATATATAGTGACTAAAAATGTATGTGTTTGTGTCACTAATTTAGAAAAAATGTGGGTAAAAGATTGCTCTATACCTACACTTTTTCATAAGTGTCACTAAAAGTAACATATAGTGACACTTTTTTTTGTGTCACTAAAAGCGTGTGTCATTAAATGACACTTTTCTTGTAGTGAAGGGAAACCTGAGATTGTGAGCTAAATTTACTTAATTACCTTAAGAACATAATCAGTAACCAAACTAGATTCTTTGCCAGGCATTGCTATGGCTTTCATAAAAGTATCAATATCGGGGTCTGGTGTGATCCCTGCTACTCTTTCGCGTCTCGACAGTTCTGCCAGGAGATCGTATCTGGTTCCTACGCCAAGGCACCGTCCAGCAAAATCAAGAGTCTCCCGAACCGTTATCTCACCATGGTGAACATCATGTTGGCTGATATACGCGCAAGTCCTCTGAGGAATGAACTCGGACATTTTATGACCACAATAAGTAACTTCTCCGGTTACTCGTAGATCCTTTTCTAGTACCCCAGCAAGACTCTTGAGGAATGTTGTTTTCCCTGAGCCCGGAGGTCCGAGAAGCAGTGTCATCCTGAAAATGAAACAAGATCTAAACTATATGGTATCGATATTCACTTGATTGTATTAGCATGTATATAGTCTTTTAATATAGTTGCATAGTTAGAGGGTTGTTTTTGTCATTATCTCATTTCTTGTTTATATATAGTGTTTTTAATTGTTCATTGTAAGATAACACATTATAATCAATAAACTCTAGCCGTTTCTTGTAAACCCTAGCCTCTTTTTCTTATTGTTCATCAGAAACGTACCTCGATGGTCTCACGATTCCACTTACATCTTGCAATATCTTGAGAACCTTTTTGTTGGATGGAACAAGCTTAATGACTTGAAGAAATCCCTGTATATATATAAACAACAAAACAGCGAAAATTATATAACTCAATATGTATAAATTGTCTATGAAGTATAACTAATGAAGATTAATCTGGCAACATAAATGGTAACTAAACCTGTATTGCATTAAGAGTTGCATTTAGCAAAGTCGGAAGCGCCCTGGACCCGATGAATACATCTCCTTCGATTGACAAATTCGTGTAACGAACTTCGGTCTTTGGAGTTTCAATCCCAACCCTGTTTGATTTATATCATCCATATATATATGGTTTATTCATAAATTAATCTAGAAATTAAATAAACTTGGAGAGGGTATTGGAAAATATGTACTACACCTATCGATTCTCTCACGAAGGCGATTAAGAAAACTTTCGTTATCTTCTTCAACGATTTTAAGCACACTCTCTATGATCTGCTTCTTATCTGGAGAACCAAGATTCGAATTGTTGGTTCTTCGATTATGATTATGATCATGATCATGAAGTTGGTTTAACATATCTTTCTTTGATCTTTCATAGGTAGGGAGTCTTTCAATGGCAGCCAATTTAAGTTGATCTTCATCATCATCTTGCATTACAGTTTTTTCGAAAGCATCGCCACCATGTGCTCCTGAGAAAGCTTCCCTTATGCTAGCTGAAGCCCAGTTTCTACTTGATGCCGATAAACTTAACCGTTGGCTCACGGATCTTGCTACCTCATCTCCGGCATGAGCTGCTGCCATATCCAGCATGAACACTCGATCTAGCTAGCTCGATCTCTAGCTACTTCTTAGAGTTTGTTTCAAATCAATGATACATATATGTACTTGCTTCAAACCAGCTAGCAAACAAAGAAAATTAATTATGTCAAGCCATCACATTCATATAATTCACGTTACAAAGTAGTAAACTTTTTAGAATTAATATTGAAAAAACCTTAGGTACTTAGGGTTTTATAGATGGGTTAATATCGAAAAACCCCCATAAACTTTCCTTAGTTACTTTTTTTCTAATTGTTTAAGTCCCTTAACTATTTTTGTCTTATTCAAAAAACTCATTATCTTAATTTACACGTTTTAGCGATTAAGTTCCTAAACTTTTTGTCTTATTGGTTGTGTTTTACCTACTCATCTTATAGTCGATCAAAAATATATACTTTTGAATAATACAAAAATAGTTTAGGGACTTAAACAATCGGAAAAAAAAATTTAGAGACTTAATCGTGAAAATAAGAAAATTTTATAGGGTTTTTTCAATATTAACCCTTTATTGATTTATCAACTAAGTCTGGATTTTTGTTTTTTTTTTTTTGTGATAAAGTCACCAAACTTTTTTTAATTGTTTGTGTTGTGCTGTAGACTGGTAAATTATCTCCTAAACAAGTCAAACATGTAATTTTGAATAATAATATAAAAATTATCCGGTGAGCTACTTAATCGATAAATTCATGAAAGCATATGCATTGGGTTTTTAAATTTTTACCCTAACTTTTTATGGTATTTTGATATATAAATAAAGAAAAATCCATCGTTACAAAGGAAATAGAAAACAAAATTAAATACATAAACGAAATAAACAAGACTTACAGGACGGATGTTTGATGTGATTAAGTAGAAGCAAGAAATAAAATCAATGGCGGATTAATGCTTGATGATCAGGTGATGAAGGCAGCATACTGAGTGTGATCTACTGTAATATTCAAAGAGAAATGATTTATACTAATTAATCCATGACTAGCTGTTGATTAATTTAATAAAAAGAATGCTAGGGTTTGTAGAAGAAAAAGAAGAATTGAATGATACGATTAGGGTTTGATTATAATTAAGTAATTAAGAGGATAATAAATCGATGACTTGTGATTCAAACAGGAGAAGATATCGGATAATTACGACAGTTTGTTGGTTACTTTCAAGAGATCCAGGAGATAATTAAGGACTTCATTAATGCATGATTGTCTGGTAAAAGTTTATACACTCCATCAATTAATTAAGACTCATGTATACATCTATCAATAACCGGAGTTCAACAATGTTTGGTTACAAGTAAAAAAGGTAATATAATCAATTATATTTATCTTAGTTAATAGATGACAACTAATAAAGTAATAAATCCCTTAATTATAGAGATTTATTACTTCCATAACAATATCTTCAATAAATTTCAAAATGGGTTTTGGTGAACATATGCAATCGGATTCGACAATGGTTTTAGTGAACATATTTAATCGGATTCGACAATGGATTTTAATGAACATGTTCAACCGGAGGTATCAAATAAGGGTATTTATTATTTTCATCAAACCGTTCGTGAAGGTTTAACTTCATATATATACACGTTATTGAACATGTGCAATCGAGATTTATTGTGTTTTTAGTCACTGTTAGCCCTTTTGGTGATAAACGAATATTGTCGGTATTGAACATGTTCAATCATGGTTTATGGTGTATGTTGTTGATAGGTTCCATTTTGGTGACAAACCAAGATTTATGATGTGTCATCATTGCATATGTTCAGTATGGGGGTAAGGAATGAAATGAAAATTTTCATGGGATACATAGAATATTCGATTTTAATTTAAAATTTGCAATACCAGTTTTACCCCAACACTAACTAATGTGGAAAAGAATTTTAGTCAAAATTTATATTTTATTTAATGATAAATGATTTGCTATAAATGGTTTCCCGTCTCCAGTACCCAATCTAACATAATATCCCATTGATCTTGAATCTATTTCTCTATCACTTAAAATAATTCTTTTAAAAAATAATGTTAATTCTTTTTTCTTTGTATAAATTCTTAAATAGGGTATGTTGGATAAAAACTAGTTGAAGCTGAAGCTTATCATACGGGTGGATTGGAGCTAAAGTTTTTACAAAAGCTAGAGCTGAAGCACAAAAATATAAAATAACATAAAAGTACATATAAATATATAGATCAAACCAAAATCATAAATAATAAATGTTATTTTAGTAACTTTATTTTTAGTAAGCTCAAACTATTTTTAAAATCTACTCGAAGTAACTTATTATTTTAGACCTAATGGTTTTAACAAGCTCCTGGAAGAAAATTCATCCATATAACTTATGGTTAAAAAGTAGCTGAAACTTTTAAAAACCATAAACTCAATTTTATATCTATTGATTTGTAATTTAATTTAAATACCACCCAATTAAATTTAACCATTATGAAATTACTATTAAAAAGAAATTTAACCAAATGATTTTAATAACTTTTCAATTTAACCCAAAATCCAATTCATAATTATTTCTTTTGAATTGTTTTAATAAACACGTTGGATTAATTTTTATATATTATAAAATTTTGAAGTACAACTAATAATATATATTGAAGGAAGGTTAATCAATAATTATTTAAAATAAGGTTTAAATATTTTCATACAATCATAATTTTTTTTATTTTCTTTTAAAAAAATTCATACATGGATCTATATATCCTACATTAATTTACAAAGAGAAGTTTACGATTATAAGAATAATGATTGTTATTTAATCATCCTAGAATAATAAAATAAAAGGAATGCTATGTCGAAAAATCGATTTTCATAATTTTTCTAAAATAATAGTATAAAAAGATTATCATATAGAAATTTCATTAATTTTTACCACTATAAAAGTTATAACTTTTTTCATTATTATTGTTATTATTATATAAATTTATAGCAATATGTTAAATTTAAAAGTTTTAGTTATACCAATGTATTATATGTGTAAATAAATTATTAACAAAAAAACCTGCATGTCATATTTATATCACTTCCTCTTTGTAGTAAATTTTAAAATCTTCCGTTTTTCTTTCATAATTAGATTTCAAGTTTTCCTAATTCATTGTTAAGAAAATATAACATATATTTAAACTTTTAAAGTAATTTCATATTTAATCCACATAATTAAAAATGAAAATATTATAATACTGATTTAAAATTATTTTTATGATAAAAAAAATTAATATTTTTGTTTTAAATCATATATCTTTTGTTCTATTATCTCAATATATAAAAATAAAATATAATTCATGGTTTATAACTGTTTAATTATATATAATGATATCCAACAACTTTTGAGAAATAAAAATTTATAATTATAAAATACTTAACTAAAAGTTGGTGTTATATTATTTTTATAATACATATAAATTTACAAAAATATATTTTATAAAATGTTAAAAATAACTATTATAAAATGTTAATTATGACAAATATGAAATACAATGCTATTATTGTATTCTTATAATAACATTTAAGATTTGTATGTTTACATAAACTTTGTATAACCAATTATTTATTAAAAAATTTTAACGTAATATGTGGGTACATAAACTAGTTTATAATTATAAAATACTTAACTAAAAGTTGGTGTTTATATTATTTTTATAAACTAGATTTAGATTACATATTTTGATATTTTATTATTTAGAAAAAATAGTAATTGATCTTATTATATAAATAATATATTAGATCAAAAACTAATTATGATATTAGTATATAGATAGAGTTTTATTTTTATATGTTTAAATCCGAATCGAGCACACTAACTTTTTAGTTTTTTAATATTGAATTAATGTGACATGAGTAAATATTATGTTTGAGTTGAAAGTTTATTATAAATTTTTTCATGAGGTCCGAGACTGATTGTATAGAGAATTTTATTGTTGTAAAACATTATAAATGTTAAAGTTAGAACTTAATTTTATAAACTAGATAAATGCAATAGTCAGTGGATTTTTATTATAAAAAAGTTGTATATTTGTGTATATTTATTTATAAATTTATATTGTTAAAAAAATAATTATTTTTTTAGAATATTCATAGGAGACGAGCGCCTGGCACGTGAGCAAGCAAAGAATGAGTGAATGGTTTGGATGTGGTAAGTTGTTCAAGATTGTGGGGTGTTTGTCAAAACTAGTTGTCTTTTTGTACTTTTAAAAGACATAGAATTTTTAGTTGTTGAAGCTTTTGAGAGCTGAAATTTTTTAAAAGAACTAAAGATTTTAGTTTTATAAATGTGTTTCGTAAAAGTAGTTGTAGCTGTAGTTTTTAGTATTAAATTACGTAAAAAGACATTAATATTTATTATAGATGGTAAATTTTTCAAAATGTAAAAAACTACTTATATTTGACCAAAATCTCCAAAGCTTTTTAAACGCTACTTCGGTTATGTTTGGCAGAAAGATTTTCAAAGTTTTTAGGAGTTTTTGTTTTTAAAAAGCACTACTAAAAACTAAAAGATTTGTTTGGAAGAAAAACATAGAGATTAAATTTTCTAAAAAAAGATCTTTTACAAAAACTATATTCTAGGCAAGAATAGTACGTGTTGTGTTGATTGTTGGTTTTAACACCTAATTCAATTGATGAGATTGCATGGAAAATAACATGCATACATCGTGTCTTGCAATGAAGTCGTGATAAAATATATAATGTAGGGCGTCTTTTATAGTGTGCGGGAGGTTTGACCGCACATGCTTCTAATTTCGTAGGGTCTCACGATCATAATAAAGATCTAAATTCGCGCCAATAAATTTTTTTTACATTTGACGCATACACGTTCTGCATATGTACGTTAAAAATTGAATTCATGTCAAATTTAATTTGATTTGTATAATTCATATTAATTTCTCACTATTTTTTTTTTTTTTTTTGACATTCACGACTTTCAGTTTACCTATTAAAATTGAGTCTCTAAATGACTAATATACTGTTTAAAATATTTAAGAGTCTGTGTTGAAATCATAAGCACAAAGACTCTGAAATCAATGGGACAACTCTAATATAATGTACAAACATCGAATGATTATTTGTTACAAATCTGCTACTAAATGAGTAAATAAACATTCTACTTGTTATCTTTTAAGCTATGTCATTTGATATATATATATTTTTTTAATATAACCATTTTAAGATTTAAAATAAACTTCAATTTGAATTATTTCAAAATGTAGTTTTAAATATGTTTTTTTAAGTATGAAAAATTTAATACTAAACTTATATACATTTATTATTGTTATTATTTTATAATATTTTTTTATTATAAATACATTTTTAATTTTAAAAATATTTTTTGACCTGACCCATGTAATACATGGGTTAATAGAGTAGTATATATCAATCCAAACAATTGACAAATATCAAATGTATAGAACATGTCAAGTGATGTCTCTCAAAAGACGATAGACTTAGTTACTTATTTAGTAATATTTATAATTTCGATTTGATTTATTTTCATATATTAGAACTAGTCTCCTTTGACACATGTTAATACATAAGTTGATATAAAAATATGTTTCAAAATTTTATTATAATTTATTAATAATGAGTATGATGATAATTTTATTTACTATATCATATTTATAATAACAATAATAACAAACATAAATATAAATTTAAGTTGAACATTCAACCTTTAAAATTTCAAATCTGAATTTTCATACATTCAATTTTGAAATTTTAATTGTTTTAAGTCATCTTTGATTTTAATATTATATTTATCTATTTTAAACAAGCATAAATATATAGATATGAAATCTAATTTAATCCAATTACAACTGAGTAAGTAAAAGACATGCATGCGTCAATAATAGAAACGAAGATGTGAAACAACGTAATAACAGATTAAGTAACAAAATTTAATTACTTGTTTAATAATATTTATTATTGATTGATTTTTTAAGTAAAATCTCTGTGTCACATCTTCTTCTTTTTTATCATATATATGAGAGAGGTCAAAGTTAATGTTTTTTGTAGGATGAAAAGATGAAGAGTTAAATATGTTTTTGACTATTCAACTTTTAAATCCATTCCATTCGGTCATTAAACTATTTCCTTTATTACAATTAGTCACTAAACTAGTTTGATACACAGGGGCGGATCCAAGAATTTTTGTCATCGGTGTCACTTTTATAGAGTAAAATTAATACTAAAGTTTTTTAAAACGAATCGGGTCTCCGAAACGGGTCGTCAACACAAAATCAATATATAACAAGATTTTTGGGCGTTTTTTAAATGTTTTGGACTGATTATTTGTTTCTACTTTCTTCTTTTTTTTTTAATTCTATTGAGATTTTTTTTCTTTAAAATTTTTTATGATTAAACACAATAATATTTCAATAAATTTGGGTAATAAAAACAACAAATTTCAATTATATATGTGTATAATATTTTTATATATTTTTCGTAGGTGTCAGTCAAAAAAATTTCTAGGTGTCACTCGAATTTTGATACATACGTAACTCAGTATTTTGAAAAATTATCGGTGTCGAGTGACACCTATAATATTTAAGTAGATCCGCCCCTGTTGATACATGTTTAGCCATTGAAATTTATAGACATTTGGTGTTAAATTTTTTATCCTTTTTTTAATACATATTTTACCATTAGATTATCATATTTGTATGCGATTAAATTCATACTGAATAAACCTCACCTTATTTGGATTGTGCCAAGTATTCACTTTTATATTTTGCAACACCACCACTAGTATTTTGATGACACTTTTACTATTATTTGAAATTTTATTGACGACTTTTAGTAATAAATTTACGTTTTTAACAATATTATTTTGACACTCTATTTATAATAATTATTAAATTGAAACAAGTTTTAAAAAATTTATATTATTAAAACATAATATACACATAAAAACAAATAAATTAATTAAATATAATTTTAATATGAAAAAGAAACAAAAAAATGTACACGTTACCGAAACTTGCCCTTTAATTTTTTTCACGTGGGATAACCATCACTATCATATATATGACATGCCTACCGAAAGTTACTTGTACCCAAATACCACCTTATCTATATATATTTTTTCTCTAAAAAAACTTAATATTTTATTCTGCTTTTAATTTAATCTGTAATTTTATTTACATATAATAATTTATTATTATATTTACATTAACAGAAGTGACGTGACTGCTGGTTGTGTTTCGGTGTTTGTTTTGAAGCTTGTTTTGTTAAATGGGTTAAGTGCGTAAAAGATAATATTTTGTCATTTTTTTTATTTAATTTGGATAAGATACTTTTTTTTAGGGTAACATACTTTTCAAATCAAGTCAATCAAGATAACCAAAGACGTCTTTTAGAGTGTGCGGGAGGCTCGAACGCACAAGGCCCCCAATTTCGGAGGGTCTCATGATCATAATGATCTAAGTTCTGGCCAATAAAAAATTTCTGTATTTGACGCATAAACGTTGTGCATAGGTGCGTTAAACTGTAATTCATGTCAAATTTAATTTGATTCATATTAATTTCTTACTAATCATTTTTTTATCATTCACGACCTCCAGTTTAACTATTAAAATTGAGTCTCAAAATTATAAATTTACTGTTTAATATATTTAAGAGTCTATATTGTAATCACAAGTACACGGCCTCCGAAATCCATGGGACGACCTTGAAGATAATCGTATCAGATTTGAAGTAAAATTTGCTGACATGATAAATTTTATTTTTTACAGTCAACCATTTTTTAATGGAACAAAGGTTAATTGTTATATTATGTGCACTATGTTATGCAAATTAAAAGAACTTTTTGATAACAAATTGTTATTTCGAGCAAATTAAAAGGTAATTAAATAGTTTTAGAAATTTAAAAAAATTACCGATATGACAAAGAAACTGACATATCAGTAAATTTTATATTTCAAGCTTATAAGGTTATTCTGATCGGCTTGCTTTGAATGGTATGTTACTTTGAATAGAAAAAAATTAATATGTTACTCAAATTAAAGAAAAATGTACGTAATCAACTCCAGTTAAAAAGAACAATTAGAAAATAATATTTATTATAAATATAAGATTTTCAAATCTATATTATATATAATAAGAAAACCACTTGGAGTTTCTGGATCATTGAATGGAAAGAAATCAATGTTATAGATTAATGACAACTCATAATTATTTATGAAATGTCTCTTATACCCTTAATTAAAATCAATAATTATACATATGCCATTTTTTTAATTCATTTTCCAAATTTACTCCATTACCTTAATTACATTACATTACATTAAGTTTTGATTTTAATTTTTTCATTAATTAATTAATATTTATCTAAAATAAATATGTGTCATTATTATCGTTAATGATTATAGTTAAATTCAAATGTAAAAATTGGAATTTAAATGTAGAAGTGTAGTAAATAAAGTTAAAATTTTTGTTAATTATTTTACTAACAAGATTTAAAATTTAATTGATAAAACTTCGATTGTGAATATGATAAATTTGATTGTTATCTTTCAGATGTTTCATTTTTATATTTTATCATTTTCAAAATATATGCACATGCACATAATTGAAGGTTTTTTTTCCTTACATTGAGAAGTCCAGCAATGGCACCAAAGATGAAATATAGAGTCCCTATACCCTTGTGGTTAGTGGAGAACAGCCATCGGACCGGATTTGTCATAAAATTGAGATTCTTTTTAATTCCCCCCATACAGAAAGAGGGGTCTTCCTGTATGAGTATATTTCATATTTGAAGTTAATAAAAATTAAAAGAAACATTTTTTGCAAACACATATTATCTGTTTTTAATAATACAATATAATAATATTTTTTTAATTAATATCAAACAACTGAGTATTTTTTATCTTTAATTTAATTAGATTTCAATTTTTTTATTTTAATTATATATAAATTTTATAATAATTTATTTAAATATAAAAAAATATGTATTTTCTAAATCAACCCATGTAATACATGGGTTGATTAACCTATATATTATAATAAAACAAAACAATTCATGTCACATGTGACTTCTACAATACAAGAAAATTTTATTTTTCCACATCTTTTTCCAAATTTAACACCTTAACTTAATTGCATTAAATTTTGACTTTATTTTTTTTCATTAACTAATTAGTAATAAATTAGATTTTGTAACATTTAAAAAATGTTTACCTAAAATAAATATCTATAATTATTATCCATAATAATCATAATTAGATCCAAATGTAATAATTTGAATTAGTTGTGGAATTTATTATTATTATGTAAAATAAAAGGAAAACATCAAATGTCACGTGTCACCTCTACGTTCACCAAAAAGATAATTACAATTTATTATTTTTTAAAAAGATAAGTATACTCTATTTTTTAATCTGTAAATAATAAAAAATAAACACAAACATTTTATATAAATAAATTTAATTAAAAATATCTACGAATACGTGGGTTATAAACTAGTTTAAAAATTAAAAAGATGAAAAAAGTGGCACAAAATAAAAGATCGCAGACATTTTATGCCCGATGATGATATATGGCTGGAAACAAACAACGCATACATACATACTTCTTCGATTGTTCATGCCTTCAAGTTTTCGTTTTGCTTCCGTAACTTTTCCTTCACTCACAATCTCATTTCCAACACCATTCTTCAATCAATCACGCGAATCCCCCCATAGCTTCGACTCCTTGGGTATCCGAGATTATAATCTTCCATTGATTCAGTTCTCTGACTTCTTCATCGATCGAACGGCTCTTCAAGCAGGTAAACTTTCAAGTTTATTTGGTTTTTATTTGTATTTAATTTCAACAAAAGTTACGTTGTTTTGATCGATACCCAACTCCGGAAATGCTGTTTGCTAGTCTGTTTGAAAAGGGTTTATGATGATTTAAGGGATAAACATCAAATTGAATCAGTAATTGTTATCGAGTATATGAATCTTGAACTGAATTAGCTTTTTGAACATATATGTATATGGATTTTCCGCATTCTGTTCCTTTGAAGTATCGATTCTCTTTTTCCTCTTTAAAAATTGATTTTGGTATAAATTGCTAGAGTGAAAAGTGAAAACAGAGTGCCCTTGATTTTGTTGGAGCTGATTTTGACTTTTGCGGTCAAACTTGCCATTTTTGGAGCCGACATTGATATCGGTTTGTTTAAATTTACATAAAATTGAGTTTATTTTGCAAATAATCTTCAAATTGCTGCCAAATGGCAAGGTCTAAAGCTTGAAAATGAAAAAAGAAATTCAAGTTCATTTTGGATTTGAATATTGAAAAGTCTTGCCAAGAAAGTCGAAATATATTTGTGTTTTGTAAAGACTATAAAAACTAAAAAGAATCAGACTTTCAGCTCTTAGATTCTCAAAAATACTTTCTGGTAAACATTCGTGTTTTAAAATTTTATTCTATACCCACTTTCAAGATTTAAACTTTGATGCTTGATTATGACCAGATTAATAAGTTGATTGTATAACTCAAAGATTTTATAAAACCGTTCTTGTTTTGGCATCATATCAAACAGAATTAGAGGATCAGTCATCAGATTGATTGAAGTCGATACGTTTGTTTGTTTAGTCTTTGTCCAAGCCTTTGAACCGTAGTCGTTGCCATGAGTTCTTCTGAAGCAATCCTACAAGTGTTCCGTGGGACTGCACCTCGGCTCTTCTACCCTGACATGTGTTCTACGGGAACCCTCACGAAACACAAAAAGCGAAGAGGCTCAAATGTTCATCTAATTTTCAAATGCTCGAGTACTAACTTTACGAGCAGTTATATTTCCCACCAGTTTCCATACAAAAACCTCAAAAACAATGATAAATCAAGTTGTAAATGCCAAAAAGCCGAAAGTCTTAGTGGATTCACTGCTGAGGATGGAAATGGTACATGGTTTGCCGATAATAGAATTAAAGATATGGTAAGTCCACCAGATCTCTTGGATTCAGAGGCCATTCATAGGTTCAAGAAAGAAAACGATGTTTCAATATCTGATAACAAGAGTCCCAAAACCGGAATTGATATGATTGAGGAGGAAGCATGGGACCTATTGCGCGAATCGATAGTGCATTATTGTGGTAGTCCCATTGGAACGATAGCTGCAAAGGATCCCACGAGCTCAAATGTTCTTAACTACGATCAAGTTTTCATCCGTGACTTTATACCTTCCGGTATAGCTTTCTTATTAAAGGGGGAGTATGATATTGTTCGTAATTTCATACTTCACACACTTCAGCTGCAGGTATTTTACGGTTTCAATATCATATTACCTGATTAGCAAAAAACAGAAAAATCGTCGTTTTAGTTATAATTTTCTTGTTTTGTAGAGCTGGGAAAAAACGATGGATTGCCATAGTCCTGGTCAAGGATTGATGCCAGCCAGTTTCAAGGTTCGTACGGTACCCCTTGAGGGTGATGAAACTGCAACCGAAGAAGTTTTAGACCCCGACTTTGGAGAGGCTGCAATTGGCCGTGTCGCCCCTGTTGATTCTGGTAAATATTAGTATGATATTTTTTCATTTTATCTGGACTTCGACGTGTTTTTTTACTGTCTTTTGGTGATTTTCTATATCAGGTTTATGGTGGATTATATTGTTACGTGCGTACGGAAAAAGTTCTGGAGATATGTCACTCCAGGAGAGAATTGATGTTCAAACTGGAATCAAAATGATTCTGAAGTTATGTCTTGCTGATGGTTTCGATATGTTTCCTACTTTGCTTGTAGCAGACGGTCCTTGCATGATCGATCGCCGTATGGGAATTCACGGTCACCCTCTCGAGATCCAAGTAATGGTTCTATCTCTTTGTTCTTACTTGATTATTCCCTCTGTCATAAAAATCATAGGTTGCGTTTAGTTAACGAAAACTAGTCATTTTTCAATTTCAGTTTTCAAGTTATAGTTAGTGAAAACTTGTTTAGATGATGAAGTTTTAGTTTTAAGAAAAATAAGATGAGTGATTATAAAATATAAAAAATAGGATAGGTGATGGAATAGTAAGAGAGAGAATGAGAGTATTATAAAAAAATAGGGTAGTTAATAGAAAAATAAGAGAGAGAATATGAAAATTGGTATTTTAAAAAAGTGAAATGAAAATTTATGAAATTGTTTTTAAGTAAACAAATTTTTATTTTTGTTGAAAAGTGATATGGAAATTTTAGAAATTTTCATAAACTAAACGCACCCATAATATTTGGCTTGACCTGTTTGAGGAAATTGTTTGATTATTTATCAAACATCTACAATACCCTTCAATTATGAAAAAAATAAAAGATTCATTTGATTAAATAAAAAAACCATCAGTTTTAACTGGAGAACTTGTTAAAACATAAAATGTTGCAAATTTGAAGGCATATCCAGAAAAAGGTTTGTTGCAATTTCCCCATCTTCCAAGAATGATCAAAGGGGGCAAGCCTTTGTGCTAGGCTGCAAACCAGTCTAGCTGTGCTCTAACTCGATAGGCCTTGAGCTCGGCTTGATAGCTCGATAAGCTTTCAAGATGCAGGTTTGTGCTCGGCTCAAAAAACTCGACTATGTCTATAAACACGACATTCAATACCTAAACTCATTTTTTGAGCCACCTTTTATTGCATTTGGCTTGATTGAGCTTGAACTCCATAAAAGCTCAACTTGATATAACTAAAGTTGCTCAAGTTGAGCTATTAAAAGCCTGAACTCGATAAGAACTCAAGTCAATTGACTGGGACTTGAACTTGAGCTCGAGTTTCTAAAAAAAAAAACTCAGATTGTTTGCATCCCTACTTGCCCAGAAGGCCATAGGCTCAAGCCATGAATACAAACAATGAATCTTGTTGCATTATGGTCGTCGTTTTAAGGTTAGTTCTTGTGATTTGTATGACACATTGACACTACGTGATGATTTCAGGCGCTGTTTTATTCTGCATTAATGTGTGCACGGGAGATGCTAACACCAGAGGATGGATCGGCTGACCTCGTCAGAGCCTTAAATAACCGTCTGGTTGCATTATCATTCCACATAAGAGAGTATTACTGGCTCGATTTGAGAAAACTTAACGAAATCTACCGTTACAAGACTGAAGAGTACTCTTATGACGCGGTCAACAAATTCAACATTTACCCTGATCAGATACCTCCGTGGCTAGTAGAATGGATGCCAAACAGAGGAGGATACCTCATTGGAAACCTACAACCGGCTCATATGGACTTCCGGTTTTTCTCCTTAGGAAACTTTTGGTCTGTAGTGAGTAGTCTAGTTACGGTTGAGCAGTCCCACTCGATTTTGGATCTCATTGAAGCAAAGTGGGCGGATTTAGTAGCTGATATGCCTTTCAAGATTTGTTATCCGGCTCTTGAAGGTCAGGAATGGCAGATTATCACCGGCAGTGATCCTAAGAACACGTATATCTCTATCCTAGTGCGTTATCTCTCTACTTTCCGAGAACCCTTGATTCATTTGTTATCTTTTGCTTTTACAGGCCTTGGTCATACCACAACGGAGGTTCTTGGCCAACGTTACTCTGGCAGGTAGGTAAACAGATGGTTCTGAAATGGTATCGAGTCTTTTGAGGTCAAACTGACTGTATTTGACCTTCTATCGATATGCATTCTGTTCTCAATGATCACCATCCTATCCTTGATAATAGTAGTCAATTGGCTTAAAAAATCGATGCCCGCCTCCAAGAATGGTGAACTGAGTAAATATGTTTCTAATTTGCAGCTTACAGTGGCATGCATCAAGATGGATCGGCCAGAAATCGCTGCAAGAGCAGTCGAGATAGCAGAGAGGCGATTGGTTCAAGACAAATGGCCTGAATACTACGACACTAAAAGAGGGAGGTTCATAGGGAAGCAGTCACATTTGTTCCAAACATGGACGATTGCAGGATATCTCGTAGCAAAACTACTCCTGTCCGATCCTAGTCAAGCCAAGATTCTGATGACAAATGAGGATTCTGAGCTTGCCAATGCCTTTTGTAGCATGATTACTTCGAACCCACGAAAGAAACGCGGTCCAAAGAGTTCCCAGAAGACCTACATTGTCTAAGCTTCTATTCCGAACAATTTTATTTATTTTTAGGTATAGATTATATAGCGAAGGCGAGCTTCAAGCTACTCTTATTGGGATTACGATTACATCCCTTTTCAATCATCTAAAGGCTTGTAAATATGCATCATAAATTAAGTGAATCATCCCATTGTTACAGCATTATGGCCTCAGAATAAACACTATGGTGTTTGGAAGCAGGATTGCAGTTTAAAGTGTGTGAAAATGTGCGAAATCGATGATCGTTTGTTGTTTTATAACATATTGAAAAAGCAACAATCAGATAAACAACATGGAATCCCAGATTAAACAAATAGTTGTTTCAATATATCAGTTGGTTTGTATCAACCAACGGAGTTTAGCCCATTTGGTAAGAGTGGTGATATGCAAGCGTGAGGTTGCAGGTTTGACTCCCGCCAGTCGAATGCAAGTTTGGATTCAGGTGGTAAAAGTAAGTTCTGAAGTCCTCAATTAGTTTGCCGTTCAAAAAAAGTTGGTTTGTATCAAGTAAACAATGAACCATCACATTAATCTAAGACAATCAACTGCATACACTACTTAGAAATCACAACACAACAATTATATTCCCTGAATTTATTCAAGTGCAAATTACCAAAAGTTACAAAGGATAGTTTTAGATTTACATAACAAACAGTAAAAAAGACAACCTACATAATGTAATATCGAGTTTCACAAGCCATAAGTACACACCACAAGAGATTAAGCAACAGCCGATGCTCCTTCAGCAGGCCAGAACTCGGTTTTCTTCCCAGTCTTTGAAACAGTCTGCAGAACTGCATCTGGCTGTACGTTACCCTTAACCGTAACTTTTTGTTGCTCCAGATCAATGTCAAAAGTTTCCACTCCTGAACGAAGATATTAACACGATCAGTATATATCACACCACTAGAAGCACATTTATAGCTATTTTACAAAATGTGCCTTTTCATTATGCAAGGCAAGCACTCGTTAGATGGAAAGATGAATAACGAACCTTCCATTTTGCCAAGAACCCTCTTCACGGCCCCAACACAGCCGCCACATGACATGCCAACCTTGAGAACAACAGTCTGCATTCCCATCAATATAAATTTGTAAGTTCTTCATCACAGAAATAGCTTGCTAAAAACATATATTTAGAGGGTGTTTTGTTTTGCGTTATAGATAAGATTATTAGCTTACTACGTTACAATAACGCAAATAATTGGTTAAAAGTGTTTGGATTGCATACCTTAATAAGTGATTATTTGCGTTTAGAGTTATTCCTACCACACTTTTTCATAAGTTAAAAAATGTAGCTTATTTACTTAATAAGTGATTATTTGGTCATATTACAAGTTAAAATGCAAATCCAAACACTTTAAAAACTGATTATTTGATAATTACGATAGCAAAAGCTAAACCAAACACTATATTTCCGGCAACACTTTTTGTTACAGCTATTATCTGATTATTAGTTTCCAAAACGCTACAACACTTTTTCAAACGCAAATTCAAACACTCTCTTACTCGGGATAACATCAAACTTCTAGAGTTAGCATCCTTATAACATATGGTGAAAAACAACAGTTTTGAATGAAAGTGTCACACCCTTGGGTGTGTTTAATTATCATGTCTTTCAAGAAAGAAACCTTATATCACACATATTCATATCAATACAGACTCTGATATCCAAAACCTAACAAACCTGAAAACTAAAGTTATGATCAATGAATTAAGACAATATATATTAACAATATAATGAACCATTTGAGCTACTCAAACCAATTCAGGACACTTATAATTGTGCCTTAAGATCCAGTCATATTTGGCAAAATCAATTTACAACATTGGATGATACTGTTCTAAAACAACCAAAAAGAACACATAATTGTTCTTTTGCCTTCAAATTTAACAAAAAAAATTATGAATTTTGTTTCTAATTGATAGCTGAGAATCATCTTATATGCATCAAGGAATCATACAAAACAAGTGCGCATATCAAGATCATTTCTACCTAATTCCATAGAAATAAATGATAATTCGGATACTAAAACTAACTGTCAGTCAAATTAATTTTCAGGCACATAATTTCAAACAACATCCATCCGAGTCAACACAGGAACAGGAACTTGAAAGGGGGTTTCAGACTTTCAGGCGATCGAAAGTCGAAATAACAGGGTTTTTTTGTGATCGTAACAGGAAATCCAGAAACACGATCATATGAAAAATCAAACCGATCCAAACCATGAAATGTTGAAAAAAAAAATCAAAGATGAAACATAAACAGACAGATCAAAGAAACATGAGAAAAGAAAAGCTCAAAACATGTAACCCTAACATTATTGAAGACAAAATTGAGAAGATGAAGAGATGTACCTGAGACATTGTTGAATGAAATTAGGGGAAAGGGATTTGATTTTGTTATTTGGTGAGGATGAGCGAAATGAAGGGAGTTGGGACGATGGTATTTAAATAGAAAACAAAGGGGAAACACGTTTTTGAACGAGAGTTTTGGTGACGGCCGACGGTCGTCAGCAATTACGACGTTTCGTTGACTCGCCGTTTCCAATAACATAACAAATATTGACATACGCAATAATCTTTTTACCTTTATAAAATAATGGGATAATTACAAAAATAGCCATTTCTCAAGAATTTATTCACTTTTTAGCCACTTTTTATGAATTTTACCAAAATAGCCACACTTTACGTTACCACATTTACGTGATAGCCACAATTTACGTGACTTGTACTTTTTTTTCATTTTTAAATGCATTACGTTACAAAAGTAGTTTAGTCACCTAAATTATTGTACTTTACGTGACCACTGATTTGTACTTTTTTCATTTTTTAATGCATTACGTTACAAAAGGTGTTTGATCACGTAAATTGTTGTACTTTACGTGACCATTTTTGCTCCTTCCCAATGAATGTTTGGTGAGATGTCTTGTCATCTTCTTTCTTCACTTTAACTTTTCTTCATCTTCTTTCTCTCTCTTCCTCTCTTCTTTCTCCTTCTTCCTCTCTTCTTTCTCCTTCTTTGTTGATGCATTAATGGACGCTAAGAGTTGAAGACTAGTAGTACTGATGGAGATTGTTTATGAGACAAAAACCATGAAATAGATAAAACAGAGAGAATCGAAAATCCAATATTTTGAAATGAATCTGAGGGATGGAGTCGGAACCCTTTGATTGATTATTCATGTCCTAGAAGTCCAAAACCTGTTCGAAATTTGTGGGCATTTATTCCTCAATCGCTTTTTTGGATTAGGGTTCTTTACAAAGGAGCAAAAATAGAGAAAGAAGAGAGGAAGAGACAGAGTGAGAGAAGGAGAAAGAAGAGAGGAAGAGAGAGAAAGAAATGAAGAAAAGTTAAAGTGAATAAAGAAGATGACAAGACATCTCACCAAACATTCATTGGGAAGGAGCAAAAATGGTCACGTAAAGTACAACAATTTACGTGACCAAACACCTTTTGTAACGTAATGCATTAAAAAATGAAAAAAGTACAAATCAGTGGTCACGTAAAGTACAATAATTTACGTGACCAAACTACTTTTGTAACGTAATGCATTTAAAAATGAAAAAAAGTACAAGTCACGTAAATTGTGGCTATCACGTAAATGTGGTAACGTAAAGTGTGGCTATTTTGGTAAAATTCATAAAAGGTGGCTAAAAAGTGAATAAACTCTTGAGAAATGGTTATTTTTGTAATTATCCCTAAAATAATTTTTATATTGTTATAAAAGGACAATTATGGATGATGAATTTTCTTCTTCTTTTACCAAGTGAACAAGCAACATCTAAATAGTAATTTCATTAAATAGGGAATAGTGATTTTTTGTATATAAATAGATTAATCAAGATTTATGGAAGGTATGAATTTGTAGAGAAAATATATGCATCAAAAGGGTTTTCACAACTCTTGGTGATTTCTTAATATCTGAGTTTCTATTAGATTATAACACGTTATCAGCACGAGGAGCTCAATATCTCAACCAAATCAAGAATCAACTTCACTCAAGGTATGAAATAAATTGAAAACAAAATATATGGTTAAAGACCATAATTAACAACTAAATGACTACATATTGGATACAAGGACTACTAACGTTTACTAAACTTTTATTTATATATACTAACATTTATTCTTATTCTTATTCTTATTACTAACATTTATGGAAGGCTAAGCCTCCTACTTATTTATGTTAACTAACATCTATTTATTGTTACTAACATTTACTTTCCGCAACTAACATTTATTTATGCAATCTAACATTTATTTTATACTTTACTAACATTTATTTACGCAATCTAACAATCTGACATTTATTTAATTTATGAATACTAACAATTATGATTATTGATTCTTTTACATATCTTATATTTAATCCGTCATCAAACTTATTTATACACATCCTTTATGTCAATAACATTTTTCTTAAATTACATTTCTAATCATCATTTTTATATTAAAGAGACATTATCCTCCAAATCATTTTTATAAAATCCACAACGGATTTATAACCGTTGAACGGTTATATTTTCGACCGTTTAATGGTCGAATATTTTCTATAAATATCCGATACTAAACCTCATTATTTCACAAACCACATTCTCCTACCTTCCTTTAAAAAAAAAAATTTTTTTACTTAGTTGAAGGCGGATGAAGATGCTAAGCCCGTTTTTAATTTTTATCAGTGTATTGATTTTGGCAATCTTCTATTGTTTGTTCCAACTACCATGGGATGAGATGTATCCTTTTCTGATTATGTTTTCATTTATTTTCTCATTTTATTGTATTGCAGTTCTTATTGAAATAAATTAGTGTTGATTTTATGTTGTTTTAAAAAATTCTTTTTGATAGTCTCAATGCCAAATATTGATAAGATACTATTTGCTGCATTAGACGTAAATGGCTGGGTAGACCCTCTTTAGGGATTGGAAAGCTAATATTATGTAAAATTTCTTTATATCTCTGATTTTTTTTGAATCTTGATTTCAGGAAAATGAAATTCATCAGAGCACTCACTAAAGCAGCTAGAGATACCGACAAAAGAATTGTCGATATAAAGAAACACATAGAGAAATATAGCCTTAAAAGGGAAAAAATCTCTAAGAAGCTTATTGCATGTCCATGTGACAAAAGGCAAAAATTGCTCATGAAACAAATAATCGTATCCAGAAACATAGATTTTTGGACATCGATACATGAAACAAAATTGCTTAACAGAAAGCTAATTTATGATACTATAGATTTAATCGCTATGTAAAATTTTCCAGTACCACGAATGTAAAGCTAGTTCTTCCCAGGATCCTGAAGATCTTTGTTTTCGATATGGAATGATTGGCCATTGGCCAAGAACTTGTCACACATCGCCTCATTTCTCTAAGCTGTATCAGGATTCTCTTAAAAAAAATTCTGTTTTCCAGATAGCGATGCTATACATACAAATTATAAAGCAAAGAAATATGTTGAGTTTTAACGATATGTCCCAAAATTGGTATAAAACTCAAACTATGGTAATAGAGAATCAGAATTTTATGTGTATCATGAATGTAAAACATATACTTGAAAATCTACGAACATTTGGTTCTGTTTATATTATACATATATGAATATGATTGAATCACACATGGTAATCAAAAGGAAATATTATGATATTGGAGCATTGAGTTTATGACATAACAGATTAGACCATCCAGGAACAACAATGGTGCAAAATGATATTGAATGTACACATAAGACATTCATCGAAGGACCGGAAGATTCCTCAAAAGGTAAAATGTTTCTATGTATATATCTTATTATTTTGAGAAAACTTTATGAAACATTTACCAACAAACTATACGTAGCCATAAATCATAAGTTCATGTACCATGATAACTTTATAGTTTAGCATGATCAGTTGAACCATCCCGGTTAAATGCTAATAATAATTTATATGGGTAATCATTGAATAACCAGAAGATTATTTAAAAGCTTGATATAATGATTTTACATGTTATTTTGCTCTCAATAAAATTATCAACCATAACTACAAATATGGTTTATATATATAGATATTAAAGGGAAAGAGAAAGAGAAGAAACAAATTTTACAGATCTCCCCGATGACCCGTTCAGCCCCGTAAAATAATAATATAAACTCAATAATAAGATAACATTAATAACCACAACACATAAAACAATAAAACTCACAAATGAAAATCATTTGTTAGTTTTAGATGACTGACCTTTTTCAAAAACATCTCGAGAGGGAGCAGAATTAACTTCTGGTTGTTGGGACTCCAGTGGCTCCTGAGGCTGTGGTGGTTGAGGAGGTTGCATTGGCACTGCATTCCTTTCTATCCAATAACGATATGACGGCATACTTGGTGGAGGAGGGACCGCGGATCCCCAGCTATGGGTTACAGTCCTTATAAGAAAAGACTGTCATCGTATAAATCTATCAATATATAATATATGGGTATGAATATCGTCCAGATAGAACCCAATCGATCATTACTTCTAACATAAGTGCGTTCCTGTCGTGGTACCATTATGAGTTCTCTAAGATCCGGCTGATCTAGTCGTCTTTTCTGCCTTCTTTCCTCTCGATTATTACAAGACTCCATAGAAAGATTTAGGTCGATCTCTTCTCGACGTTGTTCTTGTTGTTTTCCTGGCTCCATGGACGTGTGTATGTGTTTAGATGGTTTGTTGTATTGATTTCTTTCACGCCGAGCTTTCTTATATACTACTAGCTTAAATAAACTTAAGAGTATCTCGTACGCCAAATATAATAAAAGGTTCTAATATTTATTTGTGATATTACTAATTCGCATTAAGCCAACAAGTTATCATACTTTCTCCCCATACGAAATGATATTTGGTCAAGAATCAAATATATCACATCTATTTTTTTATTAAATAGGAAATATTCTAAATTGCTCCACCAAACCGCATAAAGATGGGTACTCAAAAGAATGTTGGGAAATTATGTTGGATATGAAATCCCCTTTATTATAAAATAAAAATGAATCACTAACAGTTGATGTCATTACGACACATTGTGCTAGTTGCCATTTTAAAAAGACAATTTTTCCAACATCAGGGGGAGAGAATAAACAAATTTATAAGCTCTAATGAATTATCATTATCTCATATTGATTCTCGCAATAAAAAGTACTGGGATAATTCATTTACATATTTTTGGCAAATCTGTTGCGAGATACATTTACTGATTTAAAGAAAGTAACCAAGTCACATATTTTGGTTTTTAATGCTTCAGTAAATATTGATATTTTCAGAAATGAAAATTATTATTGATTAATGAGCCTAAGATATGCCTGAAGCATGATAGGCAGTCGATTCCAAAGATAAGTATTCTAATATATATATATATATATATATATATATATATATATATATATATATATATATATATATATATATATATATATATATATATATATATATATATATATATATATATATTGAGGTTCTATGGGGCACCATATGCATCGGGAACCAAATGGGAACCAAAAATGCATTGCTTGTTTACAAAGGGTGCATTAAGGGCATTTTGGGAATACTTAATAATATATTGTTAAATTATAAGATTTAATTTAATATTTATCATTTATTTAGGAAACTAAATAAAATGATTAACTACATTTCCATAAATCCATCCCCTTTTCTCTCTCTTTCCCTTTTGCTTTCATGGCTAGCCTCTCTCCATCTCTCTTTCTCTCAACCAGTTTTCACGACAATGATGAACACATTGAAGACATTGATGAACACGTTTAAATTTTAGAGATGCATCACGAAATTAACACGTTTAAATGTCGAAATGCATCACGATTTTGGTGATGCATAATGATGGAACAAAGACGATGATGAATATGGTCGAAATGCATCACGATTTTGGTGATGCATAATGATGGAACAAAGACGATGATGAATATGGTCTAAATGCATCATGTTTGAAATTGAATTGGATGAAAATGCATCGTGTTTGAAGACAAATCCAATAAATTGGATGAATATGCATCATGTTTGTTTAGATTCGGATAGAATATTTTCTGAATTCAAGCATCTTCCGATTTTGCCCTTCCGCGCACGAGAAGTTATGCACCCGTGCACCCATTTTCAAGTTAATTACCCTTTTGCCACTACAATCTGAACCATTAAAATTCAAGATCTAACGGTGCATACAGGTTCCCAAAGTGTACAATGCATACAGGTGCCCCATAGAACCTGACCCTATATATATATATATATATATATATATATATATATATATATATATATATATATATATATATATATATATATATATATATATATGTATATATATATATAGACATGATGGTTCTAGAAGAACCTCAGGCGCCTGAATGAAAATAAGGAGAGTTCGATAAAATTATATCATGTCTAAAAACTATATGGAATCGAAATAAAATCGACGTCGATGATATTTATCTATTAGCACTATATTTAAAAACGATAATTATGAATAATAGTCTGCAGACATGTTCTCTTAGAGAAAAGGAGACTACTAGATGTGTAGGATGTACGCATAAAGTTATGAATGAAAATTTCATAAAACTCCACATTTTCCAAATCTATACGTAAAGCAAATAGTATAGATGATTAGAGTGATTTGACCACACATATCAAACATACTATACTTGGTCTTCACTTGTAGTATAAATACAATATATTGATGCATCAATGATGGTGCGAATAATATGAAATTTTTCTCTCTAAATCTACTACTTTTACACATATCATAAAGTAGTCTGTACACATGAAGTTGTACAAATATATGTATAGAGATTAATTTAGTGCATATATAATGCACACAAATATTTAAGGAAATATTCTCCTATGGTGGATACAGTTATAACAAATATATTAATCTATCAATAAAGATAGATTTGATATTCGTCTATTTTATTCTAAAAGTCCTACTTATATAGAGATTCCTTGAAGGATATAAAATTTTTGAAACATGCCTCGAGATTTATCCTATGAGCTCATAGTTACAATGCAATAAGCATGTATTATGATTACATTGCTAAATGACAGAAGTATGCTACATAATTATACAATATGTCATGAATATAGTTATGGTCTATTTATAAGACTAACTTGACATATACAATTTTATGAAATCCTCGAAGGATTTATTTAAAAATGCCAGAAGCATTAAAAGTAAAACCCAAAGAAATGTATTCAAAGATTTTTAGAAATAATCTACGTTGATGATCTAAACACAAGGAAATTGAAGAAGTAATTGTGTTTTCTAAAGAAAGAATTCGAAATAGAAGACCTTGGAAGACCAAATATTGTCTTGGTTTACAAATTGAACATATACATAATGGTATAATTGTGCATCAATCAAATTATACGGAGAAGGTCTTAAAATCTTTCAATATTGACAAAGCAAATTCTTTAAGCAAACCTATGGTGGTTAGATCGCTTAAACGTTGAATAAAATCCATATCATCCTTGTGAAGAAAATGAGGAATTGCTTGGTCCAGAAGTACCATATCTTAGTGCAATTGGAGCTTTAATGTGTCTTACAAACTGTACAAGACCTGACATTTCTTTTGCAGTAAATCTGTTGGCAAGATTTAGTTCAGTTCCCACCAAACGACATTGGATAGGAGTCAAACACATTTTCCGATACCTTCGAGGAACCACTAATTTGGGATTATTTTATTCTAACAATTCAAAAGAAGGTTTACTTGGATATGTAGATGCAGGTTACTTATCTGATCCACACAAAGCAAAATCTCAAACAGGATACGTGTTTTTAAATGGTGGTACTGCAATTTCCTGGCGTTCTCAGAAGCAAACACTTGTTACAACATCCTCAAATCATGCTGAAATTATTGCACTACACGAAGCTAGTAGAGAAAGTGTATGGCTGAAATCTGTGACAAAACTTATTTTGTCTTCTTGTGGACTAGAGATGAACAAAAGTCCAACTTTGATTTATGAAGACAATGCAGCTTGCGTATCGCAGATGAAAGAAGGATATATCAAGAGTGACAGAACCAAACATATTCCACCAAGATCTTTCGCTTACACGCAAGATCTCATAAAGGACAATCAGATTGAAATGAAATACATTCAGTCTAGTAACAATTCAGCAGATCTCTTTACAAAGGCACTTCACAAAGCGATTTTCAGAAAACACGTCCACAACATTGGAATGCGACATGTACAAAACATGTGATGATTTTCAGATGGCAATATGAGGGGGAGTCAACCAATCGCTGTACTCTTTTTCCTTTGACTAAAGTTTTTTTTCCCACTGGGTTCTCCTTTAGCAAGGTTTTTAATGAGGCAGCATTTCGTGGTTGAACTCTTACTAAAATTATAGGGGAGTGTTATAAAAGGACAATTATGGATGATGAATTTTCTTCTTCTTTTACCAAGTGAACAAGCAACATCCAAATAGTAATTTCATTAAATAGGGAATAGTGATTTTTTGTATATAAATAGATTCATCAAGATTTATGGAAGGTATGAATTTGTAGAGAAAATATATGCATCAAAAGGGTTTTCACAACTCTTGGTGATTTCTTAATATCCGAGTTTCTGTTAGATTATAACATATATAAAATTATTATGTATAAAATAGTTTTTATATGAAATTGTTGTGTATGACAAATTTTTGTTGTGTATAAATTTTTTTTTTATTGTGTTACAACTTCTAGACGTCCTTCCTAAATTTGTCAAAGTTTGAGCTACTGCTGCTTTTCTTTTAATTTTAGAAAGAAGAATTATCCTGAATTATGGCCAATTATGTTGCTACATAAACTATCTATGTAATTTTTGTAATAACCATTAATGTTGACATTTGTTTAGGTTTATTATGGAAAAAACCAACCGATTTTCACGTTTTTTTAGCATTTTCGTCCTTTCAGATTATTTTTCCTTGTAAAAGTCCTCAAGTTAATTTTTTTTTCCTTTTTGGTTTAGTGAAATTTGGACATTGGAACCCAGTTTTTCAGTTTTTAAAACCCCGATTTACTAATTATAAGCGGTTCTCATGTCTAATTTTCACTAAACCAAAAATAAAAAATTAACTTGAAGACTTTTATGGAAAAAAACAACGTAAAGGGACGAAAACGTAAAAAACATGAAAACATCTCTTGAATCATTAGATAATAGTCGTGTTATGAATTAAATTTTTAATGATAAATGGGATAAAATTATCTATATTTAATACTAATTTCAATTAGTATATAATAATAATAATAATAATAATAATAATAACAAATAAATAAATAAGATTAATGGCAACGAGATAAGTCAAGAAAAGGAAAATTTATATAGTCAAAGGCATGAATAAAATTTGCTTCGATGAGACTTGGTAACAAAAATTCTTTTTCTTTCCAAATTAGAAAAAAGTTAAAAGACAACAAAGTTGCCTAAGAGGCTAATTAACACCAAGATAGAGAAATGTGCAGAACCAGTCCCTGAAGCCAATAGAAAACAACAAATCCATATCGAGTCTATGTTTCCATACTAAACTTGTATATCGAAAGCGTTAGTTGACCAACTTTTCAGGTTAACTTGCATTGACGGTTTCCGATTAAAAGACTATAGCTCCGATAATCTCTACACCAATGGATAATTCTAGGTAGCTTTTGGTAGAATGTAATGAAATGAGAAATGAATGGAATATACAAAGTAATGGAATGAATTATTGTCTATACATGTGCATGCGATGAGTCATCGCGCGGGTTAGCTAACTCTAATCGGCCAAGAGTAGTGACATCATATATATGACAGAGATTATTGTCAGGTCGCTCATATGTTTCGTTTCCTTTGCTAACAACTACGTCATGTGTTTAGTTAGCATGTGGATCTTCTCCACCAGAGATGTGATTTTCAGAGTGCTTCTAGATCTTATCGTTCTTATTGGATACATTAGTGACGAGTGAGGTGCATATGAGTGAAAGTTGAGTTACATTCACCTACCATACAATATATGTTATATGATTATGTTTCATCTGTAGCGTCTACCCCTTGTGTACTCACAAGCTTTCCAGCACTTTTTTTTATTTCAAACATTTAACAAAAAAGTAACATTTGGTTACAAGATTGTCACTAATTTTTTTACCCTTAATTTTATTGATCGAATAGCGTATATTGGTTCTTTGAGACTATCTAAAATGTGAGTTCTACAAAGATCATTTACTTATATGGTTTTCCAGTACTCCAGTAAAAAATGGTACTCCATAGATCTTGAACATATATATATATAGGGGTGGGTTCAATGGAGAACCTTATGCATCGAAGAACCTTGAAGAACCACAATGCATCGCTAGAAAAACTGAAATGTATCACGTAGAAATCGATGCATCACGCGGGAATTTGATACATCAAGTGGAAATAATGTAAAAATCGATGCATCACTCGAGAATTTGATGCATCACGTGGAAATAATGATGCATTACGGGAGAATTGTGATGCATTTGTGGTGGTGCATGGAGGTTCTTCAAGGTTCTTCGATGCATGGAGGTTCTCCATTGAACCCACCTCTATATATATATATATATATATATATATATATATATATATATATATATATATATATATATATATATATATATATATATATATATATATATATATATATATATATATATATATATATATATATGGATGGTTTACATTAGAACCACATCTATCGGTAGAACCAAACATATTTTTTTTAAAAAAAAAATACATGGATTTGTTTAAACTAACATATAAAGTCTATACACATGGTTTCGAGTTGTAAATGTACGTGAAAAAAACATACATTCATATCAATCACCATTCATTTACATTCACAATACATTCATACATGTCATTTTAGAGGCTTTACAAAACTCGAAATCATGTGAATGTCTTTTTTTAAATAGTCTTATAATGTTTATTTTTAAAAATTAAATGCAAATAAAATGTAAAAAAAGTTTAGAAAAAAATTTAGTTTTGGTTCCACACTGATGGATAATAGATCTATCTTGAACCCTATATATATAGTTCTAGGTAATACCAATTTTTCGTAAGGTACCAGAAGTACTACTTAAATTTAAATGTTTTTTCTAAAAAAAAATTATATAGAAATATGTAACATAAAATTATAAGTTAATATAAATGGATATCATAAGTTAGTAAAATTACAAAAGCAATCATGTGAATGTATGAAAACTATATGAATAAATGACACTTTCAAATGATATCTCATTCATTCATAGGATTTTTTTTGTAATTTTACTTGATAAAAACTTATGAAATCAAGTTATACATACTTACAACGTTCATTTTACAATATTGTGCAAAAACAATTAAAAAATTTTAGTGAGTTATAGTGGTACTTACGGTACCCTACAAAGATGCAATGTTACTTAAATTTCAATAATACTTATATATAACATTGTATGGTATAAGATATTGATATGCAATTAGAAGATTTCCAGATTTTAAAGTATATATATAAACTAGATGATGTTGGTAAACATCAATTACTAACTAATTAAAATAGGGTTACGAATTGAAAAAAAAACACAATTATTGGAAGAGAAAAAAAATAGCATTCATTTAAAGGAAGACCACCAAATCTATCTACCTAAACGTCTAAATTCGTTAAAATTGTTGTTGAAGTCAAACATAAGTTTAGTGTTCGGTAGATTGAAATCAAACCATTTATTTAAATATAATCGGTTTTAATAAAATAAATAAATAGATCATTTGTCAAAGTATAAAAGATAAGAGAAGATCTTTCGTATAGTTTAATGGAAATTATGGATTTGATTACTAACTTCATTTATTATACTAGTTGTTCATAATTTAAAATTTTGTTATGGATTTGATTCTTTAACCGCTTTCAAATTTTTAAAAATAATCATTGTAATATGTTATATATAACAGTTTTAATCATTATAGCTTTTCAATTAATTTCATATAATATTCATATTTAAAACCATTTTGTTTATAATTTCATTTGTTATTTTAATTATATCAAGATATCAAACATTGTTCCTGGTACATGTAATTATTTTTTTATTATTTTCAGATATACATGTTTAATTTTTTTTCAATTTACATATTACTTTAAATAAATATTTAAATATTTTTAAATTTGATGTTACTTATTAAAATTATTTTATTTATTATTTTATTATTTACGTATTTAATAAACAAACATGATAATAATCATATATTGGAAACCCTTAAAAGTTAAAACTATTATTTGTAAATAGTTTACAAATGTCAAACAATCAAAAAACTAAATTCGTAATATATATAATATATATATATATATATATATATATATATATATATATATATATATATATATATATATATATATATATATATATATATATATATATATATATATATATATATAAACTTACTGTGTATAACAAAAAATGTATATAGACCAAACCTGTAATTTCTACAAGAAAGATAAAATTTGTAATTTGTCTAAGATAATGTGCTGACTACACTCAAAGCCTTGACCTTTCCATATACATGTCTACACAAACACAAAATCTTAATTTGACGTGTTGTTTACGATATTAAAAAATATATAAAACTATAATTAACAAAATGATATCATATATATTTTTTTTCAAAATACAATATCCAATAATATATTTAGCTTTGATCACTAATCTATCTATCTATACTATTAAAAGAGTAACTATATTCATTCCTGGTGAAGCCACGTGTCGTCACCATGAATCGACACGTGCCATTTATAGATTTTAAAAATAATAAAGAAATTTAAATCAAATCTATCCAAATCTAATATAATCCACTTTTAAATTCAAATCAAACAATATCTAATACTCTGCTAACTTATTAATTAGATCAATCCAAATCTAATATAATTCACTTTTAAATTCAAATCAAATCATGACAAAATCTAATAATATAATAACTTATTAGTTATAAGATAATATAATAAAAGTTTAAAAAGTATTTAAGAAAATAATTATTCTTCATATATATTTAGAAATATACAAAATTAATAGGTCATAATAAATAATAATATCATCTTATATACTTTTGTTTAAAAAATAATATTTATATCTTTATCTTTTTATTTATTATATTTTATATATATTAAAAACATCCGCGTAATACGCGGGTAATAAACTAGTATGACATTAAATTAACTAATTAAGATTTATAATAATCAAATTTTACAGTAAAGTAAATGCACGTTATATTGTATTAAAAATTACAACTCAAATATAAATAACCAAAACTTTTAATTTTGAAATCATATTTAGATAGAATTCAACAAATCAATATTGTTAATTTAATTAATTTAATCATCATAAAAAGTTCAATAACATCTAGTCATTTACCAAATATGTCATGAATAAAACTATTTATCATATTAATAAAAAAAACTTAAAGTAATACACTACATCAATATATCTTTATTGAACTACTTATTTCTTTGTTTTTTTTTTTTTTGAAAGATATGTTTACCAACGTACGTTATCATGTAAAAGAATATCGTAGTAAAAAACTTAAAATATTAAACCACTTTAATATATCTTTATTGAACTGTTTGTTTCTTTAATATATCTTTATTGAACTATTTTTTTTTTCTTAATCCAATGAGAAATACCCATATATTTGCTTCTTTTTTTTTATTACAAAATTCTGTACGCTAGCTTAAAAAGGCTTTAACATTCACAAAAGAAGGTGCATTTTCTTTATTTTTGCGGTTCTTTTGAAAAAGCAAAAGAATTGCTGATTAATAGGTACGTAGTAGAAACGTGAATTTCAGTTACAAACACATGTAATACCATAACTCCATAAGTAAAGATTTGCATGCACGCAGGGAGGACGGGGCGAATCTAGTTAGTTAACTGGGGTATTCTAGACACCAATAAATTTTCAAAATACTGAGGTATCTATGTACGAAAAACTCGAGTGACACCTAGGATTTTTGAGTGACACCTACAAAGATAACAATTGTAAAACTTTAAGACTTTAATAGATAAATACTTGAATGCAACAACTGTAAAACTTTAAGACTTACGATACTTATAGGTTTTAAATTTTAATCGTATTGTACTATGTACTTTTTTAAGTGAAAAATCTTATTATTTCTTAATTTTGTATTGACAACCCGTTTTAGTAACCCATGTTTTAATTTACGATGAATGTTCTTTTTGGTTACATTGTACGTTCTTGCCACTCTTCTTCTTAACACATGAAAATCGACCTTTTTGTTAGCCTCCAATTGCACTTTAACCGATCACTATACGATTATAAAACGATCGTCAAACCATGAATCAAATGCACCAACAATCATAAACATCAATCGATCAACTGATCGAATATATAATTTGTTTTCATCGATAGTTTTGGCCATGAAATCCATGAGTTCATTGCCGGTGTGGCTTTCTTTGTTCCTCCTCTCTTGGTTTATAGGATCTCCGGTCATCGGGCAGCAACCTGCACCACTGATACCGGATTTTTTTGCACTTCCACCAATTGTAACGGCTCCGCCACCTGGGAGACCAGTTCCACCGGTGACTCCAACTGCTCCACCACCTGGGAGACCAGTTCCACCGGTGACACCAACTGCTCCACCGCCTGGGAGACCAGTTCCACCTGTGGTACCTGCCCCAGCTCCTGGAAAACCAGCTCCTCCGTCTAAAAATCCAAAAAGCGTGAGATGTCGTAATCCTTCGTTCCCAACTTGTTTCAATCAGTGGAACTTTTGTCCCGATGAATGTCCAAGAACATGCATGATGGATTGTGTTTCCTGCAAGCCTATTTGCAGTAAGTTGTTTCTGATTAATTATTCATCTAACATTTTCATTAATTAATTATTAGGTTAGTATTAAAAAAACCCTACGAACTTTCATGAATTTATCGATTAAGTCACTGTATTTTTTTCTTAGTGTTTTAAGTCCCTAGACAATTTATGTCTTATTCAAAACTATATATTTGACCTATTTAACAGGTCACTAACCGGTAAACGGTACAGTGACCAAAACAAGAAAAATGAAAGTCCATTGACTTAATCGTGAAATTGGAAACAAAAGTTGGTTTTTTTTAATAACAAATAATTCAAAGAACTAATTGTCTTACCTGCTTAGCAGGTAACATGTTAAAAATATATAGTTTTGAGTAAGACAGACTTTGTTTAGGGATTTAAATACTCGGAAAAAAAAAGTTCAGTGACTTAATCAATAATTGCATGAATGTCTGTGGGTTTTTTTCAATATTAACCCTTAATTATATATAGTAAGGTTATAAACCTATGTGGTAGCTTAGCGACTGAGTGGTTCAGCAATTAAACTCTGTCGCATGCCTTTTAACTATGAGTAAAACGATTTATCTTTTTTGTCGGGATAGATCGGTGAGATCGACCCTAAAGATGGGCTACTTTTTTTGTTCTTACATTTGTTTGAAATTAATTTCATCACAAAATGCTTGTTCTATATTTTAAGAAAATGTGAAGTGATAGCAATCAAAATCATGAAATTAACTAACTTAATTCATTTTAATTATATCCAATATATATTCACCATTAATTGTTTCCATAACTTCATTAAATTTTTTTTTTTTGGTGTATATATATTAAGGTTGCAATTTCCCGGGAGCTTTGTGTCAAGACCCAAGGTTTGTAGGTGGAGATGGTGTCACATTCTACTTCCATGGCCATAAAGATCAAGACTTCTGTCTCGTTACCGACAACAACCTCCATATCAATGGTCACTTCATCGGCAAACGAAACCCTAAACTCACTCGCGACTATACATGGGTACAATCAATCGGAATCATGTTCGATGAACACAAACTCCTAGTCGGAGCCAAGAAAACATCGATATGGGATGATAACGAAGAACATCTCTTTGTATCCTTCGACAACACCCCACTTTCCATTGAAGGCAAAAACTGGAATTATCGTAATTCAACTCTACTCATCACTCGAACAAGTCCAACAACAACGAGTAACAGCATTGCCATTGAAGTAGAAGATAGTTTGAAGATCACAGCTTCAGTGGTGCCGATCAGCGCACATGAATCGAAGGTTCATGGTTATAATATCACAAAAGATGATTGTTTTGCACATTTGGAGTTAGGGTTCAAGTTTTTTAACATAAGTGAGAGTGTGGATGGGGTTTTAGGCCAAACTTATAGAAGAAATTATGTGAGAAAGATCAAGGTTAGTTCGAATATGCCAGTAATGGGGGAAATAGCGAGGTACTCGACGTCGGGTATATTTGCTACTGATTGTCCTGCTTCTCGGTTTCGTTACGGGAAAACAACTCCGGTGATGGAGTCCGGCGAGGGGTTCTAGTGCAAGCATGCATGAGTTGCTCTATATATTATGTAATATGATTAAAAGAATAATTATATTACATATGTTATTATTTAAGTGCATGATATCCTATTTTCTCTATGTCAACTTCAATAATTAATATTTGTGTCTAACCGTCTTTGCACGTACGGTAGATAATTAACCGATCAAAAGATTATACTCTTTGGACCCCTTCTCACACACATCTTTTGTTCAACCACCACACATATCCATGGGGTCCAATGAGAATTTAGGGGTCCAATTAGGTCATCCCCGATCAAAACACACACACACACGTATATATATATATATATATATATATATATATATATACACACACACACACACAAATTAATGACATAAAATTGATTCAATGTTATTGATGTGTTTGGTTTGTCGATGGGTTTACAAATTGGTATGAATATATAGATATGAGTTTAAAAGAAATAGGAGAAAGAATAAGATCGAGGATTGTTAAAACTCATGAGTGTAGATGAGTTTAAGTTTTGGGTAATCATTTCTACATATTTGGTAACTAGTCTATAACACATGTATTACATAGATTAATTTCAAAAAATATATTTTAAACTTATATCGTACTTACAATATATTTTTTTTCTTGTTATATAGTTATAATAATCGTTGGTTATAATAAAAATGTGAGATTAATATAAGAAATGTATAAAAATCAATCAAAGTGTTACCTTTATAAATTTATAAATGGAAAAAGAAAAGTATTTAAATACTTTATTTATTTATTGTTAGTAAATTTATTCTAAACTAAATCACATTAACCAACCTTCCACGTACCTCTCTCTCTCTCTCTCTCTCTCTCTCTCTCTCTCTCTCTCTCTCTCTCTCTCTCTCTCTCTCTTCTCTCTCTCTCTCTCTTCTCTCTCTCTCTCTCCTCTCTCTCTCTCTCTCGTGTCGACCTCCACCATCTCACTACAAGAAAATCATGAAAATGCCACGAAGACCTTCTGCGACGACATATGTCGTCGCCAAAGCCTCACTATACGCCAAAACATACTCACTTTTTGACTTTATCTGGTCAAACAAAAAAAATCACTTTCCGCGACGACAAAGTCGTCGCAAAAGGACAAAACATTTTTTTTTTAAATTTTCTTTTGGTTCCAACAGATTATTTACGCGGTGGAAAACAATAAAAAAAATTCGAACACCTTCTGCGGCGACAAAGTCGTCGCAAATTCTAATTATATTAAAAAAAAAAAATTTTGGCTCCAAAAAAATATTTAGGCGGTGGAAAAAGCCGCCCTTTTTTTTAGACCTTTGGCGACGACATAATGGACCTTCTGCGACGACAATGTCGCCGCAAAAGGTTGACGTGAATTTAACCCTACTGCTCAGACTTTTCCCATTCTGCGCAGCCTCCCTTCTTCTTTCTTTCTCTCCCTCTCGATCGGACATTGCTTGAATCCTCATTTCCCCATTTTTCTTGGTTAAAACTCCGGTGGTAGTGACTAGTTCGATTCCGGCCATCTTACACCCTTCTATTTCGTTAACTCCGGCAAGGTTTGATTTTCCGGCCGTTTTTCCGATCACCTTCGAGTTCTCGGGTCATCCTATTGAGGTTCGTATTTTATTTCTTTCTATCTTGTATTTTGTTTTATTTACATAATCTTACATCTTACACCACTATTCTTGAGTTTTAGATCTCTCGAACAATATTTGATTTTTCCGGCGGTCTTCTCCGGTCAACTTCGATTTTAAGCATCTCCGGTCACTTTTTTCAGGTTCGTATTTATTTCTATTTATCTTTATCTTTTTTGTTTTTTATATAATGTTTGATTGTTCTTATGTATAAATATTACATAAATGTTTCATTGTATTTATGTATAAATATATTACATAAAATTTTTCGTGAACTAGAATATATTATTAACTATGTTTTTTTTAATTTATTGTTTTTGGCCTTGTAACAATGAATTGCAATATCTTAACAAAATATGTAATAATTAATATTCAATATTGATCTACATTTATATATAAATATATTATAAAAAATGTTTCATGATAACTAAAAATAGATGTATAAAATTGAAGGGTTATCAACGTGTGGTGTTAAATTGTACAAATGTATGATTCATGGTTATTTGTATTAATTATGTCATATTGTTGTTTCTTTTGTTTAATTATACATGTGATATGATTATTGTTATCTCCATTATGGATTTTATAAACCGGCTAGTTGAGGTCAAAAACACAAAGTAACATCAAGTTATAACATATGTTACTTTAAATTAACATTATTAATACATAAAAAGTAACATTAACTTTAGAAAAGAATTAAAAAAATATTAAAAATGTAACAAGTAGCATAAAACTAAAACAAAGATATTGTTATTATTACTTTAAAGTGTTAACGTCTTTAATCACATTCTAAAATTTATTGGTGTTTAGTTAACTATAATGTGTTTATATGATAAGTGTGAGTTTTTAACATAAGTCACCCGTCTGAAATTAATTTACTAGAAATTAATTTCGGAATGTCCCCTGTTTGGGACTGCTTTTTGAATGTTTGATCTCATTTAGGATGTGAATGTGTTACCTGGTTTACTATTTGAGAAAAATTCGGTAAACACTTTCTCTTTGCTCCTACGAATATGTGTTTCATACACATATTTGGGGAGTTAAGAGAAAATGCTGCCGAATTTTTCTTAAATAATAAATGAAGTATATACATTCATATATGAGATAAAACATTCAAAAGGTGGGTTAGGATGACCACACTGCTACATTTCCTACTTTTGTTAAGTTAATATGATTTTTGTGATAGTTATGCCTTTCATGTGATACAAGCATACTTAATCATTCAAACTAGAAGGCGTTCATCACTTAGTCATATATGCAGTTATGACGATTGATAAGAGTTGGACTAGTTGTAAAAGGCGTTCATCATTGGAGTTTTTTACTGGTCTTAACACATTCCTTGAGAGGTGTAAGAACCACTTGAATGATGAAGGTAAATGTCGATGTCCATGTGAAAAATGTAATAACCGTAACTGGGGTACAATCATTGACCTTGGGAATCACATACATCGTTGGGGGTTTAGCGCCGTTTATAAGACGTGGAGGTTTCATGGTGAACAACTCGATCCACCAGCGGTACATGATATATCTCAAACGACAGATGAGATGGTTGATGTACTTAATGATGTCCGTTGGGAGAATACCGGCAACGAACACGGGTCAGATATTGATGAGCCAAGTAATGGGCCAATTGATGGTTCGAGTGGTATGAATGACGATATTGATGCATTATTTGCGGAGGCGGAGACTGAGCTATACCCTGGTTGTTCTTGGTTGTCTTCATTGAACTTTTTGGCTAAGATGTTGCACATGAAGGTCATGGATAAATGGACTGATAGTTCATTTGACCAGTTGCTAGACTTTCTTAGATCTGCATTACCAAAAGATAACAAAGTCCCATCGTCACACTATGAAGCTAGGAAAACAATGAAAAAACTTGGGTTGGGATATGAGTCGATTCATGCTTGTAAAAACGATTGTTGCTTATTTTGGAAGGAGAATGCTGACATGCAAAACTGTCCAATTTGTGGTGAGAGTAGATGGAAAAATAAAGACACAACGGGAAAGAAAGTTGCTCACAAGGTGTTGCGTTACTTTCCTTTGACTCCTAGACTTAAACGTATGTATAACTCTAGACACACTGCAAAGTCAATGACTTGGCATGCTACCGGACGGTCTAGGGAAGATGGTAAAATGCGTCATCCGGTTGATGGTAAAGCCTGGAAAGATTTTGATAAAAGGTATCCAGATTTTGCAAGTGAAACAAGAAATGTCCGATTAGGTTTGGCAGCTGATGGGTTCAATCCATTTGGCAACATGTCTCTGTCTTACAGCATGTGGCCTGTCATATTGACAACATACAACACGCCTCCATGGTTATGTATGAAAGAGTCTTCTTTCATGCTGACGTTGTTAATTCCTGGCCCTAAATCACCTGGGAAGGATATTGATGTTTTCTTGCAGCCTTTGGTTGATGAATTGAAGATGTTATGGTCGGACGGTGTCAGAACAAGAGACACAGCTACAAACACCGTCTTCGCAATGCGTGCTATGCTTTTATGGACAATCAATGATTTTCCCGCTCGTAGTAGTTTGTCTGGGTGGAGTGGTCAAGGCTATAAAGCATGCCCTACGTGTAATGAGGACACTCCATCTACTCGCGTGATAGGTAAAACAGCTTATGTTGGCCATAGAAGATTTCTACACGCAAACCATTCTTGGAGGAAGAACAAGAAGTTCGATGGTAAGATCGAGAAGAGACCATGTCCTAGAAAGTTCAGCAATGATGCAATCTTAGAACAACTTGCTCGATTGCCGACACGTATTCCCGGGAAGCATCCTAGTTTTGGGGGTGTTAAAAGAAAACGTGATGCGAGTGAGTTGAATTGGAGTAAACAGTCTATTTTCTACGAGCTTGAATATTGGTCTAGTCTTCAATTAAAACACAATTTGGATGTTATGCATATTGAAAAAAATGTATGTGATAGTTTATTGGGAA
Source organism: Centrapalus pauciflorus (assembly GCA_020465985.1). NCBI lineage: Eukaryota > Viridiplantae > Streptophyta > Magnoliopsida > Asterales > Asteraceae > Centrapalus > Centrapalus pauciflorus. Next base: position 913,083 of record JAANYP010000698.1, on the reverse strand, counting down.
CCTTATTAATGAATGAAAAATCTAAAGACACTCATAATGCAAGAAATGATTTGAAAACTTTAAACATTCGAAATGAGTTGTGGCTCCAGGATAAAGGAAACGGAAAGTTCTTAAAGCCTCATCCTCGTTACTCCTTCACAGTTGATGATAGACGGCGTTTTTGTCAATTCATTAAAGGAGTTAAACTACCTGATGGCTTTGGATCGAACTTTAGGCGGAAAGTGATTGATAATGATAGCAACATAACAGGTTTAAAGTCTCATGATTGTCATATAATGATGCAACGGTTGCTTTCCGTTGGAGTACAAGCTTACTTGGACGGCACAATTTCAACTCCAATAATCGAGCTCTGCGTATTCTTTAAACAAATCTGTGCTCGAAACTTGATGGAGTCTGACATGTTGAAAGCAGAAGAACAGTTGGTCAAGATTTTGTGTAATTTCGAGCAAATATTTCCTCCGGCATTTTTTGACATAATGATTCATTTGGTTATGCATTTACCTCAAGAAGCAATTCAAGGCGGACCTGTTTACATGAGGTGGATGTATCCATTTGAAAGATACATGAAAAAACTAAAAAATTATGTTAGAAATAAAGCTAGGCCTGAAGGCTCTATAGCTGAGGGATATATTGCAGACGAGGCTTTAACTTTTTGTTCGATGTATCTTCGGGGTGTGCAGACGAGATTTAATCGTCCTGAAAGAAATGAAGATTCTCCAAATCCAACACGTGAGTTCCGTGTGTTCCAGTCCGTTTGTACACCGATTAGTAAGTGTGAATATAAAACATTGGATCACACTCTTTTGAAGAAAGTTGAATGGTTTGTACTTAACAACAGTCTTGAAATCGACGAATATAAGAAGTAAGTGTATTCATTATTGGTTATCATCACTTTACTCATATTTTTTATGATTATACTAATATCAATAACATTATATTTACAGTGAATTTACTTCTAACATGCCTGGAAGTAACTTAGAAACAGAATTTCCTGGCTGGTTTAAAAATAAGGTAAAAATAAGGTAAATTATATATTATCGCTATTAAAATAATGATTATAACCCAAATCTAGTTTTTTCTTTTTCATAGATACGTTGTCTGAATGTTGTCGAGCCATCTCGTTGTAGTCTTGAATTATTGGCCCTGGCAAATGGGCCTTTCGCAGATGCAAACTCTTACAGCGTTTGCATAGTCAACGGTGTGAGGTTTGTGGTTCAAAGTCGCGACGTACGACGTACAACTCAAAACAGCGGCATTTCAACAGAAGGGCTTGATGGATATACATTCTATGGCCAGTTGGAGGAAATTTTGGAGTTAAATTATAAGACTGGTTGCAAGGTTGTGTTGTTTCGATGTAAATGGTTCAATACTAGTAATAGTAATAGTCAGCGTACCCCACGATGTGTTACTAACCATAACATAACTAGTATTTCTGTAAGTCATGAATGGTATAAAAATGAACCATACATTCTTGCAACACAAGCAAAACAAGTTTTTTACCTTGAAGACCCGTCTAGAAACCATCATTGGAGGGTCGTCCAAGAGGTGAATCATCGAAAGATCTCGGACCGTGAAATCATCGAGGAAGAGAACGAAGAAGATGCAATACATGGCAGCCATTCATCTGAATTTGCATTGTCTGCTAATTTGGATGATTTATCTTACACAAGCTTGAATAGAGTTGGTCAAGGAGTGGAAGTTCAAGTTAATTATACTTCTATTCCTAATGATGATTTCATTGATGATTCTGATGTCGATGCATCTGATGGTGGTGATTCCGATGGTGTGGAGTCTGAAGATGGTGATGTGGAGTCTAATGATCTTGAATCTGATAACGATCAACAGGAAACACATTATTGTTCTAATGACGAGTCTGATTGATTTAAGATGCATGGTAACGATTAACTTGAAACACATATAAGTTGTTATTATGTTGCATTTATTCATAATGATACTAACAACTTTTTCATATTATTTTGTAGGTTCATACACTTGAGTTGATTGTTGGGCAAAATTTGTAATTATTTTGAATTTATTTTTTGTTATTTAGTTAGTTGAAAGTTGAAAAACTATTATGTTTGAATTTTAAAAACAAGTAAATCGTTGGACTTAACAGATGGCACTTGTATATTTGTAAATTAACTATATTTTTGAAACTTTATAAAAATATTTAATCATCTATGTACTTGTAGTATTTTAACAGATGGCAGCTGTAGCTCGAAGTCATGGTGGGGATGCAGGTGGTGATCCCCCACCCGGTTCTTGGGTGCCGCCTTCACGTTGTCGAAGTAAGACATATATTATAATATGTCTACTTGAATTTGGTTACTTGCATTTTTTATAAGATCCATTATATGGTTGAATTATTTATTTGAATTTGTAGATCCAAATGCTCGTGGAAGAACAACGTTAAAGGATTTAAGGAAAGCGTATCAAAAAAATGGGTCAAGACCACTACCTATTGACTTTGATACCAGAGATCAAGGGACTTTTCGGCCTGTTGGAGATAATGCTAGTCACTTTGCTAGTCTTATCGGGGTTCTCGTGGAAGACGAGATCCCCAAGTATTACAAATCATGGAAACACGTACCCGAGTCTGATAAAGCATGCATTTGGCCTGAAATAGAGGTTGTTTTAATTTATAAATATATTTTGCAATCTAGACTATAAAAACACATCACACATGGGTGTGTAGTAACTAACTTTTTATTTTGTAGACTTATTTCGATATGAGACGTCACTTGCGAGGTTCAGACAAGGATAATATCGTAAAAGGAGTATCTATGATGTGTGCTGAAAGATACAAGGATCGAAAGTCTCGATTCAAAAAAGAATTTTTTGTTGAAAAGGAAGGGTACGAACACCCCGAAGAAATTAGGCGATTTCCTCCGCCTAATATGTCTATTAATGAGTGGAATAAGAATGTCGACTATTACTTGAGTGAGCCTCATATTCGTCGATCGTTGGTAAACCAAGTAAATAGAAGCAAACAGGAGTATCCAAGTACGCATGGATCTCGATCGTATAGCGCTATACGACATGATTTGGTACTTTTCTTTATAATTGCTATTATTTTTATTAATTTAATAATTTGATTGTTTTTGTAATTGTTGTTTTAAATTTGGCAGCGAGACCCAGTTACGGGTCAATTTCCAGACTTGGTCGATCATTTTGGAAACATGCATCGACGAAATTCTGAATACGTAAACTCGGTTGCTCAAGAAAGACATGTAAGTTAGTAGTAAATTTACACGTGTGTTGATGTGTTTGCTTGTATTTATAGATTATTTATGGTTACACAATTATAGTTAACAAATTCACATAAGTTAGTAGTAAGTTCTTAAATGTGATAGTGTTTTGATTTGTTGATTTGTTAGGAAATTGAATTATTATTATATATTAATTTTGTACACAGGTAAATGTTTGGATTGTCCATTTTATAACAGTTATGCTGTCGAAATTTTAAATATTTTGACAAATATATTGTGTTTAGTCGTTTTAGTTTAGTTAGCAAATTATTGATGTGATAGTGTTTTAAATTGATGGAAGTTGAATTATTGTTATATACTCTATGATGGAAATTTGACTTTAGTAGTATTGTGTTTAGTCGATTTAGTAGTATTGTGTTTAGTCGTTTTAGTTTAGTTAGTAAATTATTGATGTGATAGTGTTTTAAATTGATGGAAAGTTGAATTATTGTTATATATTCATTTTGTACACATGTAAAATTTTGGATTGTCCATTTTATAGCAGTTATGCTGTCGAAATTTTAAATATTTTGACAAATATATTACGTTTAGTCGTTTTATATAATAACTAGTATTGTTGGATTCTTAAAAAATTAGTGATTTTGTGTGTTTATGCCTATAATAACTATTTTTATTCTTCATCTTATAATTCTATAGCAACGAATGGAGCAACTTCGACAAAGCCAAACCGGGAGTCCCAATCCATTAAATGATCAACAAATTTTGCAAGAGGTATTGGGGGAACGGCGTGGCCACCATCGTGGACGGGGTCGAAAGTTACCCGGTTCTGCTTCTTCTTCGAGCTCTCAACCTCAACAAGAAGTATTTACGAGACAACAACTGCAAGATATGCTTGATGCGAATAATGCGGCTATTCGTGCGGATTTTAACGCACAACTTGGTTCTATTTATAGCGTCTTAAAAAATGCAAACTTGCCGGTTCCCGACTTTCAACCGGTTGTCCCTTCGACCAATTATGATAACTTGGAGAACGATGATGGAGAGAATGATGATGAGGAGGACTCGGATGATTACGACTAGTTTAATACGTATTTGCTTTTTAGTAAACCTTTTATTATGTAACAAATTCGTAAACTTTTATTACAAATGCATTCAATATTGTATTTAATTTTAAAATTAGTTTATGCAACTTTTAGTTTAAGTTACTTTATCAATAGAAATGTACAGGGAATAAATTATTAGTATATAAATATTATTTTTAAAAAAATAAAACACTTTTAGCGACGACAAAGTCGTCGCCAAAGGTTAAAAATAAATTTATTTCAAAAATGGTCTTTGAGATTTAGCGACGACAATGTCGTCGCAGAAAGTGATAAAAAAAATAATTAAAAAACATTTAGCGACGACATTTTCGTCGCAAAAGGTAATTAAAAATATTTTTCCTTTTCTTTTTTTATAAATTTTTGGCGACGACTTTGTCGTCGCAAAAGCTTTATGACCTTTAGCGACGACTTTGTCGTCGCAGAAAACCTTCTGCTACGGACCTTTGGCGACGAACATTTTGCGACGACTTGTCGTCGCAGAAGGTCTTTTGCGACGACTTCTGGACTTTTAGCGACGACTTTTTTCGTCGCAAATTGCTGTTTTTCTAGTAGTGTCTCTTTCGACTTGTTATGCAAGACCACCACCACCATCATCGTTGTTTGCCACTACCACCACCACCAATGCCTCTATCAAACGGAAATCCACCACCCCCACGAGATGATGAAAGAAGACGAACAGTATGATCGAATGATGCATCCAAAATCTGGAGATGAATCCAACATGAAGACGAATCCAAAAGGAAGAATCCAAGATAATATAAGTATGATATATTTTTTTTATAATATATTTTTTTTCTGACATAATTGTAGGCCCCTAAAAGTTTTGTCCAATTAAATGCCTCCTACTATACACTATTATTTTACATCAATTTTTTTTAAACTTTAATGAAATATTATAATAAGAGTATTGCATCAGTGTTAAAAAATTTATCGTAAAATTAACTCATTCATAATATGATTATATTTATGATATCACATTTCTTCCATCGATCTCTAGTCCTCTACACCCATTGACCATTACATATTGATCCTATTCTTATTTGCTAGTTGGAGACTTGGAGAGGATGGCATTCTTAACGACGTGTTTTAATCCAAGCTTAGGAAAACGAATTGAATACCCAATCTCAAGTCAAACTTAAAGCCGATACACACTATGTTTGTCATGCACCTTATGAGAGCTTGAGCTTATATTTTTCAAAAGCTCAAGTTCAATTCATAAGTTGCGTTTAGATGACATTTGTCTAGCTTATCAACTAATGAAAATTATAAGCTCTTAAATGAAAAGCTAATTCAAGTATCTTTAAGAATAACTTTGAGCTTATGGAAGAAATAGTACAAATGTAAAATATATAAGAATATATTTTAAAAGCATATTTGTTCTTGGGTATGTTTGGCAAGAAGTTTTTAAGAGAATCAGTTTTTATTTTTTGGAAGCTCCAACTCAAAACTTTAATTTGGCTAATACGAGCTTGAGCTTTTGATTCAGATTTAAAAGCTCTCAAAAATACTTTCAAGAAAAGCTATTTGAAGTAACTTTCAAAATGAATTTGAGCTTTTGGTCAAACAAAATTATTTTTTTTACCATATCTAAATCATTATAAACTACAACTTTAATTAATATCAATGCCTTTTTATGTCATTTAATACTAAAAGCTATAATAACAACTAATTTTTTCAAATACATTTATAAAAACTAAAAGTTTTAACTCTTTCAAAAAGTTTAATTAACTCTCAAAAGCTCCAGCTACTAAAAGTTTAAACTCTAAATTACATCTAGATCTGACAATTTGGTACACGACACGACACGTATACGACACAAGTATTCCGTATATCGGTTTTACAAATTCGTGTTTCGTGTAAATTCGTGTCGACACGAATTTAAAATACGTGTTTCATGTCTTATACATGTATAACATGAATTTACATGTATAAACACGTGTAATACACGTATAAATATCGTGTAACACGATGAAACGCATAAGATACGTATAAGACACATATAAACTAGGGTTTCAAATTTTCTAAAAAAAATTGAGTGCCACTTAATTTGAAATATTTAAAAAAGTCCGGGTTTGCTTCTTACATTGATGATGTGATAAATGAAATTGTCGAGTTGGATATCAACAAGGAGTCTGGTTCGGTCAAATTCCGGCTCAAAGTTACGACCATTAATAGTGACTTTAAATACATTTGATATGTTGTTGTATACTTGAATTATCATGTTTTGGATTTATAATAATTATATATATTAATTTTGGATTAAATTTGCGTTTTCGTGTGACACGTTTTTATGCGTGTCGTTTCACGTGTCACACGAAATTTTTACGTGTCGTGTTCGTGTTTAATATCCAGACACGTTTTATAATTCATGTCATGTTCGTGTATTACAAATTCGTGTCGTATAAAATTCGTGTCTGACACAACACACGACATGATTACACGTATTGTCAGGCATAATTTCATCTAGCTGTGTCAAACAATGTATGTATTAATGAAAGTTATATGTTATTTATATCTTAATACTACAGCTCTAGCTATATTATCAAACATGTCTGTATTTATAAAAGCTCCAGACTCCAGCTATAAGCTCGAGCTCTAGCTAAAAGCTAATTTTGCCAAACATGCCCAACATCCCTTAAATTTGAAGTCTTAATTATTTCTTAACAATTAATGGATTTTAAGACTTCAATTTAGATCAAAACTTTTATCTAAAAAATGTAAATAACAAATAGATTTTTATAAAGCATTTTAATTGCAAAGGTATATTTGGAAAATCAGTTTCTGGCTTCAACGAAAACCGGAACCCCATTCTTGACGGTTGCCGTTAACGCCGGTTCAAACGTAAGCTCGCCATCCGACTTTGCAAGCTTAAAATTAAACCGGGGTAACACACAAAGTACGACGGTTTTTATTTCCATCAACGCCATTTCCTTCCCCAAACAAACCCTAAATCCAGCTTGAAAAACCGGATACTTAAATGGGCTTTCTTGTTTAAAAATCCCATTTTTCAGCCACCTTTCCGGTTTAAAATCCTTGCAGTCTTTGCCCCATATTGTTTCCATCCGACCCATTGCATATGGATGATATGTAACCCTAGTTCCCTTTTTTATTCGGGTTCCATCGGGTAACTCATCGTTTTCGATTGCAAATTTGGAGTCGAATTGAATCGGTGGGTAGAGTCTCATGCTTTCGCATATCGCTGCATGAAGATATTGCAGCTCATTCACTTGTTCGAATGTCGTCACAACTTGTTTTCGACCAACCATCTTCAGTTGGTTTATATCGAGTCTTATTTTAGACTCGACTTCTGGATGATTTAAAATCAGCCAGAAAAAACTTGTTAAGGCCGAAGCAACAGTGTGTCTCGGCCTGCAAGAATAAAGTTAACGATGACATCTCTTAGAAAGGTGTCATCGTTCGAAACCTCCATGAATCTTGACAAAAGATCTTGGTTCTTTACAAAACCTAATTTCCTCTTTTGTTTCATAACTTGTTCCACAAGAAAGTTAACATCTTTAAGTGCTTCTTGAAGCTTTCTCTCCGATCCCCGTTTCAATATCCGGTTCGCCTTCCATATCATTGGAGATGCCGACATCGCTCTCTTCGCCGATAACGACGTCGCTAGATCGAACGAATCTGAGAACTGAGAAACCGGAAACGGTAATTCAAGTGAATTTAGATCTAAACCGAACGAAAACCAACAAATGTATTCAAATGAAAATTTCTTAAACACGGATTGCAAATCAACTAAACCACCATTTCTTCCTCTAGCAGCCGAAGATAGCATCGGAACTAACCGATTTTCAACATGGTATCTGACATTATCGAACGAATCGGACACAGTATTCCGCCCGAGTTCTAAACTCGCCATCTTTCTCTGAAACAACCACGAATCACCATCTGTATTGAATATGCCATTTCCAAGAAGATCTCCAAGAATCATGGAGAATTGTTTCCCTTTAGGGTAATTATGAAAGTTGGTTTTAAGAATGTGTTGAACATTATTAGGGTTAGCAGTGATGGTGTTAGCTAGGACATGAATATGGATAGTTTGAGATGGGGAGTTTTGGAGAAGATGAGTGTACCAATCGCATAGATTGTTGTACTCTGAGGACCACTTGGATTTGATGTAACAATTACAAACATCACATGTGCAGTAAAGCTTGCTTTTCAGAAAGAGTATGAAGAAGAAGAAGAAGAAGACAGTGGAGAGAGAAAGAAAGATGATCAGAAGGGACACCATTTAAGAGTTTTGTGTATGGGGTCTGATGGGAGAGATGATTGCTGAAACTTTCTAAATATGGGTTGCTATATATAGATGTAGATTCTTTCTTTCTATATTTGGGTTACTTATCAAGTTCTCATATATTCTAAATTAATATTCTAAAATTAAAAACTATAAAAAAAAATCAACTGATGATTGTGACTTTGTGGTTGTTATTTGTTAACATACCCTCTTTTGCTAATTATGCACTCATTTCCGCTAATATGAGAAAAATGATTAAGTTTAAATAGTGAGACTCGTGTCATTAAGGAAAATAATGTTAGAGACGAGGGTGTATGATAAAATGAAAATTAATTATGTGGATGTGCGTATATGACCGATGTGTTGTTTGAATGACTAGTTTTAAAAATCTAGTTTATGCTTTAAACTTTAAAATATAGTTTTGCGTTTGATTAAAAATTATCATCCTTAATTTCAAAAATATTTATGTTAAATGTTTAAATTTTAGAATATATTAAAGGGTTTATTACCAAAAAATAAAAAAAAAAAAAAAAAAAAAAAAACCAACATGTTTTCATGATTTTTGCGTTTTCGTCCCTCAATGTTATTTTTTTTAGTTTTGTGAAATTTGACTATTAGACCCCGATTTTGATTATTAAACCGGGTTTTTAGATACTGAAAAACCGGGTTCTAATGTCCGATTTTCACTAAACCAAAAAGAAAAAAAATAACTTGGGCACTTTTGTCTCAATATTTTTGTAAAGTTTGCTAAATTTTAAAGGGAAAATTATACGAAAATGTTGTCAAGTTGAGGGACTTTTAGGAAAACGTTTTTGATGGAATGAATTATTTAAGATATACCGAAAGTACGTTGATTTTTTACATGATTTTCTCAATTTTAAAATGTTATTTAATTTTAAATAGTTGCAGCCAGCTTATAGTCTTATACTTGGTATATATATTACATCCTCGCCCTCAATATATTTATATATTTTTATACGTTCAAAATTTTAAAATTTAAATATTACTAAAATCGATCATATATGACAATGGGCGATAAAATTTCATCACATGTTTCATGTTTTGATAATATTCAATATATATTCTTGTAACATATATCTGTATAGATAAGGGTTTAACTCGTGGGATGATACATAAGTGTAAGATCATGTGGTTGTTCCATCAAAGGCAAATTATGACTAGGTCCGGCCCTTGATATGTTCAATGTGGACTTTCGCACAGGGCCCCTATTCTTTTGAGACCTCCAAAAAAATCTGATGAATTTATTTAGATTAGATTTTTGAAGCCCAAATTTTTTTTTGTCTTTGCCCTTGAAATTGCAACAGCCCAGCGGCACTTTGTTGGGAGAGGAATCGACTATTATAATTATCACATTGAGTTGTAGTTATTAAAACAGTGATATACTCTGGTTTTTTTTTTTTTGTTTTTTTCATTTTCTTTGCATAGTCGTTGACCGTTGTTACTTGGAAATGGAAAATTACTATGTGGTTCATCGGTTGAGAGTTGGAATAAAGGTAAGTTGTATTTGGCTATTTTCAATTTTGTATAAATGTTTTGAAATTTTTGTAATCAAATGATCTATTTGTGATTTTTGCACAGGACCCATGAAATCCATAACACGGCCCTGATTATGACTAGAAGTAAGCTAGTTTGTCATTCAAAAACTAAAGATCTATCTATATATATAATAAAGAAAAATACTAAATACCATGTGTTACCTTTATAGTTCATCGAAAAGATAAATACAATTTTTTTAAACGGTCGATAAATACACTCGATTATTATTTTAATCGATAAATATTAACTTATAATAAATCTAAAATTTTATGCTATATATCAATTTATATTAATTTGTGAAAAAGATAAATAAAACTTATTATTATAAAAAAAATAAATCATTTTATATTTTTTAAAAAAATAAATGCACTCTTAGTTTTTAATCTATAATACAAGTTATTATTTTTAAAGATTAATGCACTCAATTAAGTTTTTTAATTGATAACTATTAATATTTAATAAAATATACACAACTACTATTTATATTAATCTATAAAGTTAGAAAAATAATAATTATGACAAAGAATGCTATTATTATTAATTTAAATAATTAAATATTTGTGTATTTTTATTTTTACTTATATACATTTTAAATAAATAACCACGTAATACCTGGGTCATAAAATAAATAATAAAAGATAAATACAATTTACAATTTTTAAAAGGATAAATACACTTTAATATTTTTTTAATCTATAAATATTAATTTCTGATAAAATATATATATATTATATTATATATCAATTTATATTAGTTTGTAATAAAATATGAAAATCTACTTTTATATTAATTTATAATGTTAGAAAATAATAACTATGATAATAATAATTCTAGTATTCTCATATTATTTTAAATAATTAATATTTGTGTGTTTTCTTTTACTTATATACATTTTATATGAATAATTTATAGGGTTAACCACATGTTTATGCAACGACGTTATCACTTTTTATCAATTATGCAATGAAATCATTTTTAGCACAATTTATGCAATGACGTTTGAATTTGTTATCTGAAAATGCAATAACGTTTTCCCTCTTTTACCGACTTATGCAACGAAATTATTTTTAACATGATTTATGCAACAATGTTTGAAGTTGTTATCAAAGGATGCAACACTTAATCTACTTATTCATCTGGTAATATTAATTTGTTGTATATCACTTAAAATCTTAAGTAACACAACTACATATAAAAAAGTTCTATCGTCATCTTTGTTAATATAGTATGAGTTGTTAGAAAAATTTATCAGACTTCAATACGACATTTGTTTCTATTGGTTTATTTAAAACGCATTCGTACCCAGGTCAAAAGGGTCTTGTTCGTTTCCGGTTAAAAATATAAATACTTAACAAGGAATCTGTCAGATGATTGACGATAAATATGAGGATTCATGATTAAACGTTTAATACAAATGATTAATTTTTAATTTACGAATTTGATTATCGTTAACCATAAACAGTTAACATTTACAACATAATTAGGTGATTGTTAACGTTAATGATAAAGTTTTACAACATAGATTAATCTCATTAAATTGTTATTTCTAATCTTCACGGTTACCACAAATTACCTGACGATAATTTCTATTGAAATAACTACAGTTGATGATAATGAATTTTTAAAAATAGGGATGAGAGGACAAATTTTCAGTCCGACCCACTACTATCCCTAATAGAAATAAAATAAAGATTACAGTTTTTAGTCATGACAAATAATGAATTTTGCAACATAACCCTTAATTTATGAAGGAATTGAATTTGGTCAAGTGAACTTTTTTATACGTAGATGTGTTCATCTAGGATTTTTTTAGCATGTACAATAAATCGATAGATAACCTGGTAAATAGGTAAATTACGTTACATATTTGTGTAATAAGTTCAAACATTATTGCATAAATTGTATTAAATATGATTTTATTGCATTAATTAGTAATAATAGAAAACATTGTTGTATTTCTTGATAAAAAGTTCAAACATCATTGCATAAATTGTGATAAAAGAAATTTCGTTGCATAAATTGATAAAATATGAAAACGTCGTTGCATAAAAATGTAGTTAACCCTAATTTATATTGTAAATATCCACATACCACATGTGTGGGTCGTAAACTAGTTTTTCATGTGAATAATATGTAATCACCATAAATTGACACGTGATATTTATAAATTTTTAAAAATAACAAACAATATTTAAAATATATCTACCTAAGCTAATATAATTATTTTTTAGATCGAAATAAAATGAAATCCAATAAAATCTAATACTCTAATAACTTATTAATTATTATATAATAAAAGTTTTAAAAAATATAAAAAGTATGTATTCATATATGTCCAGATATATAAAAAATTAATACGTCATTATAATATAATTCTTGTATGTATATACTTTTGTTTTAAAAACTAATATTTATATTTTCATCAATTGGTTTATTATACTAAAAATATTCATGTAATACGCAGCTACATAAACTAATAACAAATTACAATTTACATAAAGGGTCAATAAGTTAGTTACTCAATAAAATAACCATATACTCAAATTAATTAAAAATTAATATTTAAAAATCTTTCGATTTGGTTTGAAGTTTTCAGTTTTCACATGACAAAACCGAAACCAAATCAAAATATGTAGTTTTTGAAACTTCATAGTCCAAATCAAACCGTTTGGATTTTCAGTTCAGTTTTAATCTTCTAATTTTTTTTGTTTTGGTTCATATATACCCCCATTTTTATCGGGGTCCTATTTTTTGGACACTCTTTACATAATAATTATTTTTAAAAATAGTATGCATCATTAAAAAAGTAATGTATCATTAGAAAAAAATAGAATTATTGTGTAATGATTATGTTTAAAAAAAGAAATAGGGGGTTCATTGAGATTATTTGGGGTCCATTTAGACTCCCACTTTTATTTGATAGCAAGATCACTCATCATCTTACGGAGACCCCCGTACGCATATAGTCACATCATTTAATTCGCTACTGTAGGACAGTTAGAGTTACTGCCGCCGTTTACCGGGGCTTCCATTCAAAGCTTATAACACTTCTCCTTCCGACTTTCCAGCACCGGGCAGGTGTCAGACTTTATACCAGAGGGTCTTTGGCCTAGCGGTACAAGGTGGTAGAGGAGACCCCAAGGTTGTGGGTTCGAGTTCCATCGTGGGCAAAAAAGTGTAGATTTAGGAGTAGTATTAGATGGGTGCGTGAGTTCTTCTGTTCAAAAAATTTTAAAAGTATTTATAGTAATTATAATAATTTTATAATGTATTAATACAAAAAATAAAAATAAAAATAAAAATCAACATCACCCATCTAATAGTGGGCTAGAGGCCCATCCTCACGTCATATCTCTGTATCTCTCTTAACACCCATACAAACCAAAGCTATCATCACCGCCACCGGCCACCAATCATCCTGTTTTTCGACATACACTCATATTTTTTATTTTTATTTTTATTTTTTTTATTTTTATTTTTATTTTCCTTCTTCTTATGCAGTGCATGAGTGCATGACAATTAGCTTTTAGAAGATTAAGCTTTATTTAATTGATACAAACTCGAGTTTTTTATTCAGAAACCAAAGCTTCCAAAAGTTGCGAGAAGCTACTTGAATTAGTTTTTAAAACGAGGTTAAGCTTTTGGTTCAATAAAAAAAATTTTACCCTTGTAAATAATTATAATCTACAACTTTAATATTATTATTATTTCATGTCATTTAATACTAAAAGTTACAGCTACTTTTACGAAATACATTTATAATAACTAAAATTATTTTGGATGCAACTTTGAAGGGAGCAACACAGGGCCGGATCCATGAATTTTTCTTATCGGTATCATTTTTTTAGAGTAAGTTTAATACTTAGTTTTTCGAAATATTTTCTAAGATGAATCGGGTCACCGAAACGGGTTGTCAATACAAAATTAACAAATAACATGAGTATTCACTTAAAAAGTACATAATACAATATCATTAAAGCTTAAAACCAATAACTATCGTAAGTTTTAAAGTTTTACAATTCTTGCATTCGAGTCTTCATCTATTGAAGTCTTAAAGTTTTACAATTGTTGCCTCGGTAGATGTCACTCCAAAAAAATCCTAGGTGTCACTTGAGTTTTTGATACATATCTACCTCAGTATTTTAAAATTTTGTCGGTGTCTATTGACACCCATTGCTTTGCACTAGGTCCGCCCCTCGAGCAACAACACAACACCGATTATCATCATTAGGGATGTTCTAGCCAAGGGTGGCAATTTGGGTCCGTTCAAGCAAACGGGTCAAACAGATTGATAACCAAAAGTCATAAATATTACATGATTTTGAAATTTTTTTCAAACAACAATTTGATTAATGCACCATTTTATAAATTTTTCTTTTAAAAAAATTTTATGTTATATTTTAGTTTTTTACGATGTGTCAATTTAACAATTTTGCCCGTGTCCAAATTATCACCCCTAGTTCTAGCATTTCTAAATCTTTTGGTTATGTTTACTTTTCCATTTTATATGATGAATATGTTGATAAGCACATTTCATAACAATAACATGTTTGTGAGTATTTGTTTTGCTTTATTTATTTGAGAAAATATAGTTGAGTGTTCTTTATGTTTTCTTTTACTAATATTGGGATTGAGATATTACTTTGAGTGATATTATAATATTACAGTCATTAATTGCATGTGGTTCTTTGTTAAGTATCCATTTGAGTGATCTTTGTTAATTTGCATGAACTATTGGATTTGAGAATTTAAATCATTGGTGAGTGATCTTAGTGACTTGTTTTCTTGAATTCATGCATCGTTCATTGCAATCACTTTTCAAGTTTATTCATCCGATATTTAGGAGGGAAACCTTCCCACTTGATCACCCTTGTTAAATTGCATTCTCAAAACTTTTCCTTGCAAGTCTTTTTTTCTGTAATTATGAGGACTTGCAATCATGATTTTATTTATAGTTTGATTGTTGCTTAAATTCAATTACTTTACGATCATAACTAGTTATTAACCGACGGCTTATCATCATCATTCCACTATTGTCTCTGGATTTGATACTCAAACTAATCTAATCTATACTAGTATACAATTAGGTAATACTTGTCTATCTGTCTGCTAGTCTAGTTTATTTATTTTCGTTTTTATATTTAAAACCTCATCAGACTTCGATAATATATTTTGACAAAGCCTCCGACTAAGACTTCGACAAAATCAACCCCTCCGATGATGATTCTGGTGTGTGTGTGTGTGTGTGTGTTTGTTTTGAAGGTTCATTGTCTGATACGTGGATTGACAATTTAGGGTTTTTGATTAGCGATTGTCGATTTAGATTCGATTTTGCCTAAAATGTGTGTGCTCTAAAGGTTCGATGTGTGTGTGTGTGTGTGTTCGATTGGCGATTGAGGGTATTTCCGCTGAAGACCATCGCATTCAAGATCTCTAGGGTTCATGTTTCATCGATCTGGCTTCCGTCAAGCCTTCATATCGAGATTTCTTTGTTTGTTCATCGATTATGTGTATGTGTCGATCGATTCATATGTAAGTCAAGAAGAAATCAATATTTGAAGCTACATCATTTATGGTTTCCCCAAGTTTGAAGGTCTGTTAGGGTTTCTTCACTTCAATATTCATCTGTATGGTTCATCGATCTTCATCTGGGTTTGTGTTCATATTCTTCTTTGCATTTGGGTTTGGGTTTGGATATGCATTTTTGGTTTGTGTTCATGGATCTAGTCTATATTCGAAATAAAGAAAGGGTTTGCTGGAGTTTGGACGGTAAAGACAAAGTTGGCCAGAAGTTTAAAAAATCCACGTCAACAGATTGGAAACGGCTACACCTGTTACAAGTCGCATTTTTAGAAAAACACTATTTTCGTAAGATTTTAACGGTTAGAGGTTTTTTATGCAATGCAAAATGGTTTGGAGTTTTAATCGAAAAAAGCTGACAAATGATGATATTTTGCGCATAAACCAAAGAAAATAAGAACATCAAAAACCAAGGTAAAAAAAAAAAAAGAAGTGTGCATTTTAAACTTAAGACCCCAGTCTGTTATGATAGTTCATTAAATATTTCCGTCACCCGAGAAAGAAACCGGGGTCGATCTACCATAGACATCACCATGATAAATTGTATTCTATGTATCCATGTACATATTTTAGAGATTGGGATGTTACATCAATACTTCATATATGCTAACTTGTCACACATTAAGGAAATATTATTATAAATTGTATATCCTATGTATTATGATTATATATAAATAACTTACACTCTCTTCGACTTAAAAAAAAAGTCATAAATATTACTTGATTTTGAAATTTTTTTCAAACAATAATTTGTTTAATACACCATTTTATAAATTTTTCTTTTTAAAAAAATTTATGTTCTATCTTAGTTTTTTACGATGTGTCAATTTAACAATCTTGCCTGTGTCCAAATTGTCACCCCTAGTTCTAGCATTTCTAAATCTTTTGATTATGTTTACTTTTCCATTTTATATGATGAATAATTGAATGTGTTGTGTATGTCCATATATATAAAGTAGTTGTTTTGTGATCATTTGAGTTTATAGAACTCTAAACACCGGATGATTTTTATATTTTTGTTGTTTTGAATATATTTATGTTCTTGTTTTGAAATAATGTTCGTAATCTTTGGTTTGATACTTGAATGATTTTTTATGAATGTGTGTTTTCCTTGATGTGAATCGGGTTTGCTTATATTCATCCCAATGAAGTGGGTTTATTGCTTGGTTTGATCTTATAGGCTTGTGATGGTTTAAAAAAAAAAAAGCTGAATATCTATTTGTTTAACAATGATTATGGGTATGTTTGTATGATGGATGTGAATATTAGTATAAACAAGTGTTTTGATATGTGAATTGATAAGCACATTTTATAATAACAACGGTTAGAGGTTTATTATGCAATGCAAAATGGTTTAGAGTTTTAATCGAAAAAAGCTAACAAGTGATGATATTTTACGCAAAAACCAAAGAAAATAAGAACATCAAAAACCGAGGTAAAAAAGAAGTGCGCATTTTTAAACTTAAGACCCCAGTCTGTTATGATAGTTCATTAAATATTTCCGTCACCCGAGAAAGAAACCGGGGTCGATCTACCATAGACATCACCATGATAAATTGTATTCTATGTATCCATGTACATATTTTAGAGATTGGGATGTTACATCAATACTTCATATATGCTAACTTGTCACACATTAAGGAAATATTATTATAAATTGTATATCCTATGTATTATGATTATATATAAATAACTTACACTCTCTTCGACTAAAAAAAAAGTCATAAATATTACTTGATTTTGAAATTTTTTTCAAACAATAATTTGTTTAATACACCATTTTATAAATTTTTCTTTTTAAAAAATTTTATGTTCTATCTTAGTTTTTTACGATGTGTCAATTTAACAATCTTGCCTGTGTCCAAATTGTCACCCCTAGTTCTAGCATTTCTAAATCTTTTGGTTATGTTTACTTTTCCATTTTATACGATGAATAATTGAATGTGTTGTGTATGTCCATATATATAAAGTAGTTGTTTTGTGATCATTTGAGTTTATAGAACTCTAAACACCGGATGAATTTTATATTTTTGTTGTTTTGAATATATTTATGTTCTTGTTTTGAAAGAATGTTCGTAATCTTTGGTTTGATACTTGAATGATTTTTCATGAATGTGTGTTTTCCTTGATGTGAATCGGGTTTTCCTTATATTCATCCCAATGATGTGGGTTTATTGCTTGGTTTGATCTTATAGGCTTGTGATGGTTTAAAAAAAAAAAAGCTGAATTATCTATTTGTTTAACAATGATTATGGGTATGTTTGTATGATGGATGTGAATATTAGTATAAACAAGTGTTTTGATATGTGAATTGATAAGCACATTTTATAATAACAACGGTTAGAGGTTTATTATGCAATGCAAAATGGTTTAGAGTTTTAATCGAAAAAAGCTGACAAGTGATGATATTTTGTGCAAAAACCAAAGAAAATAAGAACATCAAAAACCGAGGTAAAAAAAAAAGAAGTATGCATTTTTAAACTTAAGATCTCGGTCTGTTATTGATAGTTCATTAAATATTTCCGTCACCCGAGAAAGAAACCGGGGTCGATGTACCATAGACATCACCATTATAAATTGTATTGTATGTATCCATGTACATATTTTAGAGATTGGGATGTTACATCAATACTTCATATATGCTAACTTGTCACACATTAAGGAAATATTATTATAAATTGTATATCCTATGTATTATGATTATATATAAATAACTTACACTCTCTTCGACTAAAAAAAAAGTCATAAATATTACTTGATTTTGAAATTTTTTTCAAACAATAATTTGTTTAATACACCATTTTATAAATTTTTCTTTTTAAAAAAATTTATGTTCTATCTTAGTTTTTTACGATGTGTCAATTTAACAATCTTGCCTGTGTCCAAATTGTCACCCCTAGTTCTAGCATTTCTAAATCTTTTGGTTATGTTTACTTTTCCATTTTATATGATGAATAATTGAATGTGTTGTGTATGTCCATATATATAAAGTAGTTGTTTTGTGATCATTTGAGTTTATAGAACTCTAAACACCGGATGATTTTTATATTTTTGTTGTTTTGAATATATTTATGTTCTTGTTTTGAAATAATGTTCGTAATCTTTGGTTTGATACTTGAATGATTTTTCATGAATGTGTGTTTTCCTTGATGTGAATCGGGTTTGCTTATATTCATCCCAATGAAGTGGGTTTATTGCTTGGTTTGATCTTATAGGCTTGTGATGGTTTAAAAAAAAAAAGTTGAATATCTATTTGTTTAACGATGATTATGGGTATGTTTGTATGATGGATGTGAATATTAGTATAAACAAGTGTTTTGATATGTGAATTGATAAGCACATTTTATAATAACAACGGTTAGAGGTTTATTATGCAATGCAAAATGGTTTAGAGTTTTAATCGAAAAAAGCTAACAAGTGATGATATTTTACGCAAAAACCAAAGAAAATAAGAACATCAAAAACCGAGGTAAAAAAGAAGTGCGCATTTTTAAACTTAAGACCCCAGTCTGTTATGATAGTTCATTAAATATTTCCGTCACCCGAGAAAGAAACCGGGGTCGATCTACCATAGACATCACCATGATAAATTGTATTCTATGTATCCATGTACATATTTTAGAGATTGGGATGTTACATCAATACTTCATATACGCTAACTTGTCACACATTAAGGAAATATTATTATAAATTGTATATCCTATGTATTATGATTATATATAAATAACTTACACTCTCTTCGACTAAAAAAAAAAGTTCCTTGTCGATCACAGGAATCAAGTTACATATATACATAACGTTAGGAAAAAGTTACGACGAAATCCGACCTTAAAGGAGCTGGAGCAACGAAGAACGTAAGTTCGAAGAAACTGCAAACCATCCTTGTTGCGAAGGATGTATCATGTCCCAGAAAAACGAGTCAGACGGGTTGTCACAAACGCTATACTTCATTATCTTCGTTCCTTTTTCGACGTTTCCACATGAGTATCCTTCAGCGATACCTCGACAACATGGTTTTAGTAAAGTTTCCATCTTTGAATTCCCTATAAAACAATCACATATGCATTCATGCCGGACGACAAATCATAAAAGCTTGGTCTGAACTATAACAATGTTTGATGTCACTCGCACGTTTAATTTGCGAAAATCAAAATCGTCGATGACATGTTGTCGCTATAACACCACCTTTTAATTAGCTAGTGATTGTTTTTACGAACGATGATATTTTTTTTTTTAGAATATATAGTGAATTGAATTCAGTATGAAGATATTAAGGTGATTTGTTAATCATATATATATATATATATATATATATATATATATATATATATATATATATATATATATATATATATATATATATATATATATATATATATATATATATATATATGTGTGTAGGTTCAATGGAGAACCCATGCATCGAAAAACTTGAAGAACCTCCATGCACCACCACAAATGCATCACAATTCTCGCGTGATGCATCATTATTTCCACGCGTGATGCATCGATGCGAGATGCACACATTCATTCCCGCGTTATGCATCGACTCCCCGCGTGATGCATTACGATTTTCTAGCGATGCATTGTGGTTCTCCAATGTTCTTCGATATATAGAGGTTCTCCATTTATATTTATATATATATATATATATATATATATATATATATATATATATATATATATATATATATATATATTCGTTCTTCTAAAACTTATAAATATCATATAAACTCAAAACATGATATAAATGCCCGGCATGACTAATGGTGCTAAACTAAAATGAAAAACTGAAAAATCAATACGAATTGAATCATATGTATATGTGCATATGATACAATTATTTGTATTTGTTTTATGGTCACAATGTAATGTGAATTTCCATTGAAAATATATACGAGATATTTTTCAAGTGGGATATATTTGTAATTCTCGCTAAAATTTATATACCTGTAGAAAGATTTTGTTGTAGTTTTAGAGCTGAGGAGAAAGCTTTGTAGAGATCTATGATCACAAAGCGTGATTTGTCATCGCTCTCGTCGTTTAGCTTCCTCACGCTTTCCACAAGCACTTGGTTATGGAACTCTGCTACTGAATTCTCGGTGTTACTACAGTTTCGGTACGTTGTAGAGGCTGTGAATTGAGGCAAGCACCCGAGTGGTTCCATCGATGTGATACCTATCTTCCCAACTCCCAACGCTTGTATACGCTTTATATTCAAAACTAGTTGGTTGATTATTGATTTCGTTAATTCGGGCAAATCCTACAACCAACATTTGGGTCATGTTTATTTACCTATTAATGGAATCATTAAGAGGTCATTTCACATTTGAATGACTTCTTAACGATTCCATTAAGAAGTACACAAACAATCCATTGGTTAATTAAAATCTTGGATCAACAAGCGTGTGTTAGCGAAAATTAGGATACCTGGAGGTTGTGTTTTGATGTGAAGTAAGTTGCATAGTCATTGCCTGCTACAGAGATTATAGCAATGGAAGATGAATTTCGTAGGTTTGGATTTTGTTGAACAAGTTCTTGAAAAAAGTCAACTTGGGTGGTCATGTTTGGTTGGTTGACCAATGTGTTAAAGACACCTGTCCCTCCATATGCAAAATTCATTCCGTACTTCGTTGACTTCTTTTCACCAGATTTCCATCCTCTATATGTTATTGGCGATTTTGTACCCAATATTGCAGCTGCATTTCAAACCGTAACAAACAAAATTTTTTTTTCGGCAATCTCACAGAATTTGTCTCAAATAATATTATCGACTTTTGTTTATTATCGACTATAGTGTTTAACCGATAAACAACAAAAGTTAACTGGTAAAAAATAGTTATACATAGGGGATTATTATTTGAAATAACAATCTACTTATTATTTTTTGTTTTCTTATTGTGGCAATTAGTTTTATTTTTTTACCATTTTTAATATATTGTTTGAAATAACAACGTACTTTTCTTTACCGGTTAAATGATATAATCCAGAGTAAACAAAGAGTTGGTTATATTATTTGAAACAAAATTTGCGAGACTACTATAATAAAAGAAAACGTTGCTTGCTATTTTGAGTAATTCCCCCTAATTTAAATTGGGTTTATATCGTAAAACAACATCGTTTCGTCAAATTTTGATCTTTCTCAATAACGATCCTAAGAGTTCATCAGTATACGACTATGCGGTTTAACCTAAAAACCCTTTAAATGATATCATTTTCATTTACTTAGAGGGTGTTTGGTTTTGCGTTATGAACCAGATTATCAGCTTATTACGTTACAATAACGCAAATAATTAGTTTAAAGTGTTTGGATTGCATACGTTAATAAGTGATTATTTGCGTTTAGCGTTAATCTTACCACACTTTTTCATAAGTTAAAAATTGTAGCTTATTTGCTTCATAAGTGATTATTTGGTCATTTTACAAGTAAAAACGTAAATCCAAACACTTTAAAAACTGATTATTTGATAATTATGATAGCAAACAGCAGAAGCTAAGCCAAACACTACATTTCCTGCAGCACTTTTTGTTACAGCTATTATCTGATTATTAGTTTCCATAACGCTGCAGCACTTTTCAAACGCAAATCCAAACACCCTCTTATTAAGACATCATTTATTGACGTACATAATACTAGGTCAGGTTTTGGCCTGAAATTGATCCTTTGGATTATTCTGCAATATAAACTCTTAAAAAGAATAACAGATAATCGATTAAAACTCCCGGTTCTTGCCAATGGTAAGATGGGTTATGGCATAGGACCCAAATTTTTGTAGGGCCTCAAGAAAGTTAACCTATGTATATATATATATTAGTTGACCCAACCCAAAATCTATAGTAATCTTTATAAGATCAATGAACTTTATAAATATATATAAATGGCTTTTCTATGGCCCAGGGCCTCCAAAATCTAAGTGACGGGTCTAGTCAACTTCATCGTAATTTGATTTTCGGACTTGGATATTAGGAAATTTTCAAGTTAGTCTCCATGCAAGAGAGAGGTTAATTAAGACAGACGCACCGATGTAATCAGTCAGCACACGGCCATTGGAAAACCTGCCAGAGGGATGACCAGGAAAACTCATACCATAAGGTTCCTGCCACGAACCGCCGTATGATTTTGGCCAATTTCCAGTATCTGCATATGAGTCTCCAAACACAAACAGCTTGCGTACTGGAAATCCATCACCAGAAATGGCGACAGTAATGGCGTTCCAGAGACAAACAAAAATCACACACGTTTGCTTTCTCATTGCGACAGCGCCAAAAAAGAAGGCTTTACAATATTTCCGTTTATGGAATGCAAATAAATCTGGAGAACAGAAATTCGAGCTCGATATTATATATCATACATGGAAGGTTTTGAACACTCTGGATGTGGTTGTGGTTGTGGTTGTTGTTGACTATTGACTCCCTAAGTTGGTAACTTTTATTTTCAAGATATTTGGTGAACAAACAAAACTGGAGGGATGAAAAACTGTATATCGATTAATCGTTGATAGTAAGTAACTATCGCTGATTTGGTTTTGGTTCGCAAATTGCAATCCTACCATGATCAAATAACAAGCCTAAGCAAAAGTGTAAACATTACCCGTTGTCTATTTCAAAACAAATGCATCAGCGTGGCCGCCCTCTGCTGTACTTTGGTGGGTTCGTTTTGGCCACATCAACGACTATCATCCAACCATTTATGATCTGTACGCACAAAAACAAGAGAGAGTGTGAAACATTAAGGGTGTGTTTGTTTGTAATTAAGATGGTCTAAATTTGGTCTGAAGTCTGAATTTCACATCTTAACCTAATTTGTATTGTTTGTTTAAATTCAGACTTAAGAGGTTCCAACCTCTGAATTTTAAGAGAAAGAGAGTAGTCCGAATTAAAATTCAGAGCCTCTTAATTTCATATTTTAAGGTCTCCTCTTGATTTCAGACATGGTTTTCAGACTTCAGACATTTAACCTCTTAAAAAACAAATAACACCTAAGTGACATATAAATGGGAAGTGCCCATGACTTTACGCTCGTTACCTTGCCATTCATTTCTCTGAGAGCTGCACTTGCAGCTTCTTCAGTGGTGTACTCGATAAATGCAAAACCTTTCGACCTCTTGGAGATCTTGTCCATTATGATTTTGACTGTAATGTAGATTTAGCAATTAAATTGCCATGGATTATGGATATATGCTTTCATGGTTAGAAATTGCTGATACCTTCAACAAGCTCTCCGAAACCTTCAAATGCAGCTCGTAAAGTTTTCTCGGATGTATAAAACGACAAACCTACAAATAAATTCCCGATCATTAGAGCATCTGCAATCACATGGTCTTCTGAGGCCTTTCAATTGACACATCAGCTATTTCAAGTCATATAAGTTTTTTTAATATCCCACGTCACCATTTTAAAAACCATTCCTTTTCTAAAAACTCACCTCTGCAATCTTAAAAACCTTCGCATGTCCTTATTTTCAGTTATTAGATGTAACTAGAAATATTTTAAAGAATATAATTATAAAAACATGTCCTTCTCTACACTCTCCCTTCTCCCCGGTTTTTTCAGTAAATGACCTTCCCAACCAAAAACCTCTCATGGACCAGTAACTGGTAGGGGTGTGCAAAATAACTGAACCCGAATAACCCACCCGAACCGAATCTTAAACGGATTATTTGGGTCGGGTTATTCAGAAACAGGTTATTTGCTTTAATAAATCTCCAGGAAGTGAAATCGTGGTGGGAAACCGCACATGCAGTCATAGTTCTCAGTTTCATTTTCTTAGCTTAATTTTGTAATGTAGGTGTTTGACTTCAGAAAGACCAAACAGAGCCCATAATCTAGTAAAAAGATATGAAATTGTTTAAAATATGCAACATACCGGTTACAAATAGCTTCTTGGTTTTGATATCAGCTGGTTGATTTGCTGTGGAGGAAACCCCGGATTCACTAGAATGCTGAAGATTGTAACCTGAACATTAATCGATGAAATCCATCAATTATCCCATGATAACATCCGGGAAATAGTGTTACGATAAAATTATACTCACTACGATCATAGTGAAATATATGTGGCTAAGAATCATGAGCTACAATGATATAGAGTGAAAGAAAAACGCCAAACTTGCATACAATGAAGAAAAACTCATTTGGTTAGCATATTAAGGTACCTCCATAATCTTTATAATCTGAATCGACATTTTCATCCAGTCTAACAGATCTAACGCCTGGAACACCTGCACCCAACTTCAAATTTACAAAAAGATATAGACAAATATCTTAATAGACATAGTTAAATATGAAGATTGAAGAGTGACCCTGGTGCAGCAAGGTTATAGGACTTTGCAATGACCGGGGCAGATTTAGTATAGAAAGTGGGGTGTCACTTGACACCGATAGATTTTCAAACTACTGAGTTACGTATGCATGAAAAACTCGAGTGACACCTAGGATTTTTTTGAGTGACACCTACAAAGACAACATTTGTAAAACTTTAAGATTTCAATAGATGAAAACTCGAATGCAACAATTGTAAAACTTTAAGACTTACAATACTTATTAGTTTTAAGTTTTAATGGTATTGTAGTATATACTTTTTCAAGTAGAAAATCTTGTTATTTGTTAATTTTGTATTGACAACCCGTTTCGGTGACCCGATTCATCTTAAAAAATATTTCAAAAATCTAAGTTAAACTTACTTTAAAAAAAGTGACACCACACCGACAACAAAAATTGCTGGATCCGCCCCTAGCAATGACCGAGAACCAAAGCCTGAGTACACAGTTCTTTTTTTGCATTTTGCTAAAAGATTGTTTCTTGACTTAAAACTGTAACATTCCGGTCATAAATGAGTCACCTTGCTTGATGGGTCACACATAAATATGAGATTTCAAAATAAATTACCGGCTAGTTCCTTGGCACTGTCATCATCAAGTTCACAACAGAATCCATAGTCGAATCGTAAGGAAATGTGATATATACACATTTGGGCATCTTTCTCACTGTTTAAATAAAATCAAAACTAAGACTAAACCACAGAGAATGGATTAAAAGGTTTCAATTTTATGAGGAAAAAAAAGCAGAAACAATTTGATACAAAGACATACTTCCCCAAAACCTTGGTAAGTATTTGAGTATAATAATCAACCAGCTGCTCCCTGGTGATGACTCCAGGTTCTGGCATTTCTACACGAACAAGCCAGTGCTTCGGACTTCCAGATGGAAATAACGGAGGAAAAGTATCAACCTTTCCATTGCTATAATCCTTTATTATAGAGTTAAAATCTGGATCGGGCTTAATTGATAATACCTCTGGCAAACCTATGATTCAAACACAAATAAGGAAACATCATGACTCAAACACATCTAGTTTGGGGATCATTGAAGACAAGGGTGTTTGGATTTGCATTTAAAGAAGTGTTGTAGCGTATTGAAAAATAATAATCAGATAATAGCGGTACAAAAAGTGCTGCCAGAAATGTAGTGTTTGGTTTAGCTTCTACTGTTTGCTACCATACTTGTCAAATAATCAGTTTTTAAAGTGTTTGGATTTGCGGTTTAACTTGTAAAATGACCAAATAATCACTTACTAAGCAAATAAGCTACATTTTTTAACTTATGAAAAAATGTGGTAGAATTAACTCTAAACGCAAATAATCTCTTATTAACATATGTAATCCAAACACTTTAAACCAATTATTTGCGTTATTGTAACATAATAAGCTAATAATCTCGTTTATAACGCAAAACCAAATTGAGTGTTCTTCATACATGTTTTTTAGTGAGTGAACAGAAGAAACATATTGTAGGACCAAGAAAAAGGTCATACAAAGTTACACTTGATGAAAAAACATTCTTAATTTCTTCGTGATCTTTACAAGAATTCAATATTTTCCAATTGAAAGAATGATTAAATTGAATTAGGAGAGATGGTACATGCTAGTTCTTGGGAAGTTTGTTTGTCCAAATCGCAGCAGAACCCGAAATGGGTATCGCAAGAAGCATGGTATATGCAGCCTTGAGCCTCCTTCTCACTATTCAATTCAAACCAAAAACAACATGAATAAATCAATGGACTAATAACAACACTTGTTCAAACTCAATTTAGAAAACTTTCAAGTATATAACCAATCATATGAACACAAAATAGTTCTAAACACAAAAGTGTACTCAAAATTGCCCGATAAGCGCTACAGATTGAATTTTGATGTCAAAAGCTAGCATTTCCTAAACAAAGTTGATTGCATTTTACGAATGTAAGCAATTTCATCTGGGAAGTTCTAAAAATCATAACTTTGGAAACAAACCCTTAAGACATTCTTGTTATTTAAAGAAAGAGAATTAAACAAACATACCCCACCTGCCCAAAACCCTCTCCAAAATGTCGACATAATAATCGATAACTTGTGGTTTAGAAACAGATTGTTGTGAAGGAGGAGCCTTAACGACCACAATGCAATGGCGTTGACCATTTGAATCGGCAAAAGAAGGAGCAGGGACGACGAAACTTGAATTTGTTGCTGGTGCTGCGCATGTTCTTCCTGATTTAAAGCATGAGAGGGTGACGGTGGAGTTGTGGTTGAAATGGGAAATGGATTTGTGGAATCTGAAGTTAAATCGGAGAGAATTGGGGGTTTCAGAAGAGGGTAAGAAAGGGATGATTGATGATTTTTGAGGGGTTGTGTAGATGGATGAAGAGACAGCAGGCGCCATGGACGATGGCTTGATGAGTGCTTGTTTTATCTTACATGGTTTCTTTTTATCTTTCTATTTCATCCTCTCTTACATTTTTTCTTGTATGACATTTTTACTTGTTATCTTATAAAAAAAGAAATTTGAAAAAAAAGATCCTTTTAACTTCATTTAATCATTATCTTTTTTTTATAATAATTAATAGGAAAAATTATACAAAAAACTAATGTACTTTTGATATTTTTCGATTAAGTCTCTGTACCAAAAACGTTTCCATAAAAATCCTTAAACGTAAAATTTTTTACGAATTGTGTTGTTTTATGGGATTTTTTAAGGATTTTTCATAAGAAATGACTTCTATGAAAACATTTTATGTGTAGTGATTTTTACGAAAAATTTTATTAAGTTGATCGATTTTTGTGGAAACGTTTTAGGTACAATGGCTTATTCGAAAAATACTGAAAGTGCGTTATTTTTTTTACATAATTTTCCCTGATTAATAAGTACCACTTGCAACATTAATTATCTAACATTTTAACATTTTTTTCCTTAAACTTAGTTGCTTTATTTCTAAGTCTTCAACTAAAACAAGTAAAGAACTAAATCACGATCAACCGTTATTGTCACCTCTACCCACCATCGACTCAATCAAACCATAAACACCAAAAACAAAAAATAAGGACTACACGATCAAAAGATCAAAACGATAAACAAACTCCTTAATAATCAAGATAAATGATGAATATCTCCTTGGTTCGGATAAGAAGAACAAATATGTGATTTTTTGGAAATGATGAACAAACAAGAATCAAGAATAAAAATCTCTAAATCAGAAGGGAAAACAAACAAAAATCCAACCCATTTTGGTCAATAGGAATATTGAGGTCCGGTATTTCTATCATATTGTCTCTTGGTTCCATTGGTCTTGATGTTCTTCATCCATCTTTAACAACCATTCAAAAACACACGGAGGATTGAAAATATACAAACAAATTTGAAAACACATACGTATACAAACAAAAACACAAACAAACTATATTGAACAAGAGACTCCTTTCGTTGCACTAAAGTTCAATGCAATAGCAGTCGAGAATGAAGGGCAACTATGGAAGGATGACTTCAAAAGCACTATTAAACACTTGTTCAGTGTCGCCAAGGTATGATGAGCACTATCATTAAATTTACTAGGTTTTATTTCTTAGCTACGATTATACTTCATCACACCTTTTATTCACAATATCTTTTTTACGTTAAAGTTACAATAAAAATAAAAATCTTGAATTCAGAAGGTCATAGGTTTGGTTCTAAAAGTTAAGTTGTACATATTTCATTAAAAAGAGCAAATACGTAAGATAACTACCTGATAGATTTGAAATCTGAATGTACGGTTGTTAGTTTCATTTACTTATCTTATACTGGTACTAGATGTTTACTTAAGAAAAAAATTACAAATCCAATAACTGATAACTTTCATGTACCAAACTTGTTATATATAGTTTAAGCAAATTTCAGATTTTATGAATTGATACTCCTCGATACATCCTAAACATAATCTAATGAGATGTGGGATTGTTTGATTTAGGACACCAAGAAAAGAAACATGAAGAAGACAAAGAAAGAGAAATATTTTGAGAAACTTGCAGTGAAATATTTTGAAGATGCAAAAACTAAAAATAAACTCAAGTAAAGCCATGAAAGTTTCAAAGGTTAGTAAATATGATTCTTGTGAAATACATCCGGAAGGATATTGAACTACATAGAGATATTTTGCACAATATTTTCATTACAACAACACAGAAAAATTTAATTTAGAGATGAGCTTTGCAACACGTAATGCAACCACTTTTGGAGGCCATATTCTTGCAACAAATCGTTATATTTTACCCTGACATCAGTGGCGGATTCAGAAAATTTTTTCGTTGGGGGCATGAGGTTTTATATAAGGTATTCGTCGTGTTAATTTTCCGGAATACACAGGCTAAAAATCGTCAAATTTACGCACATCGTTGGGGGCCTTTCCCCCGCTTCCTTCAATGTGGATCCACCCCTGCCTGACATTATATAAGTTTGTAGTTTTTTAACTTAGATTCGTGCCAAGTCTACAAGATAATTCTCCTTGGTTGCTTCATATCTTAATAATCTACGATGGGCCATAATTCTAGTGAAATTGGGACTCAAGACCAGTGATTTGCATCTAGGAAGTAGAACTAACACATTATTTGCAGACTATATTCCTTTGAACCGCACGAGTTATTTGCTTTTAATTTATAAACACACCACGTATAAAAAAAATTGGAATTAAAACTAGACCCTAATTGTAGGACATGTTGGTTGGCCAATAGGCAAGAACCACCCGGCTAAGGCTACGCTTATGTCAAGATAGCACACAAATGGTTAGAAAGCACGAAGACTACGGGTAAAATTAAAGTAAACGTCATGTTACTTAGAGTTTTTCGGTATCGGCATTGATCAGAATGGATCATAGTTCAAAACATGAAACAACCGAAAAGTTTTGCTTTGTAACAAAAAGCTATTTACAAAAGCAAGAAGACTTGCCTATTACATAAAATTAGGGTGTGACAATGATCAATGGAGGGACTAAATAAATATTTGGCTCAAAAAACGAAGTCTTGAGGTTTGAAATGGGATGCCCATGGCTTAAAGCAATGGATTGGCGAGCTCTGGATTGATTCTTTTGGTTCTTTTTAAAGGTTTCTATTAAGAAAATAATGAACCATTTTTCGAAGAGATCAAGTCAACAACCCATGATTCTTTTACATGTTTCCAATAAGATGAACAAAATAATACTTTTCTTTCTCATGTGAACTTTTTTAACTATTTAAGTAATGACTGTATCTAGACCTGGCAATTGGAGATACGAATACATGAGGTTGTGAGAAACACGACACGAATACATCTTAAAAAGTGAGATAAAACTTATTGCTCTTCATGTATTCATGTCGTGTCAAATTCGTGTCTGACACGTGATAACGACAACAATACACGAATTGTCAGGTCTAACTGTGTTACCCTTAAACTAACTATCAAAAGTGATTATATTGAAGAGTAAAAACTGAACACACATGACTTTTGAATCAGGAATGGATCCAAATTTTCTTTCACCATATTTATGTGGGTAAGTGATTCAAACAAGCCATTAACATTTGTTTTAACCTCTATTTTTTTTTTAACACAAATTTTATTGATCACCTAAGCAAATACATACATACATATATATATATATATATACACGCACACAGTGGCGGACCCAACCACCAAAGGAACCTGTTGCAAAAATTTTCGTCACATTCACTGTTCGAAAATTAAAATGGTTATTTTGGTCGGGTTGGGTCAACACATGGATATTTATAATTTAGAATTAAACATATAATCTTAAAATAAAAATAGAATAATAGATAATACATAAAAATACAATTTATTATGAAATATAAGTTATTAAGTTAAGAATTTACCTCTCACAGTTGCTCTCTTTGACTTTTCATATTTTGGAATCGATCAATAGAATCTTCATTTGTCACCATTGAAAATTTTTCATGTTTAACTGCACAAATCAGAACATTGTTCAAAATTTTAGGCTATCGCTTCGTGGTTCTTCTACCTTTTTTTCAAAAGTGTGTTAATGCTAAAAGGGTAAAGAATTGGACTTAAAAATTAAAATTATTATTGAGTTTGAAATTGGATTAAAAATAATATTGAGTTTAAAAAGGATATTGGGTTAATGGGTTTAGAATTTAGTATTGGGTTTATTGAGTTTTAATTTTCAGAAATATTATTGGATATTTGTTCATTTATTAAATTTATTACTTATTTAGTTATTTAGGTAATCAAATTGTTTTATGAGATATCAAATTTTCTTTTGAATACTAATAGTTGCATACATAAAAATTTATCAGTTGCACATATAAAATTTTTAAATAATTTCCACTACGAAACGAAATTATTTGGGAGGGGGCCCGTTGCACGGACTACCCCTCCCTCTCAAGTAAGCCCACCCTTGTGTGATATTAGGTGCATTTTGGAGAAAGCTTAACAGTTTTGAGAAAACTTAACGGATTAAGCGATGTGAAGTTAGTGTTGATGTCTTACAGTCTTGATGTTGTTAAGATAAAATTGTTTATGTGCAACTGGTTGTTGTTATGCACCTATAGGCGGCGGTTTCAATTGCTTTAGTCGGTAGATTTGAAAGTTAACCGATTTATCCACTTGATTTCATTAAGGAAACATTTTATATATACAAACAAATTCTGCCAATTAGAAACTAACGTGTTTTCTCGTGTTTTTTTTACAATTCTTGTGTATTAGCCCATAGCAAAATTTGGATTCCCAGTTAGGACAAATTATTATTATCGAAAATTAGAATGCACGATCACAAGAACATCCGAGGAAAAATTCGCAAGGTCATTTCTTTCGGTACCCAATTTTCTAACACATAAAAAATGCTTGGTATATGTATCATTACTCTTTTTAGGCACATAAAAATGCTTGGTATATGTATCAAAGGAAGGGTTAGAAGTGAAAAAAATATCAATACAATCTGTCAAACATTGAATACATTAAATTGATTTTAGGCACAAGAATTAGGTCTATAAATCATTACTCTCGAAAAAACATATAAAGTTAAAAGGTTTTATTTGATTACAAACTGTTTGATGGTTAAATCAATTAAAAAATGTTGATTTTCTAAATATTAAATTTTATATATTTATATCATATCAGTTATTATTAAGAAGATGTAATCCCATGTACGGATATTATACTAGTTTTTCAAGATAAAGACACCAATGTAAATGGGAAAAATATAAAAAATAAAATTAGAAAAATAAAATTGATGTAAGAGTCAGATAAAAAATGTAAATGTATATGTTTATGTTTTAAATATAGGATTAATTATTAAAACTGTAATAATTTTTTGTATCTTTTCTCATTTATAACAACATTATTTTATTTCAATCATTAATAACAACAACTTTTTTATTTTATACCATTTATAGCAATAACCAATAGGTAACCTAAAAACCTGTTATATGAGGTCACCTATAACCAAACACACGTATTTTTATCACTAAACACATGCTATTGTATTACCCAACACATCCCATTTTATCCAATCACCTTTCATTTTTCCAGACTAGACTTACGCTGTAACTCTCATCAAACTAACTGATAGATTCAATAAGAACATCGATGAAAAATTCCGACCAAAACTTGTCACATCAGGCCACGTATTTGAAAGTCTCCTGCCACCGTCCACACTAAAATATTAGTAAGAAGTAAAACATAGTTTAATATGGTTTAAAGTCCAAGCTCGTTCAAACCTGAGCAAGAACCAAGAGCCAATAAGCAAGAAATTATCAAATCTAAACCATCCAAAATTGTTTAAAT
Source organism: Centrapalus pauciflorus (assembly GCA_020465985.1). Taxonomy (NCBI): domain Eukaryota; kingdom Viridiplantae; phylum Streptophyta; class Magnoliopsida; order Asterales; family Asteraceae; genus Centrapalus; species Centrapalus pauciflorus. The sequence continues at coordinate 880,309 of JAANYP010000698.1, read as the reverse complement.
TGAATTCTACAAAAGTCGTTCAATTCTTAGCCAAAACCCAATGAACAAATGTACAAATCTACGAATCGAAACCGACTGAATCGTTTAATCGAATTCAATAAAATTCGTTCAAATCTGTGCGAAAACTCGAGGAACAAATCTACAAATTGAAACATCCAATATCATTCAAATCTACAAATCAATTTCGATGAACAAACCAAAAGATTTCATCGATTTTGAACAATAAACCCCAACAAAATCCATTTTAATGAACAGCCCCTAAAACTCAAACCTGAAATCATAACCAAATCATGAATCGATGGTTGAGATCAAGTTAAGATATGTGGATTATTACTTCATGAATCATTGTCAAATGTATGAACACTGAGCAACAATTAAAATTTATGGGAGCGGCCTAAGTCGTGAGCCTATTTGAAGAAATTGGAATTATATACTAGTCTTTCTTTTAAGATATAGAAATAACATTTACAAAAAAATGAAAAAAAAAAAAGAAAAAACTTTCTTTAAGACTTTTTACAAAATTACATAAAATTTTCTTATGGTGTCTTCAAAAATAGATGAAAATAGAGATGTTTGATTATTTTTTTAACATTGTTATTGTTATTAGTAAAATAAATGAAAAAAATGTTGTTATTATTGATAATAAAAAGTTGGTATAACCTGTTGAATCGGTTTCATTCATTACTGTAAATGATAAAAATATAAAACTTAAACTTATTAATGATACAAATTAAATTAATAAAATATATAATCTTTTTATTTTTGTATTTAAAATATTCAAAAAGAAAAGGTGTGGATGGGGCCACGGGGGGTTCAGCCGGCTAGTGGTGTGGGTTAAAGCAAATGTTTCTTTCTTTCAACAATGATTCATCTTTTATTGATTTCTCAACTGCTCACAATCATTAACTTTTAAAAAAAATGTTAATTACGTCAAAAGATAATATACTATCACAGTTTTTCAATTTGGGTAACATACTTTTTTTTCTAATCAAGGTAACATATTTTTCAAATTAAGTCAATCAAGGTAACCATATCAGATTGAAAGAAATTACATACCTGACAGTTTTTTTGTCCAGTCATCATTTTTTTTTGCAGAAATAACAGTTTAATTGTTATATGATGTGCACTATTTTGTGTAATTTAAAAGTACTTTTTGATAATACCTTGTTATTTTGAGCAAAATTTAAAAATAATTAAGCAATATTAGAAATTTTAAAAAAAAAACTGATGACGGGATACAGAATCTGTCATGTCAGTAATTTTTACATTTTAATCCGATACGATTACCTTGATTGACTTGATTTGGAACGTATGTTACCTTAAATAGAAAAAGTTTTAATATATTACCCAAATTAAAAAAACAATGACAACACCTTTGACGTAATTAACCCTTTTAAAAATTTCAATTTATATAATATATTTTATATACATTTATATATGAAGTGTCCAGACGAGTTTTGAGTTTGTCAGCCACTGTTTCATTGAGTTTCAAGCATAAACTTTTTAACTAAAGCTTATTAATTTGTAACTTTTGAAAAAAAGCTGAAGATTTTTATTTTTATAGATGTATTTGGTATAGTTATGGTTATAGTTTTTAGTATTAAATGGTATAAAATGATATTAATATTAATTAAAATTAATATTTATTAGTATTAAGATGGTAAAAGGTAATTTTGATCAAACAAAAGTTAAATCCCTTTTAGAAATGGGAAGAGACGGGTTCGGGACGGAGATTGGTCATTCCGTCTCCGTTTAAAAAAACTATGGGGCCATAACAGGGATCGAATTCAGGGAACCCATTTATAACAAACGTTTAATTAAATGGTGATAATTAGAGTTTATTCATAATAAATGAATATTTTAATATGTAGAAAATAATAATAATTAGAGTTTACTCATTTTGGTTAATTAATTATTAAATTAGCTAAGTTAAATTTTAATAGAGTCAATTTCATTTGTTTTAAATTTTAAATTAGATTGTAGCAAATTACATGACAAATTGAGAAAATAACAAGTGGTAAGTTAAAGGAGAAAATAACAAGTGATAAATCACAGGAGAAAATTACAAGTGGCAAAATTTTAATTATTTAATATTATTAATAGATTATAGATATAAAATATTATAGATAAATTCTAATATTATCTGAATTGTTCAAAAAACTAATTCACAAAACTTTAGGTTTGCAAAGTTGAAAAACGTAACTAGGTTGTGTCCAACGAAAACTCAATAAAATAAAAAATGTATAATAGGGATGTAAACGGTTCCGGAACCGGACCGAACCGAACCGGAACCGATTTAACCGAAACCGAATATTAAAGATTGTAAGAACCGATAACCGAACCAATAATTATAATGCGGTTCCGGTTCCGGTTCGGTTATGGTACGGGTATTTCGGGTACGGAACCGATTAGAACCGAAAATTAAAAAATGTATATAATTCTATCTATTATAACACGATACAAACAAAAAAACATGAAAATATAATAAGAGAAGTGTCGATCATGATGTTTTCATATAAATTTTGTAGTTTCACCATCCTAAAAATATTGTTCCAACAAATGATTTTTTTGGTTTTCACATTGTGGGCTTTTAAATCATTTCTTAATTTGCATATTATGAGCTTTTCAAATAATCGGTTCTATAACCGATAAAACCGATACCCGCAGAACCAATAACCGAATAACCGAGAACCGAATATTGAAGATTATAAGAACCGATAACCGAACCGAATACTATAAATCGGTTCCAATCGGTTCCGGTTCTGGTTCGGTTCTGGTTTCGGTTCGGTTTTTCGGTCATTCCACACATCCCTAATGTATAAAACCATTTTGGTTTAGGTCCGGTGTAGTTCTGATTTGATTCTTTGGTTTTCATGTAATCATCAATAACCGTGGGGACTCTAAATGAACTTTGATATAAATTTAATTGATATTCTAATGAAATTTAACAGTTTGTGTTAAATGGTAATTTGATAATCCGTAAAAGGAAAATTAATCATTTACATCAAAAGGTGATACCGTGAAAAAATTGAACATTCATGTTAAATGGTATTCATGAATCCCTATGATTATTTCCAATTACTTGATCATGCTTCCATTTAAGTCTGTGTTTTCATTAACGAGAGGCTAGGAGTCCAAAATTTTTAAATATGGTGTTTTAAGCATTGAGAATTATACACATTGTCATCGTTTGACAAGATAAAATGAAGGTTGTAACCTAACTTGTTACCTATGATAAAATAACATAACAAAACATTATACTGATGATCCCTTTAAGGCCCACGTGGTTTTTTTTAATTAAAGGTTATACACGCATGTGTGTTATATGTTTTGATAACAAATTCAGATGTGTTAAAAAGATTTTCATTGCATAAATCAATTTAAAAGAAAAAAGAAAAGAAAATGGTGTTGTGTCTCTTAATAATAGGACTGTACAAACATTATTATATAAATCATGTTAAAATTGACTTTGTTGTATGAATTGGTAAGCAAAAAAACACAATTACATGTATAGATAACATATATAAATATTTTTGAATAAATCAGATTAAAAACATAAATTAATTAGGAAAACGTTATTGCATTAATATGCAACAATGTGTATAGATTCAATTTTAAAAGACAAATTAAAAATGCGATAGTGATTTTGAATTTTAAATAAATATTAAGGAAAATTGACATAAATATTTGAACATTTCAAACCTTGGAATGTGGAAACCAAAAGTTTATTTATGGGTCTTAAAACTATCGTCACTAGTAATCAATTTCTTGGACTCGAAAATGTATTCGAACTTTTGAATATAGTTCTTAGAATATCAAAATACGATCCCAAAACAATAATTATGTTTCATTTCTATACAATTTTCCCAGATTTTTTAAAATTGGCAATTCAAAAGAACAAATTTTAGGGCTCAAGAGTAAACATAATATTGATGATATAACAAAGAAAATAATCTTTTTTGAAGATAAAAGACCATAAAATTCAATTGCAAATTTTCTTTTAGAAAAAAACGAAAAACTATTACAACTACATTAAATTCAAAGTTTTCACATGCTTCAGAATTTTAAAAAAGAGCTCAGCCCCATCAACTTGACCCGACCCAAAACATCAATCAACAGTTCCACACCCAGCTCCTGCTCCCCCAGTTTTGACCCATCTCCCACCATATCGACCGTAGGATCAACACCATCAACCAACGGCTCTGATCATCTCAAATCTTCTCCAGCTTCGCGGCCTTCACCACCGGATTTGCCTTCGCTATCGCTTCTTTCCCCACCGTCTTGAAATCAAACGAGCAATCGTGTTTCTCCGGGTACCTGTGCATCCCGCAAAACGTCGTGCCGCACTTACACGTGAATCCTGTGAGCCCCACGCGCTTCCTGCATGATCCGCACCGGTTCCGCTGGGTGGACGGAGGCGCCAGATCTGCCTCTGCCGGATTGGATATTGAGTGATCCGAAAAAACGGAAACAGATACAGCAGCGGCGGAGAAGGAAGAGGAGGAGGAGGAGGAATCCGCTACAGATGTTTCCGATTCGTGTTGTGGCTGCGTGAGGCTCTTCTCGACGGCGATCTTCGCCGTCGACATCTGTCGTTCCTTCAAGCAATGATCCTTGTAGCACTTTGAGCAGAGATTGAGCGTGGTAGGACTTCCAAAGAATCCACAGTTATTGGCACAGAGCACATGATTGCTCGCTTCCTGCCATTTCTGTTCCTCGGCCATAATCAAATTTCAGATCACAAACTTGTCGTCCGATCAGGCAAATATATAAATATAAACAGAGAGCGATCGATTCAAAATGAAACCAATCGCTCAAATCAAACGAGATTCTCAAAACCTATAGAAGAAACGCACAAAGAACAGAATCAATGAGATGGAAAATCGATCAGAAATGGAGGCAGGGGGTATGAGATTGATTGAATTGTGGGGAGGTTGGCGGTGATAAAGGGTAGAGAAATATAGGTGTTGAGGGTTAGGTGATGACGGAAATGTAGGGTTAAAGAAAATGGGGAATAATTAGTGGTGGTGGTGATGATGATGGTGGAGGAGATGGTGGTTTTTGGAATTTGGAACCTTCTAGGATGTTGTTGCCTCGAATTTTTTATTATTTTTTATGATTATTTATTAATTATTATACTTTTAATATTTTATATAACAATCATTTTAATCATAAAAAAGAGACAAAAGATAATGGTGTGTATTATTTATATATTATAAATTTTTAGGTGATAAATAATACAATAATTCGGACCAAACTTATCATAAAAAATTATTTGTATTAAAATAACTAAATATAATATTTGTTGCTTTTGTATCATCTAACTTATATGTATTTTCGGGTTAAACATAAAAAATTAGCAATTATGTTTCACATGTTTAACTATTATAACAACAATTTATTTTCTTAACATTTATAGCATTGTGTTTCATTTAACATAACAGGTTACCATGACAAATAAAAAATAGCAACTATCTTTTAAGTTTTTATGATAATAGCAACAATATAACTTTAACATTTATAACATCATTATTATTATGCCAAAAAAAAAACTCGACTTGGATCATTTTTGTTATTAAAACCCTCAGTCATTTTTGTTGTTTCAAAAACCCTAACCCGATTAAAAATTATAACACTGGTGATTTTCAATATGTTTAAGGTTTTATAAAATGACCATCATTCAAACTTCCACGAATTATTAAAGTATTATCTTTCAAACAACCACAAGGTACCACTACAACATGTGTTCCTCGAGAGATTGAGCAGCAAGAATGAAAAATATGAGGCAACTAATACATTAGGTAAGCTCATCTCCATGAAGTGCAAAGGAAAAGGAAACATAAGGGGGTACATAATGGAAATGTCTAATCTTGCTGCAAAAATTTAGTCATTGAAGCTTGAGTTGTCTAAGAATTTACTCGTGCATTTTGTTTTACTCTGTCTTCCATCACACTTTGGGCAATTCAAAGTGAGTTAATACGTGCTTAATTCTATCACAACATATGCATATAAAATATATTCAAGTATCGTGAACACACAACAAAACATAACATGGATCTGCCTCGACTTCTATATAAGAAGATTCATCCAACAATGATCCTCACGGGTCTCACCTCAACCCCCACTTAAGAAGACTTAGTCACACGACTCTTCTTTATCTCACCTTGGTCCTCATTTAAGGAGACCCAGTCACACGACCAATGTTTTATTTGTGATCACAATTTATCTCATATAATAGAGTAGACGCCCTAGTTCTTCGCCACAAATTCAATATAATCTGCCAATGTCCCTCAACAATTCATCTCATCTTCACATATCCTGATGCTATAAATATTTTACTAGCAATTTTTGTGTATATCTAAGAATGTTGCTCAATGTGATGATTAATTACACATTTAGGTGACGATAAATGAAGTATAAAAACTAAATCCATATTTTCCACCAGACCACAAGGAGGAAATTTGTAATTTATCCTAGACAAAGAAAATAATATAGTGTATTTATTTTTTCAAAAATAATAAACTGTAGTTATCATGTTTTTTTTATAATAATAAGTTGTATCTAAACTTTTCGATTAAACGTGGTGACACGTGACATTTGTTGATGTCACTTATAATATATGTAGATATAGATTTTTTTTATAATGATTACATTTATTTTCAAAACTCTTAAGCCATTAAAAAATTTTAAACGTTTACTGAAAGTGTTAAAAAATTGTTTATCTAAAAATATTTAAAAATAACAAAAAGAATTTAATAATTTTTGACAATGATTACATCTATTTTCTGATTTAAAAAAAGTTTACTTTTTCTAAACTTCAAAAATCTAAACTCAAAACGCTACTTTTTAATTAATAATAATAATTCATTCGCCTTTAATATTTTCTTATTTAATTTTTATATTTCTTGCATTAATATTAATTATAGTTAAATAAAAAAAATTAAGATAATTCTATAATTAGATGCACACATATAAAAGATAAAAATGTGTAAATATTTTTACAAATAAACGTATGATAAATAAAACTTTAATTAATAAATTGGATATATAAAAGTGACGTAAAGTAAATAAATATAAAGGCAAAAGCAATGATAAATTTAATAATAAAATAAATATATTTTAAACAATAAATAATAATAATAATGAAAATATTAAATTAACATTTAATATTTAAACACAAAGTAGAAATTTGTGATAAGGACTAAAACTGAAAATAAATTACATAGTTGAGGGACCAAATTTGTTATTGAGAAAAGGGCAAAACCGTCATTTAAAAAAAGTTAAGAGAAAGGGGGACTATTTTTGCAAGTAAATAGTGTTTTTAGGGACCATTTATGCAATTTTTAAAGACCAGGGACTAAATCCATAATTTTGAACAAACCATAGGGTTTTTGTAATTTACTCTAAAAGTAACAGGGAAAATTTCATATATGTCTCTCTAAAACTGCATAATATCGTATATACCCAAGCCAAAAAAAGAATATCATATATATCTTTCTAAAACTTCATAATATCATATTTACCCAATTTAAAACTTTAATATCATATATACCATTTCAAACTTTTAAATATATCAAATATATCCAAATTATTTATTTATTCTTTTTTATTACTTTAAAACTCATAATAAATATTCATTAATAAAGAAATGACCAATCTACCCTTTTATTTCTTAAACTTCATAATATCATATTTACCCAATTGAAAACTTTAATATCATATATACCCTTTTAAACTTTTAAATATATCAAATATATCAAAACTATTTATTTATGATCTTTTATTACTTTAAGATATCAAATCTTATATTTATTGACGGAATTCGGCGATTCAAATTTCATTTGTTCGTTAAGTAGAAGCCTACCACGAGCACCTGGACATGTAAAATCAAGGGATTTAAAAGTTAATTACCTTGATTAAGTCTTCAATTCTTGTAGGCTTCGACTTAACGAACAAACTGAAATTTGAATCACCGAATTCCGTTAAGAAATAAAAGATTTGATATCTTAAAGTAATAAAAGATCATAAATAAATAATTTGGTATATTTGATATATTTAAAAATTTAAAATGATATATATGATATTAAAGTTTTCAATTGGGTAAATATGATATTATGAAGTTTAAGAAATAAAAAGGGTAGATTGATCATTTCTTTATTAATGAATATTTATTATGAGTTTTAAAGTTATAAGAAAAAATAAATAAATAATTTGGATATATTTGATATATTTAAAAGTTTGAAAGGTTATATATGACATTAAAGTTTTAAATTGGGTAAGTATGATATTATGAAGTTTTAGAAGGACATATATGAAATTCTCCCAAAATAATAATGCTAATAATAACAATTTTAATAATAATTATTAAACACTAAAGGTAAAATAATCATTTCAAATAGTCAAATGACGAAATTCGTAATAAGCTTTCAACGACAGTTACTTTAATTTTTAAAGAAAAATTTAATTTAGAGTTAATTGCATAGATAGTCCTTTAACTATCCCCAAATTGCAGATATAGTCCTTTTTTCGAAAACGTTGCAAATTGGGTCCTTTATGTACCGAAAAGTTGCATTTAAGGTCCTTTCTAACGATTTCCGTTAAGTGTCTCTGTTAAGTCAGGGGCATTTTCGTCTTTTTAAGGATAAAGAACCTTTTTTGCAATTTTTTCTTATTATTTACATTATTATTATATTTATTGGTATTTATATGATTTTTTTAATCAAGTTTATTCACAATTATGAGTTCATATGTTTTTACTTAATGATTTATGAATATATATTAAAAACATGTTGAAGGTATTATTCATACATTAAGGATGTTCATAATCGTTCTTCATTGTTCTTCAAGAACCACCATCGGCCACCACCATCGAACACCCACCACTACCGTCGAACCAAGAAATAAGAACCGATTCCCATTCAATTTCAAGATAGAACAAAAACCAAACATATTGAAAACAAAATCAATCTGAAACAAATAACATAAACCCTAGAGAAAGAGAGAGAGATATATAACGAATCCAAAAATGAAAACCCTAAATCAAATCTGAGAGAGAACATAAACCTTAACCAAGAAATATTAACACAAACGCAAAAACAAAATATGAAAATCAAACCAAAAAATCGAATGGACAACAAAACAACGAAACCCTTGAAATCGAAACTGATTCCCATTCGATTTCAACAACAAAACAACGTTCGATTTGAGTAAACCTTGAAGTCGAAACCCAAATCAGATTTAAGAAACATAAAATGAAGGTTTCGATTTGAGAAAACCTTACAATCGAAACCCTACCCAGATTCAAGAACACATAATGAATGTTCCGATTTCAAGAACACAAAACAAAAGTACTGAAACCCTAACCTTATTCAAGAACCCTGGAAATCCTTACTTGGTGGAGACGGTAGAGCGGCCGAGAGAGCAGATAAGGGAGGCGGCGGCGGTCGAGCGTATTAGGAAGGGGAGGCGACGGTTTGGCTTCACAGGCGGCGGCGGAGCGTATTAGGAAGGGGGAGGCGACGGTTTGGCTTCACAGGCGGTGGCGGAGCGCATTTGGGAAGGGGGAGGCGACGTTTGGCTTCACAGGCGGCGACGGCGACGGGGGAGACGGCGACGAATGGGGAGGCGACGTTTGGCTTCACAGGCGGCGGCGGCGACGGGGGAGGCGACGACTTCACTTTACCGGTGGCAGAGGAACTTGTAGATCTGGGAAGAAGCTAAACCCAGATCTGAGAAGAAGCTTTGAGAAGAAGCTAAACTCATCAATGTACTTTATTTTTGCTAATAATAATAATAATAATACTAATATTATTATTATATTGATAATAATATTATTAATAATAATGAAAATGATAATAATAAGAAAAAATTGCAAAAAAGGTCATTTTGTCTTAAAAAGACGAAAATGTCCCTGACTTAACAGAGACACTTAACGGAAATCGTTAGAAAGGACCTTAAATGCAACTTTTCGGTATATAAAGGACCCAATTTGCAACGTTTTCGAAGAAAAGACTATATTTGCAATTTGGAAATAGTTAAAGGACCATCTATGCAATTAACTCTTTAATTTATAATTTACAGTAGAGTGCAAGACGAAATTTGTAATTTACTCTGAATGATATTTATATTTAATCATTTTCATATTTTTCCTATCGAGATCGTTATTACTGCCGCACCTATTCTGCTATTTCTTCCGTCACTACTCTCTTCGATCAGATTCGATTTTCAGATCTTCAGAACATCGATTTCTTCCTCACCAAGTTTTTATAATTGGGGCGGAATCTGTGATTTCAAATCGTTAATCTGATCGATTATCCATTCAATCTTACGAATTCCTTCACGATGTCGAAGGAATTCAACGTTCCGCCTGTGATTTTTCCCTCCGGTGGAAACCCTAACACCGGCCCCCAACGACGCCTCCCCACTGCTCCTTTTCAGCCACCAAGATCTTCAAACCCTAGCATCCCCTTCATGTCCTTCGACATCGGCTCCTCTCCCGCTTCCACCTCCTTCGCTACTCCTCAATTCGGCAGCATTGGTAGCGGCGGTGGCGGCAGCGCCAGCGCAAACTTTGACGACGAACCGCCTCTACTTGAAGAGCTAGGTATAAACACTAAACAAATCTGGAACAAAACGGCCTCTATTTTGAATCCATTTAGAGTTAAAGCAGATCTCCACGAAGACGCCGATCTATCTGGTCCGTTTTTGTTTCTTATGGCCTTTGGATTGTTTCAATTACTTGCTGGAAAGTTGCATTTCGGGATTATATTGGGGTGGGTGACAGTAGCATCTCTGTTTTTATACGTCGTGTTTAACATGCTAGCAGGGCGGAATGGGAATCTTGATTTGTACCGGTGTTTGAGTTTGATTGGTTACTGTATGTTGCCAATTGTGATATTATCTGCAGTAGCATTGTTTGTTCCTCAAGGTGGAATTGTTATCTTTGTGATGATGGGGATTTTTGTGATATGGTCTACACGAGTGTGTACAAGGCTATTGGTGGAACTGGCATCTTGTGGTGATGAGCACCGTGGGCTTATTGCATACGCATGTTTCTTAATCTACATGTTGTTTTCATTACTAGTTGTATTTTGATATGGATTTTGTGCTTTAGCTACTTCTATTCTTTAGATATCATTTGGGATCAATATAGTAATCGTTTCTTTTCCTTTTTAATATTGGGATTTGTGTGAATTAGCCAATATTAGCATCAGGTTTTATCATCAAGGAATGGAAGAGTTGCTTATGCTTATAGTTTTACTGTTTTAGTCATGTACCCTGTCTTTGTTGTATGCTCAAGTAGTTATGTTTTTTATAGCTGAGAAGTTGTATTATCATAGCTCGATCACACTTCATAGTTCATATTGTGAATTTGTTAGAGCTCAAGGAGAGATGATTGATTTGGACCATTTGGTAAAGCTAATAGCTTGAGGGAGTAACTCCTCCAGTTAGATAATTTTCAGGTTTCCAACTAGTTGCAGCTTACAAGTATGCAGGAATCTGAAAGTACACAATCGTTTCGCTGAGTTCCCTTGTTTAGGAAGAGTAGACTTCAAAGGATTCCATAAAGAAGGTATGCATATAAATCACAATTCACAATTTAATGAACTAAGATAACTAACTTGACACCTTTAACAAGGACTAACTAGGTTACCCATGGAATTTGTGTTTGGAAAAATTGGTCATCTTTGTGCATCTTTTGTCGCTATGCTGTTCTGAATAACAAGGAACCAATATAACGGAGCATGCTGCTTCTATATAATATGGTTTTCAATTGCTTGTTAGCCTATAGATATCAATCTTTTTGTCAATTGAAACTTAGAACCAAGTTTGAGGATGTCATCGAGTTGGGTTTCTTGGTGTACAGAAAGTTGTCATCTTCTCTGTAAGTCGATTTTGTATATGTCGATAAACTAGTAGCGTCTTAGAATTTACTTGATCTTGAGTTTGGAATGTGATATCTTGGATAGCAATACTACCCATCTTGTAACATTGTGTTCCACAACTCATTTATGAGAGGGAAATGATAGAATAGAGAAGAAACAAATTATGAGTTTGTGTTCTTTCAAAAAAGTTTTTGTAAAGAAAGGAAAGGAAATAGGGCAGATCCTTAGCCTATTTTGTTCTTTCCAACGTTGGAAAGAAATGGAAGGAAACTATCTCTTAACCATTCCATTAATTTATCTTCTTTTTCCTTTCCATCCCATCCTTTCCTTTTGGCTTTGTGGAACAGAGCCTAATCTTCTCCGGTGCGTCTGCTAGTTACTCAAAGTTCATCGAAAACTTGCACATGCTAAATTGTTGGTAGAAACAAGAGGCTGACTGGCTCACTATATTATAGTTTTTTTGGGTAACCAGGAAATCCTGCTAAAATCCTGAGACATGACGAACTCCTAACCTAAGAGAGTACAGGTGGACTCTTGAAAGTTGAAGCTGATGACCTTTTAACAAACGGTATTTTCTTCAACAAGTCATTACAAATTCACTACTGATGACTGGAAAAATAAACTGTTATATTAGTAATTTTTATCTTTCAATCCGATAAGGTTACCTTAAATAAAAAATAATATGTTACTCAAATTGAAAAAACAGTGACAATAAATTATATTTTTACCTATTTAACCCAAAAAAGATAAACGAATTTTTCATGATTGATATTAAATAATTGAATGTTTGATTTGTTATCCCTATAAGTGTCAGGTTCAACATCTTTATGGTTCCATACATTTCACCTTTAACTTCAATCAAAATCAAAGACATATTTATAAAAATGACTTATGTCATTAAATAACAACTAATTTTAATCATTCAATCCGTTCTAGATGTTTAATTAATTTTATACAACTATAAAATAGCTTTTTGGTTATTTTGTTATTTGTAACATATATCTAGCACATGTCATGTTGTTAGGAGTTGGATTACATTGATATCTTTGTAAACATTAATATGTTATAGTAGATTCATGGTCATTAAAATCACGACGCTGCTTGTGGTATAGTAAGATACTAAGATCCTACCTATGAATTTTGATCTAGATTATAGTTGCAACCTTTGGCTATCATTCATGGGATTGTAGGACTGTGGTATGATTCGATCCTACCTTTAGCCGGTTCAGGCATTTTACACAGTTCTAGCGTGGGGATTCAGGTCAATATCGTAAGATCATTCTTTGACATTTAAAAATAAATGTATTGTTTTTCGAATTTCAAGTTTGAATCTTTTATTAATGTGTTATATAATTAGTTTACAAAATTATAAAGTATCATACATATGGAATAAAATCTGATGACTTGTAGTAGGATTTTACGTTCTCGATCTTGTAATGACAAAAACAATCATAAATAAGATTTCGATTTAACGACATTGAATAGATTGTGTGTTCATTTAACCATTTAGGTGATCATGTCACATATTGTATGCGAACAACGTTGAAACAAGGTGAAAGGCAACGATTTTTTTTCCATCCTAGTATTGTTTAGAAATATGTAATCTCAAAAAGTAGGAACTATACAATTATGTGATTAACATATTACTTATTATCCTATAAAAAACATTAATTTTTTTTTGTTTTAAGTACTATTAAAAGCTATTGTTTTAACAGACATTCGAGTAACTTTTATTCTAAAAAATTTTAGAAAGTTATCTATGTAAACAATTAAAATATTTATTTTAGTATGCATTTAAAAATATGGAATAATAATGAATGTGTAATGATATTTTATAATATTATTTTATAAGTTTACTTTCAAAATAGAAATAATTATAAGATTAACTCTATCAGTTCATAAACCAATTCAAAAGAAATCAATTTAAACCGAATAATGCTAAATTTGGAAGTCATTAACATCATTTTATTTGATTTCCTTTTGATGGCTTTTTATAGCATTAAAAATAGGTATTCATTAAATTTAAATATTTGCAAAATCAAATGAGAATGAAATTGAGGTAGATATATCTAAAAGTTTTTAATGCGAAAAAATAAATTTTTTGATGAGTTAAGAATGTGACACGTGGTACAAAATGTTTTCTTTTATTAATATATAATTTAAATGCTCGTGTATTACATGAGTTGAATAATAAAAAATTGTTAATTTAGATATATAAATTAATTTTAAATCGTTATATTTTATTAGAATTTAGTTAACTATGTGAGAATAGATTTAATTTGAATTGATTTGAATTGATTCAAAGATAAAATTAAACTATTAAAATAAATCATTAATAAAACAAATTTAATTATTAATATGAAAAAAATTTAATTATCAAAATAGAGGATGATAATTGATAAAGTATATGATATTTATATTTAATAATTTCCTATGGAGATCATTATTCCTCCCGTCGCCACTCTCTTCGATCAGATTCGATTTTCAGATCTTCAGAACATCGATTTCTTCCTCACCAAGTTTTTATAATTGGGGCGGAATCTGTGATTTCAAATCGTTAATCTGATCGATTATCCATTCAATCTTACGAATTCCTTCACGATGTCGAAGGAATTCAACGTTCCGCCTGTGATTTTTCCCTCCGGTGGAAACCCTAACACCGGCCCCCAACGACGCCTCCCCACTGCTCCTTTTCAGCCACCAAGATCTTCAAACCCTAGCATCCCCTTCATGTCCTTCGACATCGGCTCCTCTCCCGCTTCCACCTCCTTCGCTACTCCTCAATTCGGCAACATTGGCAGCGGCGGTGGCGCCAGCGCCAGCGCAAACTTTGACGACGAACCGCCTCTACTTGAAGAGCTAGGTATAAACACTAAACAAATATGGAACAAAACGGCCTCTATTTTGAATCCATTTAGAGTTAAAGCAGATCTCCACGAAGACGCCGATCTATCTGGTCCGTTTTTGTTTCTTATGGCCTTTGGATTGTTTCAATTACTTGCTGGAAAGTTGCATTTCGGGATTATATTGGGGTGGGTGACAGTAGCATCTCTGTTTTTATACGTCGTGTTTAACATGCTAGCAGGGCGGAATGGGAATCTTGATTTGTACCGGTGTTTGAGTTTGATTGGTTACTGTATGTTGCCAATTGTGATATTATCTGCAGTAGCATTGTTTGTTCCTCAAGGTGGAATTGTTATCTTTGTGATGATGGGGATTTTTGTGATATGGTCTACACGAGTGTGTACAAGGCTATTGGTGGAACTGGCATCTTGTGGTGATGAGCACCGTGGGCTTATTGCATACGCATGTTTCTTAATCTACATGTTGTTTTCATTACTAGTTGTATTTTGATATGGATTTTGTGCTTTAGCTACTTCTATTCTTTAGATATCATTTGGGATCAATATAGTAATCATTTCTTTTCTTTTTTTAATATTGGGATTCTTGTGAAGAGTTGCTTATAGTTTTAGTCATATACCCTGTCTTTGTTGTATGCTCACTTAGTTATGTTTTTTTATAGCTGAGAAGTATTATTATTATAACTCGATCGCACTTCATATTGTGAATTTGTTAGAGCACAAGGAAAGATGATTGATTTGGTAAGCTAATAGCTTGAGAGAGTAACTTCTTCAATTAGGTATTTTTCAGGTTTCCAACTAGTTGCAGCTTACAAGTATGCAGGAATCTGAAAGTACAATCATGCCACTGAGTTACCCTTGTTTAGGAAGAGTAGACTTTTAAAGTTTTTCATAAAGAGGCTATGCATATAACAATTCACAATTCAATGAACCAAGATAACCAACTTAACACTTTACAAGGACTAACTAGGTTACCCATGGAAAAATTGGTCATCTTTGTGTATCTTTTGTCGCTATGCCGTTCTGAATAACAAGGAACCAATATAATGGAGCATGCTGCTTCTACATAATATGGTTTTCAATTGCTTGTTAGCGTATAGATATCAATCTTTTTGTCAATTGAAACTAAGAACCAAGTTTGAGGATGCCATCGAGTTGGGTTTCTTGGTGTACAGAAAGTTGTCATATTCTTTGTAAGTCGATTTTGTATATGTCGATAAACTAGTAGTGTCTTAGATATTACTTGATCTTGGGGTTGGAATGTGATATCTTGGATTACAATACTACCTATCTTGTAAATCTTCTCTAGTGCGTCTGCTGGTTGCTCAAAGTTCACTGGCTCACAGTGTTACATTTTTTTGGGTAACCGGGAAATCCTGCTAAAGCCCTGAGACATGACAAACCCTAACCTAAGATAGGGACAGATGGACTATTGATAGTTGAAGCTGATGACGTTTTAACTTATAAGGTTCTTTCTCTAACGAGTCATCACGAATTCACCACTTAATCAACTTCAGTTCTTAGTTCTTACCTTATGCAAAGCGCACTCCGTTTCTTACTTCTCGATGTATGGTATTTTCTAGTTTCTTTGCTGACTGTTTGTTCACTTATTTCATTTAAAGAAAGGTCGTTAGTTGTTAGCACCATTTTACAACTATAATCTATAAAGATTTACAACTTACACGAGTGCTTACAAAAACAAACCCAAAATCTTCTTATTAAACACATGAACGAAATACATTTTTATTAACTTATTAAATTTAATATTAATTTTAAGTTTTATTTTACTTTAGTTTTTAGTAATGTTGTACAAAGTTATTTAATTATACAAGGTTTTAAAGGGTGGATAACCCTCCTATATGAAGAGAATATATTATAAGATTTCAATTTGTTTAAACAGTGCGTATGAGGGTTACAATTTCGGCCCAAAACATCTAAACAATATATATATATATATATATATATATATATATATATATATATATATATATATATATATATATATATATATATATATATATATATAATATGGTTCGTGTGAGTACTTAAAAAATGCAGAGTACCGTGAGTACCTGTGAACACACGGGTTTAAGATGTGAACATGCTCCGAAAAAAAGTTTTTTTTTTAAATTTTTTTCATATTCATTTAGATACAAATAATATGAGCATATTTGTAAAAGAATTACACGCATTCACACTTCGTAGCCTCTTAAAAGTCATGTGAATGTGGAAAAATTCATGTGAACATGCTTAGCTGTGAACATACGTTCACAACAGTGCAGTTCATGTGAACTTGCACGTTTCACATAGTTATAGTGTGTGTTTATGTGTGATTTTTTGCAAGTAGTCTTATATTATTAATTTAAACATGATTATGAAAAAAATTTCAAAAAAAATAATTTTAAGCGAGGTACCCGGTACTCCGCAAAACTAGTGGTACTCATTTGAACCCATATATATATATATATATATATATATATATATATATATATATATATATATATATATATATATATATATATATATATATATATATTGAGGTTCTATGGGGCACCATATGCATCGGGAACCAAATGGGAACCAAAAATGCATTGCTTGTATACAAAGGGTGCATTAATGGCATTTTGGGAATGCTTAATAATATATTGTTAAATTATAAGATTTAATTTAATATTTATCATTTATTTAGGAAACTAAATAAAATGATTAACCACCTTTCCATAAATCCATCCCCTTTTCTCTCTCTTTCCCTTTCTCTTTGATGAACACGTTTAAATTTCAGAGATGCATCACGAAATTAACACGTTTAAATGTCGAAATGCATCACGATTTTGGTGATGCCTAATGATGGAACAAAGACGATGATGAATATGGCCGAAATGCATCACGATTTTGGTGATGCATAATGATGGAACAAAGACGAGGATGAATATGGTCTAAATGCATCATGTTTGAAATTGAATTGGATGAAAATGCATCGTGTTTGAAGACGAATCCAATAAATTAGATGAAGATGCATCATGTTTGTTTAGATTCGGATAGAATATTTTCTGAATTCAAGTATCTTCCGATTTTGCCCTTCCGCGCACGAGAAGTTGTGCATCCATGCACCCATTTTCAAGTTAATTACCCTTTTGCCACTACAATCTGAACCATTAAAATTCAAGATCTAACGGTGCATACAGGTTCCCAAAGTGTACAATGCATACAGGTGTCCCATAGAACCTGACCCTGTATATATATATATATTGTTTAGATAAGAATAAATAATATAATTGTGCATAAATAATCGAATATTATCCATCCGTAAATATTCGAAATAAAAATTTGGTTTATTTTGGTGTTTATGGAATATTAGAAAACTTAATAAATTATATTTTAATTTGATATGTTACTATTTTTGATAAAAATATGAAAAAATGTTACTATTTTTGATAACCGAAAAGTTGGTGACCTGCTAAACAGGTTTACAGGTCACCCATTACTATTATTAATAGAAAAATAAAAAGTTGTTAATATTAATGATAAAAAATAAATAATGTTACTATTAATGATAAAAATGTCAAAACTTGTTACTATTTTTGGTTATTTGCCCAACCTTATGTTATATCACACATGAATCTCTCTAAACTCATGCAACCCCCATCCATCTCAATGAGACATGACAATACGTGTATCCGTGTCGTGTCGCGTGTCAGACACGAATTTCACGACATGAATTTGTAAAACACGACACGACACAAATTGTAAAGCATGTCTGGATATGAAACATGAACACGACACGTAAAAAATTCGTGTGACACGTGACACGACACGGATAAAACATGTTTTTAAAACGTGTCACACGAAAACACGAATTTTACATGCATGTAATCCAAATTATATAAATTTATAAATCCAAAACATAATAATGCAAGTATCCAAGAATTTGAAACCTTAAAGACTAGTTTATACGTGGCTTATGCGTGTCAAATACGTGTCATCGTGTAACACGATTTTTATACCTGTTTTACACATGTTTATATGGGTAAATTCGTGTTTGACCTATATAAGACACAAAACACGAATTTGAAATTCTTGTCGACATGAAGATACACGAAACACTAGTTTTTAAAACCCATATACGAAAAATCTCGGGTCGTATTCGTGTCGTGTCGTGTACCAAATTGTCAGGTCTAATCTCAATGTGTGATGAACAGAAAGTGGACGATAAAAGTAGAGAACTAGAGGTGATGCCGGTGATAACAACGATGAGGTTGGTGTGAGAGGTAACATAAATGGTGGTTGTAGTGGTAGTTTATTTTAAAATTTAATTTTGAAAACCAATGTATTTAAAGTTTTAAACATGTTAATTAATATATAAATAATTGTTTTCTTAAAAATTAAAGAATAATATTAGAAAGTTATGACTAAATACGTGGGAATATTTGTCATGTTTTATAAGTGAGGGGGTCGAAGTGAAAGAAACTTATATATCTTTGAAATAACTAACCGGTCTAGTCCACACAAACACAGACAGTCCCAAGGAGTGGCTATTAGTATTGGCTTCTTGTTCAGTTGTTCCTCCCTTTTAGGGCTGGTGATGGCGGGAACCCTTCAATCCCTGATAAACCTCACTTCTCCGGTGACCGGAACTGCTCCTTTACGATCAAGATACCATAAAGTTACGTCGTCACTCCATTTTTCCGGTAATCGGTTGTTTGGTGCCATCAATAGCAACTCATTGCTTCCTCGAAAACTCCGTTCAGTTACTGGAAGTGGAACACTCGTAATTAGAAATAGCGCGCATTCCGCTCAGGTTGTGTAGAGGTTATTTGATTCGTTTAAATAAAATTTACATGCTTTTGTAAGATGTAATTACAACTGGTAGGATTATATGTATGATTTGAAGCGGAGTAAGTAATAAAGTATGATCGAAGTTTCAGGAAAATGATGATGCGAATCAACCTCCTCAAGAGTTTTCACAATCGAAGATTTTGGTTTATGCGGAACCTTTATTGAGTTTTGTTGCCAGCAATTTTCTTCCATTAGGTAATGTTGTCTGCGTTTGTGTAAATGGATTATTTCTGTATATTGCAAGAAAGGGGACTGGAAAAGGGCATATGTAATTATATAAAGAATTTGTGTAGCTTCAGTATGCCTTGTTAGATTCTTTTTTGGGATTTGAAGTTTTTTACTTATTTCGTAGAACAGAAAACTAAGCCAGTTAACTGATCTGCAAAGCAAGTGACCTTTGGCCTGATAGTACTAATCTCTCTGTCTGCAACCGTTAGGGCACATAAGAGAATGGAATCGTGTGGCTTTACAAGCTTTTTTTAATCATGTGATGATGGGCTTACTTATCTATGGAATGGAAAGTTTTTTTTTTTTTTTTAAATGTAACTATTATTTCTTTGCATTCATTGTCAAAATGGAAAGAAGCAAAATCTGGTAAGAGGGTGAGTTTCCATTCTTCTTTCTTCATTTTATATGACAAATTTTTTAATGTATGTATTATTAACAAAAGCAATTCCATTCTCCCGATTCCCTTGTACCAAACATACCCTTAGGTTGTGAGTCGAATATATGTGTGCAATTTCTTTGCTTTTTAAAAGATGGTTCAAGAAATATAGACGATCATTGAATCTAAGTTGTCCCGACATGTATTGCTTTTGTGTTATAGATGAGATCCTGTGGTATGAATAAAGTATTGCTCTGTTCACACCAACACTAAATAAGATGTGTGTGGTTAGGGGCTAAGTGGATGGAGTATATGAGTGAAGAAATGTCTGCGAAGGAAACATCTCGTGAATATAAAGTTGAATAATTGGAGAACTGTTTGGTGAAGTGTTTTTGGTGATCGTGAGAATTTTCTTCTCAATCTGGTTATATCTTTTTAGCATTGTAAAGTTATTATTTTTGGCCGATCTCATATCCATGATGAATCTGATTTTCATCAACCCTGTTACTGTATGTATCTTATATCGACATCATGGCCACTGATACTTGGTTTTTCAATTAATTCGGTGCAGCTCTTATTGGAGGAGTAGCATTAGGCCTCACAAATCCTAGTCTCGGCTGTCTTGCTCATAGATATCATATATCAAAGTTTAGCACTTTTGGGATATTTATCATTTCAGGTACGAAGATATGATTGTTAGTCAGTGTAAGTTTTTTTTTTTCCTATAGTGGTTTATTTTCTTGAAAGAAAAGCCTAATTCCCTAATTTTGATAAGCGCACTTTAATTCACGCACCAACTGAACGTCTAGTCATATTATAGATTGAAGTTTTAAGAGGATTTGACATGGTCTGCTAAGTTATACTTTCGATCACGTATTTTAGAATTTAAAGAAGCTATTATGAAGCCTATGCATACAAGGTCTACATTTGGAAAATGCTAAAAAGGGTCTTATCTTTATACTTTCAGGGCAAATATCCTAATATGAATCTAATCAACAAATACACCCAAAATATGACCTCGACACCTATTGCACTCAATAGGAGTTGACCATGACTCATAAAGGTACTCCATATCATATGGCAAAGAAGGTGTTGCGGTGGCGGTCAGTCAACCTCATAACCCCCTTCCACTACCACCCTATTGGCGGTCAGTTAGCAACTGACTGGCCTCCCTCTCAAAATTGGACCCAGTTCTAAGACAATACACTACATAGAATCAAAGACCACTATTTTTAATAATATCGTCTTCCCAGCCTCTTCAGTCTTCACTCTCCATCGGATAGCTAGACAACTCAGACTTGTGTGTAGAATTATATGGTTCCTACGAAGGATTTAATTTTGAAAATCACCTTTTGTTGTCTCCATAAAATCTTTTATTCAGGTTAATAAGGTTAGAGATCTTGAGGTGTCATTTAGATATCTCATCTTTTGAGTTATGAAGAAAATGGAAGTCCTTTTCTTTACTAGTTTCCAAATTTCTTATTGCAATTTACTTTGAATGTCAAGAGTATTCAGGAATAACAAAGAAATTCTTTCTCTATATTTAATAGATAAGACAGTGTGCATATTGAGTTCTATACATCTTGAAATATAATCTTAATTTCTAAAGAAATAGTGCATCGAACTGCATTTTACTTTCTAGCTTTAATTATTATACCACATGTTTGAATATTATTTTCAAGTTGCCATGCCACATATGAAGTTCTCATGTGATGTATAAATAGTTATTGGAATTTTTAGAACCATGAAATTGGCTAAAGAACTTTAACTTAGCTAATCACAATTGCATGCCTTTTTAGTTGTTAAACCAATTCATTTAGCTTATCCTTTATCTTTCCATGAACAGGACTGACGCTGCGTAGTGAAGAAATTGGTGCAGCTGCTGAAGCATGGCCAGTTGGACTTTTTGGGCTAGTATGAACTATAATATTATAATTGCCATTGTGATTTTGTAGGTTCTTTTTTATTTTCTTTCTTTTTTCGTATTATATCTTGCTGATCACTTAAAAAACAACAATTGTATCTGGGGATTTTCTTAATAATGATCCGAATCTAGACTGAACTAAAGTTTTGATCGTAAAACTTGTGTTTGCTACTTTTTGACCAGCATCAAACATAAACGTATACCCATATCGTCTTAAAACATAAATGGTGTAGTTCTAATACATCCACTTATGATTGTCATGTGCAGGCTTCTATATTATTGTTTACTCCCTTCTTTGCCAAAATTATCCTGCAGCTTCACCTCCAACCTCAAGAATTTGTCACAGGTCTTGCCTTAAAAGAACCATGCAATATCTTTCTAGCATTGATTTGGTGCACAGCTTGTTTATATCATTTTTGCTGTCATTATATAAAAATAGGCAAATAACTGAATACAGGCATTAGAATGCACCATTGGAAACATGCAGCTCAAAAAAGTACAAACTAGGTTTTATTCTTTAGTGGATCTTGGCAGGCAATAAGATAAAAAGTATGATGTATAGTATTTTGTACTTGATATGAAACAAGTTAAGGAAGCACATAGCGTTCTTTTAAAGAATCAGTCTCAGCCTTCGGAAGAGGCGTCATCAACATATTGGCAAGTGGTATACTGAAACAAGTACATGATGGATCTCTTGTACTTGTAGTATTAAACCATTTTCTTCTTCTGAAATGGAAGTCCATCTCAGTATATTTCTTTTGTGCAATAATGAATTAATGATGCTAAAGGAATAAGTTGTTAAAGATGCTAACTAATTATCATGGCACATCTTAAATACAACTTGCTGGATATGACAGAAAAGTCCCTTGCTACTAAAAAACATAAATAAAGAATTACAAAGGGGTTCAGTACGTTACATTCCAATAACTTTCAGGGTCAGCTTCCTACCACAAATATACATGACCCTGAGGTTCGAATGTTGACAAAGTTCTTCACTTTCAACATACAGACAGGTCTTCCAACTTCCATGAAAAAGAGAAGCTGAAATCTTGAGTCTTATTAACCAGCAACACAAGCTTCATTGTATCTTTCCAAACTACTCATTTCTTGTGGTAGTATTGTTGCTTATCCTTCTATAAATTTACAGGTCTAGCTCTATTTTGCTGTATGCCTACAACCTTATCAAGTGGAGTTGCTCTAACCCAGGTTAGTTGGTTGTACTAGCAAGCATTTACCAATTGCAATTTGATTCGAGCCATACAAAGAATGAGAAAAGTTGACTAGAGAAATAAATTTGGCGATGCAGCTTGCTGGAGGAAATTCAGCCTTGGCCCTTGCAATGACTGTAATATCGAATCTGTTGGGAATTCTAATCGTAAGTTCCAAAACCTTACCTTTTGTGCTAAAAATCGTTCACCAAATTATTAATAGAATTTTGAGGTACCATCACATCACTTTGATATAAACACCTAAGATTGTAAACGATTAGTCAACGTAACAGCTTCAATGCTAATGTGCCCTTTTTTTGGCATGTCGAAATTTCAATACATAGTTTGACACATGGTCCTTTTCCCATTCTTTATTGGTTGGTGATGGAGAAAAACCAATATTTACATAATTAGGCAAGCAGTTGCTGTTTTCTTTAAGTGACATTTTATACCCATTTACATGAAACATGTAAACTAGGGATGTATTTTGTTGGTAACGGGTAAACTTGGAAAAAAATTAGTTGAAAAAGAAATGGGTCAAATGAGTTGAAGTTGCATCAAGTGTATTTAAACGCTCACAACCTCCTATATGTTCTGTTTTTTTAAAGGCTACCTACACTACCACCTAATTATACTACTACCACCTATGCCTCAAGTGAGATTTGAACCCACAACCTCTTGGTTGGGGCAACACCTCATACCGCTAGGCCAAAGGCCCATTGGTCATCATATTTAGTAAAATTAGATCTATTATTTTGAAGAATGTATTTTTTGTCATCATACAGCATACATTTGTTGATTATAATTTTCCCCCCTGAAAATTGGACAAAAAAAGTGTTGGTCAGTCAATGCGGCCTGCTTTGGCCCAAACCCAACTAGCCTGGTTTACGACCTCTATAATATTCCCTTCAGTTTAGCGGTTCCTCTTTATTTGTCCATTGCTGTTGGGACACAAGTGATATTAATATTTAAAATGCCATGTACTCATGTATTACATGTAGGCTTGCTTCTAGTTGTGTTTTCTAGTGCAAAACTCTTTCATTTTTTCCCCCTTTATAGAATCTGTTTTTCTAGTTTGTGCATGCAGAAGGCTTCTTTATTATAGTCCTTAAGTTATTAGGGGGTGTTTGGTATGGTGGAATAGGATGGAATGGAATCACATGAAGTTTACAAGCTTTTTTGTCATGTGACAAGAGCCTTGATTCTCAATGAGAGGGAGTAGAGAATGGAGTTTGGTTTAAGTTTCATTTCTCTCACATCCTTATGAACAATTCAACATGGAGAGATTCAAAAAGATGGAAAGGGAAACGAGTTTTATAGTATTTTCTTAATTTTCGATGTCGTTTGTAACTATCATTGGTTGAAATAGCTTATAAATTTCAATCCATTCCATTCCACGGTACCAAACGCCCCTTAAGGTGTTTAAATGCACCAATAACGTATTCAAGTTCAAGCCTCAAGGAGATTGTGCTATATCTGTTACTAGGCCAGATTGAGATAACAATCTATATAGCAATTTTATCAATTAAATTAATTAAATAAAATTTCTGACTCATCTTGTTGTGTATTTTCAGCATATATCAACCCTATGTAAATACCCGTATTCGTTTTAGCAACCATATCCACCCCAGATTCCTTAGAAGCATCTATGGATTGAAACTGTATAAATCCCTTCTCTGCATAGATTTATATTATACTTCCGGGTCATTGTTCTCTCTTCAGGGGAATTAGTTATTGGCATGTATTTACTCTGAGTTTAGCTTTCAGCTGATTTATTTTACGTTCCATACGTAGGTTCCTTTTACTATATCAAAACTAGTAGCTGGTGGAGTGGGTGCGTCGGTTCCTGCCGATCAACTATTCAGAAGCCTTATTATCACACTTTTGATACCTCTGATTTTGGGAAAGGTAACATGCTGGTTGTAGTGCTTCCCCTAAGCCTCATTCATATTACATGAACTTCTTTATAGTTCTGTGAATTGCATTATGCCTTTTAGAGCCAGTTGTTCCACATCTGATCCTCTATTGTTGTTTGTATGTGGCAAGGTAGCAAGTCTTAATACAAACATCTACACTGAAAGTCAGAAGTTCAATTGTTAGAGGAAATTTAAGTCAACTATATATTTGTGTTGCCCTTTTTCAATTCAAGTTGCTTATACCAACTTGGTACTTCTTCAAACAATTAGGTATAAGACTCCATTCTATTCAACCTGATTGCATGATTTGGATCGTCGTTTGTTCTGATGCAACCGGTCTTGGTAGATTTGATCTCACTAGATCTTAAGAGACCATAAATGCAATACCTTGGGAACTTTAATTAGTTTTTAGTACTTTATTCCTTACATTTCAACTTCCTATTATGTTTTGGTCCCAAGTAGATGGAACAATGTTGAGTTGTGGAGTCTGATATTCCCTTAGACTTTACTGCCGCTACAGAGACTTAGCAATGGGGTCCCGGCCCATCAGGTTTTACGTATTCGGTTTCAGCATTTCCTATATATATCGACCCTATGTAATTGTAAGTCTATTCCGAAATTAATACAAGTGACTCGCTAGTGCGGCCGTGAATGTAGGTCATTCTTGGACCAAACCATGTATATCTGTGTTCTCTTTTATGCGTTTGTGTGTGTTTACTTGGTCCGTGCGCCATTTTTCTCAACAAACGTGTTGAGAGAATTTTATGCAACTGTTAATGATATCCAGATTCACAGTTTGGTTACATTTCATGATAATTTTTTGGGTTTATATTGTAGAATAGCAACACTCTTTTTTATACATCCAGTTTAGTCACTGAATTTTTCTTTCATACCAGCCAGGCCCTTGTATTTTGAAAACATGTTCCACTTAGGTAACTGGCTAATTGGACGACATTAAACATTGACTTGACAGCATACCTGGCATCTCAATAATGATGTGTCAACTAATTTGATGAAAAAACATCATCGTAAAAGTTTATGTTTATTAAATTGTGAACTAATAACTCTTTGGAACCTTGTATTGGAAGATCAAAATGACAAAATTAAGTGGTACAGATTTTGAAAGTTTAGTTATCTACCCTGTACAAAAAAAGTTTAGTGACTAACACTGGAGATGTGAAAAATTACGTTACTAATATACGTATTAAACACAACTTTTTCTTATGCTTGTACCATGTGGAGAAGTTTAAATGTGCTTAGGGAAAAATGCATGCAAATCATCTTTGATGTTCAGGAAAATTCCTGATCACACATGCGTTTATATTCTGTGGTTTTCATTTCTCTCTTTCTCATTTGAGGTATAGGAATTACATTTGTTGCTTATAAAGTTTCCTCTTTTTTTTTTCAATTATTTGACAGGCTTTTCGTGAATACTTTAAAGGTAAGTTTACTTGCCCTACCCAATTTCCAAGTTTTTCTGGGACGCTACAAACTGAATCCAGAGATCCTTGTATGCATGAAAACTTGCAAGTCATTGATTTAATTGGTGCAAACAAATAATTGTCAAACTTCCTCATTCATGAGCGAAGTTATTTGTTATATATGGTGTTTCAAATCTCACATGACGATTGTCATGATTCAACCTAGAATCTGAAGTGAATCCAGTGCTATACCTTTGAAACTTTGTTGGGTTTGAACGTTCGGCCAAGTTGTGTCGAAATGTACACATCTCCACGTATCTTACAACTAAAGCAATCAAGTCTGTTTAGATATTTGTCTACCGAGCATCTTCTTAATTTTCTAAGTAGATACATATTGGCATTGCAGGCTTGGCAGATTTTGTTGATACTAACCGTAAGCTATTATCCGCACTGAGTGCAATTTTACTAAGTTTGGTAAGAATAAGCTTGGTCATTTCAATTTTATCATTATTAAATTCCACATCAGTTACTTATGAGTTCATTGTTATCTCTGAATTTCTAAAGAGATTATGGCTACAACTTTTCTCCTTGAATTGGGCTTGTCGTGATCTCAGTTACCAAAATTCTAATATTCATATCATTAACTTCAAGATGCAGTTGAAGTTTACTTGCTCATGCAAAGGCCCAATGAATGTGGTCATGAATGGAGATATACCCCAAATAAGAGTTGCTATATATCCATCCCATGTGGGGGACATAAAATCTGGTGTTATAAAACCATATAAACTTAGAGACTGAGAACAATTGTGGTCAAAAGTCGAAATAAATACAAGGTAGAAACCAGCAGGGAAAGAGGGTGGCCATTTTATGATACTCATGAAATCCAAGCTATGAAGCTCCCACGTGTAATGTCGAGCTTCTCACTTGATATTGTATGCCTGCAATACAGAAATAAGAGTTTAGTTTAGTGTGGAGTGATATGAACATGCTAGAGTATTAAAACGCTTAATGTATCATTATCGTATCCGAGTATAATTAATTGACATTAAACCATAGGTTTGGAGTACATAAACTACAATTGCCATGGGTATTTTTAGGGGCACTGCAAATGATCAGTATTGTTATATTCTGTCATGGTATATAAATATTATTGCTTGACAAACCAGTTTATACTGGATCATGTAGTGGAAGAATTAAGTGTTCTTTACCTTTTTGGGGGGATTAACACAATGAAATCGTTAATCCTATTCTTTCCCCTTTTTAATGGTTTGTCCTCTTCAGTTGGCAAAGACAAAGGGTATCTGTGTCTTGTATTCCCACAATAGTTTTAAATTTTTATCCGTTATGATCCTGCTAACTTCAGTAATTTACATCCATCATAACAAATCATTTTTCTCTTTATCATGCATCGATTAACTCCAACTCTTTCATTTTTTAACTGTCATTTTATTTAGGTCCCTTGGATACAAGTGAGCAGATCAAGGTCACTGCTTCTAATGGTTAAGCCTGCAGTATTTCTTGTAGCTGTCGTAATGGGAGCGTATGTTTTTTTTAATCAATTCCCTCTGATCTAGTAGTGTGCAAAGATTATATATATATATATATATATATATATATACTTATTTATAGGTTCACGTTCAATTGAGTACCTCTAAAAATCTAGCCTTCAATTTTATTTTATTTTTTTTGTTTTTTAACATAAACGTGTATAAACTAATATTACAAGAATATCCACCAAAAGGATCGTATTTTCATATATTAAGATTCAAAAGATAAATCATGGGGAATGTACCAATCATTCACACAAATTTACGTAAATGGTCGATCATTCATCGAAATATTCATATAGTTCCAAGGCGTGTTTGTGTGTATTTTTTGCAAGTAGGCTTATATTTTTAAATTTAAATATGATTATGAAAAAGAAGTTTTAAAATTGTATTTTTAAGCGAGGTACTTTCGGTAACTAGATTTTTAGAGGTACTCTTTTGAGCTTAAATCTATCTCTATATACAAGCTGTCTTAACTTCTTTAAGATTGCAAAATCTTGTTCAAAAAAGCTAGGATCACTTGAGTTATGAATTCATAATTCTCCTTTTCAAAAATAAAGGTAATAATCACACTCTAGTACAGTTTCGAGAAATATAGAAATTTCATCTGATACATATCCTGGTTATCTTACTTTCTACCTTTCGTGAATGTTTCTTACTCTGAATATGGTCACTATACATTCATATATTTCTGGTTTATACTTTGTGTGCATCAAAAGGACCCACTTTGAAATTTTGTTATGAAGATTAAATAATACGTATTGTATTAAAGGGAGACTTGCTCAAAACAGCAAACAACTTTTCTCTTTTTTCTTATTATAGCAATCTCGAAATTTGTCCCATATAATGGAACCAACTTTTGGTTTACTTCCGATTATAGCATTTAACCGGTAAACAACAAGTAGGTTGTTATTTCAAACAATATATTAAATGGTAAAAAATAAAACTCATTGTCATAATAAAAAATAAAATAAAAAGTAGGTTGTTATTTCAAACAATAAACCCTATATATAACCCTTTTTTACCGTTTAACTTTTGTTGTTTACCGGTTAAATGCTATAATCTGGAATAAACAAAGAGGTGATTCCTTTATTTGGTACAAAATTTGTGAGATTGCTATAATAAGAAAAAAGAGCAAAGTTGCTTGTTATTTTAAACAATTCTCCCCTTGTATTAAACTATTGATTGCACTAGAATCTAATGAATTGCAGGGTTCTTCACCTCGTGCTCTTGGTTTTCAATACTCTCTCAATGCAAATCCTATGTGCTGTATCTGGTGGCAGCAAATCAGTATTTGCAAAGAAGGAAAATTCTAGTGCCCTCATACTTGTTGCAAGTCAGGTGAAATCTAATAGCTTTGCCATATTACCGTATTGTAGTTGTGACACTGTCGGCAAAAGACATAGGTGTTTGTTTGTTTTTTAAGAGGCTAAATGTCTGAAGTCTGAAAACCACGTCTGAAATTAAGAGAAGACCTTAACATCTGTAATTAAGAGACTCTTAATTTTAGTTAAGACAACTCTCATCCTCTTAAAATTCAGAGGTTTCAACCTCTTAAGTCTGAACCTAAACAAACAAACTTAATTTAGACTTCAGATGTTTGTTAGATGCTCTTAATGGAAAACAAACGAGGCCATAATGTTTTCTGCTTATAAAGCGAGGCTTAATCCGATGCAAAATATTTGTAGAAGACTTTGCCCGTGCTAGTTGCAGTCGTGGATCAACTTGGCGGAGTGTTTGGTGAGTCTGGTTTGCTTGTCCTTCCTTGTGTTGCAGCACATTTAAACCAGGTTTAGCACGCTCTCCCTGTCAACCTTCTTTATAGATTTTTCTGCAGCGCTTTTGCTAGTGCTGGTTATATAGCTGACGTGTGAATGTTACGGTGTAGATTATCATGGACTCTTTCTTTGTAAGGTTTTGGAACAAGAAAGAAGAGTCACTTGGCGATGCCAAGGCAGCATAGATTGCAATCTTAACGTCGCTTGTGACTAAAAAGATGTGTGTCGTCTCAATTCAAAGGATGCTCATATATTTTTGAAGTATATGAGAGAATCCCCCACGCGAGTCATCAGTGGTGACCTAGTGTAAACACTGGTTCAGAGCACACTTGTATGTAATTATGTATGGAATCATCTGCTGTCACGACCTGTCCTGAGCATTTTCATTCCTACGACGAGGTAAAAGAATAACATCTTTTATAAAAATTTAAAAACATACAAGATACTATATTTTAAAAGGGTTTGGTCATTTTGTGATTAGAAAATTAGGCTATAATTATCTGACGGAGAGATAAATTAAATTCTTTGTTTTCTTATAGCAGACTTTGATATTCTGACACTAATATTTTTCGACAACTTGTTACATTTTAGGATTTAAACGCTCTCACCGTCTAAAATTATAATTTTTGTTATTGATGATGAAAATATAAACATTGAACAACAAAATATGGTTTAGTATACTACTTTTTGGACCCTGCCATGTTGTGATGTTTTGGGTTTTAACCTATATGGGCTGACCCTGTCTATTGTATACAAATTCTCTTAAATTACAATAATTTTTAATAAAACATACTAAATTCCTCTCTAATACAAGGTCATTTAAGAGATTGTTTGATCTTACTTTTGTATTCTATATTTTGTATTTTCATGGCTCATTTGATTTTCTACATTAACTTAATGCATCAACAGTTTAAGTTTTCTATACGTTAAATAATGTTACGCAAAATAGTGCGTAAGTATCGTTTAAGTGTGATATTGCATCGTTTTAAGTTAACTCTATCGAATTACGTGTTATGTATGAACATGTTA
Organism: Centrapalus pauciflorus; assembly: GCA_020465985.1. Lineage (NCBI taxonomy): Eukaryota > Viridiplantae > Streptophyta > Magnoliopsida > Asterales > Asteraceae > Centrapalus > Centrapalus pauciflorus. The sequence continues at coordinate 849,300 of JAANYP010000698.1, read as the reverse complement.
ACTCTTCTTTTTATCACAGTTCATTCCTTTGTTCGTGTAAAATTGATCATTCTTATGTAATTCAAGTTAAATTAAGCTAGAATTTCATCTGCAATTGGAATAATTTCAAAAGAATAAGTATGCGATAACAAAGGAAATTGATTTATACGTCTTAAGAAGAATGTAACATAAGTCAAAGATATGAATAGAGAGAGATAAAGAGTGTGATCACATGGCAAACATGATTTGATTAAACATATGTTTAGACATATAAATTGGGGTTTTATATGAAAAAACCAATAAATTGGGGTTTAGACATATGTTATTTTTTACCAATAAAATCCTTAAGTAATATATTTGTTTGTGATTTTTGGAATTTTTATTATTTTTTCAAAAAAGTCTTCAAGTTTGTAGACTTTTCGAAGAAAAATAGTTAAAGCATGTTGGTTTTTTTGTGAAAAAAAGTCAGTGTTGATTATGAAATTTTTGTTCCCCGAAAACCGGATTGGAAACAATAACTTAAGGACTTTCTTAGGAAAAAATAACACGGATGGATAAAATCGCAAAAAATATGAAAAAATGTTGGTTTTTTTATATTAAACCTATAAATTTAAGCGTGTATATTATCCATTAGATTCTATCGTACAAAACAGACTCTAAAGTACGTTTAGTATGGTAAAATATAATGAAATGAAAATACTAGCGATGATATATGATTCTAAGGTCATGTTTGTTTACCTCTTAATGGAACCATTAAGAAGTCATTTTACCTTTAAGTGGCTTATTAATGATTCTCTTAAGAAGCAAACAAACAACCCCTAAGTGACATGGAATGATAACTTGATTCTAGTATAGAGACCATTTATCTGGTTTCTCCAAGAAAATAGAGAGAAATGTAATTTTAATCTTCTTTCTTTATTTTCAATGTCAAAGATTTATTTCTTTACCATCTCATAGTTTAAAGGGAAAACTATACAAAAAACCAACGTACTTTTGATATTTTTCGATTAAGTTTCTGTACCAATACGTTTCTATAAAAGTCCGTTAACTTGAAATTTTTTACGATTTGTGTTGCTTTATGAGATTTTTAAAGATTTTTCAAAAAATTTTAATAAGATTTTGTTAAGTTAAAAGACTTTTATAAAATCATTTTAAGTGCAGTGATTTTTACAAAAATCTTTTTAAGTTGAAAGATTTATTTGAAAATGTTTTTGGTATAAACTTATACGAAAAATACTGAAAGTGTGTTTTTTTACATGTAAACGTAACATTTTGTATTTCATTGCACCAAACGGTCCCTAAATATGTATACGCATACATAGGGATGAAGTTGTTTAGAGTTGTTATGTCATAGGTAGGGTTTGACTCTTTTTTAATTTTTAATCAAATCAATTTCTCTTAATAATAAAATCATCCAACTTGAGATGATAAAAAATGTATGAGATAATCAACATTCCTCTTTTATTAATATAAAACTATTAATTATCATAATCTTTATTAGTGAAATATATTATGTAAGATATATTGATGATTTAATTCATTCATTTCAAATAGGGAAGGGAAAATTACCAAGAAAGGTAATATAAAATACAAAATTTGACAATAAAGGTATTGTAAAATTTGTTTTGCCAAGAAAGGTAATATAAAATTCTATTTTAGCCGAGAAAGAACATGAAATTCAAATTTTAGGCTAAGAAAGATAATCAAATATTATTTGGTTACCAAAAAAGGAGCATAAAATAAAAAATTTACCTTCTTAATTTGTCATCAAAACCCTTTTTTGTCAAATTTGAATTTTATGTTATGTTTCTTGGCCTAAAAAATTTTACATTACCCTTATTGGCAATTTTTGAATTTTATATTACCTTTCTTGGTAATTTGCCCTTTCAAATATGATATATAGGATTGTTAAATTCTCACGCACATGATTCTTTGATGATTTAATTCATTCATTTCAAATATGTAATTAACAAAATAAAACATAGTAATCTCATTAATTTTAAGGGTGACAATTTCAGCCTTTTCAAGCAAACGGGTCGAATGCGTCGTCGACCAAAAGACAAAAAGTTAATATAATATTAAAAAGAATTTTCAAAAAAACACTTTGGTTAATACATCATTTTCTAAAAATTCACATTTAAAAAATTATGTTTTACATTAGTTTTTTACCACATGTCATTTGACAACCCCGCTCGTTGGGTCAAAATTATCATCCCTAACTAATTAATATTATCTTTTAGAATTTCACATCTAAAAAAATTATGTTTTACATTAGTTTTTTACCACGTGACATTTGACAACACCGCTCGTTGGGTCAAAATTGTCATCCCTAATTAATTAATTAATTTGTATTCTTAATTGGTAAGACTAATTTGTTTGTTTTTTTATATTTTTTTATTGTGAAATAGAGGGAGTCAATTTTCCATTGGTTGGTGAAGATGTGACACAACCACCGTAGTTGAGATAGTTTACCAACTTTGAAAGTCCAATTGGTCAACCTGTGATGTCAAATATTTTTGAAACTTATGAAAAAAGGTTAACATAATTTAATGAAAATTTTTATTAGGTTATTAAAATTGTTTATTCTCATATAAAGACATAAACTTTTAAATATATATTTATTTAATATAATATAATAATTAAAACCACGTTAAAATTTTAGTCATCTCAACGCCATGTTATCATATTTGAGTAATTGAGTTCATATTATCCTAAATGATGAGACTATTTTTTGCCATAAAAGAATTTGTGTATTCATTGGCATCCATAATTCCAATTATATTATAAATAAAAATAAATATTAAAACCTTATTTACATGTATTATAGGAACTGATATTTGTTTTTAGTTAACGATTCAATCATTTATATAAGTATAATCATTTTGTTCTTTTACTAATTACAGTTTTGTTCCTTATAGTTTTTCAATTAATTTAATTTAAGGTCCCTATTTAAAAACTATAAATTTAATTTAATTTGATATTTTAATTATATCATACATTTATTATTATACATATATTTATTTTTTTTAATTATTTTTAGATATACAACCTATGCATGCTTAACTTTTTAATTTTCTCTTTTATTATAGTCTTTCTTTTATAACATAAGTACTTATTTGTTTTATTTTTCATGTTACGTAATAAATTCTTTTATATATTATTTATATGTACTTAATTAACAAACATGATAGTATTTCATATGTTTGATACCCTTGAAATATTCTTAATAATTTTTAAAAGTATTAAAATTTCATATGATTCAAAAGAACGAAAGTTTTTTTTTTCGGTGAACTCTTTAAAATTTATTTTATATTTTATTAACATCAATTTTAACTACATATATAGAACACATAATATTATTAAACAACTTCAAAATTTTCTAGAAGTTTAAAATCATCAAATTAAACTTCATAATAACTTTCACTATTATCAAAATCTAGTAAAACAAATGAATTTACATGTAAATGATACAATTGGTTTTGTAATACTTTCAAACCATTATCTCACCATAATAATGCTATGTGTTTTATGTAGTTCAACTTTATTTTGATAAAAAATTAAAAGATAACATAAATTTCAAAGATTTCACCGAGAACCAAACTTTAATACTATTATAAATTATTAAGAATATTTCATATGTACATAAAAATATGAAATATATCCTATTTGTTATATACAAAAATATTTATACGTAACATGAAAATAAAAGATATAACTATTTATTTTATAAAAAGAAAACAATATAATAAATGAGAAAACTAAAAAAGCTAAAAAGAATATTTTAAAGATAATAAAAATTTAAATATATGTATAATAATAAATATTTGATATAATTAAAATATTAAATAAATTTAAAAATTAAAATTTCTAAACATAGACCTTAAATGAAATTAATTGAAAAACTATAGAGACTAAAACACTAATTAGTAAAAGGACAAAGTTGTCATTTTTAAAAAATTTAGAAAAGTTAAGCATTCAAAGGACCAAACCCGTAACAAAACTTCAAAATAAAGACCGTAAGTGTAATAAATAAAATCTATAAATCAAATCCATCATAATTTTTACCAAACCATGTGGACCAAATTTGTAATTTATCCAAAAGGTTTTTTATCTGGACATTAATAACCAACCATTCAATGACGTCGTTGAATGATATTAATTAATAAAAATATTATTCTAATAAAATTATTTTGTTTTGACCATATATGTTCTAAGTTGTAACCTTCTGGAATCACTGACTCCATAAGAGGTAGGTATGATGTATCGGTTGCTTTATTATTATTATCGTTAATTTTTTGGGTAACAAACTTTTTTTGTATTATTAAATAAGTTTTTAATAGTTTTCTAAACACCTGCATAAGTATAGAGTTAAATTATTTGTAACTAAAACATTCAAAATAATAATTACAATAATCAAATTCTTATTAAGTGTTAAGTATGCCATGATACTTCTAGTTGAACTGGAATTAGGTATGTACAAAACTCATAATTACAATCCTAATCGTCGGATTATACTTATATGTTCATATTTTTAGTCGAACTGGAAATAAGTGTGTAAAATTCTATATGACACATGAAACCGACAAACCATATTAATATCAAATTATCTGATTTTCTTAGTTTTGGTTTTCAAAAATTTTGGTTCCAGTTTTGGCTTGACTTGGTCTTGATTCAAAAAACTTCTGTATTCTTTTGTTATAAAATCTAGGATAATCAAATACATAACTTTTAAATGGGTGTTTGCTTTAGATTTTTTAAGTAGGACCATTACATTATTACATTATATCATGCAAATAAGTTATTTGGAGTGTTTGAGTTTGCATCTTTAATAATGCGTTAAGATTACTTGTACAATCCTATTTCTGTTTTCTCACGTCTCACAATAGGAGCAGCAAGGTTGCTACAATTTTTTTTCATTTATAAAGTTATCATTTTCGTCCTCCTTTTTAACTTGAAGAAACTTGTTTCAACCATTTTATTTCCTCACAACCACTATCATCATCAGAGTACATCAAGCAGTTTCTTCAAACCAAGGTGAGATGTCGACTGCGATGCATTCCAACTACTTCTGTTTGTATTTCTTTCCTATTTGCTTTATTTATTCGGATTTCTTTCAAACGGGTAACAAATAAGTACATCAAATTTGTTATCGCAGAGAAAAAAAAAAGAATGAAGCCTAGAATCATTATCACAAGTAATTAAAACCTAGACATTTTTATAGTGATTTTGTTCATGTGTATTATGCCCCTTTATTATCATTTCTATATTGTCACATGGATGATGGTTCATGTATTTTAGCATGACTACAATATCATATTTCAAGAACGTGTTTTAATTAACATTACACAGATGTTATGTAAGTGTGTCTTCACATCACTTTTTAGAATGAAAACATTACACAGATGATGGTTCATGTATTTTAGCATGACTACAATATCATATTTCAAGAACGTGTTTTAATTAACATTACACAGATGTTATGTAAGTGGATAATGGTTCGTGTTTTAATCCGAACACTCTAAGTGCATGAACACACACATCATATACATGCATGTTCACATACATTCATAATTATGTAAGTGTGCATTCACATCACTTTTAGAAGCTAGGAGATGTGAATGCATGTGAAATTTACATATGATCTTCATATTGTCTATTAAAACATGTTTATGGAAAAAAATTTAGAAAAAGTTTTTCAAAAAAATTTAAAAAAAGTTTTTCACACAATCATGTTCAATTTAATGTTATACGCATGATATATGAATTTCGCATAGATTCACACTTTCTGTGTCCTTAAAAATTATGTGAATGTTCAATGCATACATTTTATTGGTTTTATAAATCTTTTGCATACATTTCTTTGTTTTACTTTTATTATAAATTATATATGCAAATAACTCAAATATGTTTGAATCGATTTGTTTTAAAATTTATTTACATATATTTCTATAACTAAATTACTATTTATAGTTTAAACTTATATATTATTAGGAAGTTGAAAAACCTGATTTCCCGATGGGGATCCCAGATCCCTAATTGGGACGACGATGATGAAAACTCATTACCTGATGGAGATGAGACCGGAGATGAGAAAGAATTAAATGAGGATGAAAACTGAGATCTCCGTCCCATTAGAGCGAACGGTATACCAACCCCGGGAGGGGTTCGGACTTGCCCCGGTCCTCGGCCCCGCCGAAATACGGCCCCCTCCGGCCTTCCAACCCCGAGCGGCCTTTGTTTTTTTTTCTTTTTTTCTTTCTACTTTAGCCCACACACATAATAAATTATTTTAGTTTTAATTGTTTTGTTAATTAAAATAAATTTTTTTAAAATAAATTAAGAAAGATAGAAATATTTAGAAAGTTTAGTATTTCTAAGTTAGAAAGGTGTAGATTGGTGAAGAGAAAAAAGCTGACGTGGCGCTGAAATGTACAGAAAGATAAGTTTGAAAAAGATTAGTATTCCCTTCACCCTTGTCATGCCCATATTTATTTACCTTGGCGTGCAATGAGAAAAAATCTTTTTATTTCCGTAATGATATTTTATATTAATTTTTTAAGAATTATACGAGGGACAAATATTGACCACTAACCTCATTCATTCAATAACATTGACCCACCAAGGCACCAACTATGAAAAATGATTCTCGCGGATTTTATTAATTATTGTTTAATTAAAAAAAGAATGAAAGAAGAAGTTACTTTCCTTGTATTGATTATTATATTCCTCGCTAATTTATTACATGTGTATTACACGAGATACTTAAAGAACTGGTTTTATTTAATTAGTATAAATTCAAAAAATAATCATAGAAACAAAAAAATAAAATAGCAATATTATATTACTAAAAAAATAATTGAAAATATATAAAGCAGGTAATCAAAGAAAAATATATATAAATAAGAATTAAATAATAACGAAGAAAGAAAAAAATGATAAAAATATGTTAAATAGTCAAACTTTTTTTCGTAAATTAATTTAATTATTTATTTTAACATTTATAAAAAGTTAGATAAGAAGCTAAAGAAAGACATGGGCTGTGAACTCAAATCTAAAATAAAAATCCAAGATAATAGGCCGATTTTTTTCTAAATCTATTTAATTATATTTTAAATTATACTGTAGTTAATTTTAGTTTTTAATTACTTTTTAAAATCAATTAGATGATTAAATGAGAAAGTTATATTAGAAATTTTGTAGGAAAAATTAAAATTTGATTAATTAAGATGATGACATGTGGCATTAAAAGTTCACCTTTGTTAATATATAAAGATAAAGATTTGGAATTTGGAATATTGTTAAGGAACTGTTTAGTTGTAAAGAATTTTCATTTTAAGTTTATTTTTAACCTAAAACATTTTTATTTTAAAAAAAAACATATTTTAAAACTGAAAATGTGTTAAAAAAACATAAGAAACCGTTTTCTCCTATGATTTTGTATGAAACTCTACACACAAAATTTTAAAAACCCAAAATTGTAATGCTAAAATAAAATATTTTTATTATATTATATTTATAAGTTTTAAGTCATATATTAAGTTGATACCGCATGACACTTATTTGTCATGTGTCACGGTCTCGACGCATCCTTTTTATTTTTTTATACATATTATCATTAATTTTATCTAAATTAAATTTAAATATTATATCATCTAAATTTATTTGTTATTTTTCTTATCATTTAATTTAGTCTAAATCTAAATCTAATTTTATTTTTACATTTTTATATATCTAATTAAAAAATATTTTTGTGTTCATTAATTTATTAGAGTATATTGATAATATTGATAATTTAATCTAGATGTAAATTTTATATTATATGTATGTAGATTTAGGTTCAAGTGAGTACCACCTATTACGCAGCGCACCAGAAGGTACCACTCTTAAAATTATTTTTTTTAAAATTTTTTTTCATAAGTATGTTTTAATTAACATTACACAGATGCTATATAAATTTCACGCGCATTCACACATTCTAAGTGCATTAAATCATGCATCACATAAATGCACGTTCACATATAAGAAATTTATCTAAGTGTAAGTTTACATCATTTTTAAGAGCTATGAGATGTGAATGTATGTGAAATTTACATATGGTCTTCATGATGTTAATTATAACATGTTTATAAAAAAATTATTGTTGGAAAAAAAAACTCAATAATTTTCGTCAGTTTATCGATTGAGTCACTAAACGTTTTGTTTTACTGGTTGTGTTTTATTGGCTCATTCAGTAGCTGATATATTTTTGAATAAGAAAAAAAAATTAAGAACTTAATTTAAAGACTAAATCATGAAAATAAAATTTTATTTATTTTTTGTTATTTTAAATATCTACCAATTAGAAATTAATATAGTTTAAAACATTTATATGTATAAGGATAAAGTATGAAAAAACTCAAAAAGCAAAAATAATCATGAGGAAGTATTAAATACTAATAGTACATTAGTACATAGAGGGTTGATAAGATGTGTGGGCAAGATGAGTCCATTGGGTTGGGCTCCTTATTCGTTCAACTCTTCTGCACCCCATAGTTTTAATGTCTTAATCTACAATACTATGTTAACACCAGGGTTTCATGGATGGTTAACCGAATCGAAATCGTATTTCGGATGATTAACCGGAGATACCGATTCGATGATTTCGTGAACCCAAACTTTAAACCTAAAAAACCGGTTAACCGACAATCGCTTAACCGGTTTTTTCGGTTCGGTTATTCAGTTAACCAATTAACTATTTTTTATTTATTTAATTAATTTTTAAATTAAAAAACCTCAAAAATTAGTTCCTAAAAACTAAAAATGTATAAGATAATAAAAGTGATGAATAAAACTACAAATTATCTATATAATATCTTTAAAAGATTGGACATTATCTTTAACATTCTAATAAAAACAAAAAAAAATAATTTTATAGTTTTCTAAGTTAAATTGTTCAAGTGTAAATTTTGTTGTTTTGAATTTTAAAATTAATGTATACTAATAGATAAGTTATAATTGTAAATTATTGTTGGGATAAATATTAATATTTATAAGCATTAAAGTTAAAATATATAAAATTAAATTTATTTCGGTTTTTCGGTTAACCGTCCGTCACCGATATCGTGAACCTAAACCGAAGTTTTTTCCCGGTTCGGTTAACCAAACCGAAAATAATAGAAAACCTGATTCGGTTAACCTCAAAATCAGAACGGTTTTTTGGTTTTTCGTATCGATTTTTCGGTTTCGGAATTTTTTGAACACCCCTAGTTAATACCCATGTATTACATGAGTTAAGTTTAGAAATAAATATATATAAAATATGTATGATATAATAATTATATGAATAATCCGGTTTGCTTAATTTTAGTTAGTTAGTTAGTAATTAAATTAATTCATATTAGATTTATATAGATTTGATTTACTTTAAAATTTTAAATGAATTTAGTAAATGACGTGGCAAAAGGAGAGCGACATGTGACGAATTAAATGAGAGCATGTCATGTGGCATGTTAGTTACTCTTTTAATAGTATAGATAAATTTTTTTCTCAATAATTTATTATATCAATAAATATTGATAAAGGAGAAAATTACATAAAAACGCAACATACTTGATGATAAATTCTGTTTTGAAGATTCTACTTTTGAAATTAACATTTAAAAGTCTTAACTTTTAAAAATCATATGTATTTTGGGTTTTTAAAAGCCTATTGAAACTCTACGAAACTTGTAGCTAATAGTTTGTAATTAGAGGCTAAAGCGTTTGTTAATGAATGTGTTTTGATAAAACAACTATAAGTTGAAATTTTGAAATTATATAAAAACATAAATGGTTAAACCAAACTAAAACAAAATTTGTAGCTTATAATTTTAATAAGGGTATGAAAAGAATAGTTTATGAATAAAAAGTATTTAGACTTTTTAAAAACCATAAATAGGTGAAAGTCTCTTAAATGTTTTATCATAATTATTATGTAACTTTCTTACGTTTTTTTTAAAAATTTTTTGGTTGTTTTAATTAATTCAGAGGCAGATTTCATACATATCATTGTAAACTTTCAATATTACGTATATATCCTTGCAAACTTTCTTATTACATATATATCCTTCTAAACCTTTAAATTTCACCTATATATCCAAATGACTATTTTAAATTTAATTACATCATTTAAAAATATTATTAAATATCATTTTTTTAATTAATTTATAAATGAATTAAATTAGAAATGAAATTTCTATTATTTTTTTCATTTATTTTTGTTGGGATTTAATATGGTAGTTTATGTAACACCCCGATCCCGACCGGACCGGCGATGTTAATAAACTACCTCATCTAACTAAAGCAAACTAAACAATTTATTAAACTTCCAAAACTTAACATAAATTTCAACTGATCTCGAATAACAAAATAAAGCAAAACCAACTTAGTTAATGTTCACGAACTTTATTTATTAAAGCAATATAAAATATCTATCATAAGTCTAATCCTCCAATAGTCAACTCTCTGCACACTGCCCATCATCACCCCTGAGTACCTGCCGGAAGAAAGAACACAGCATGAGCCAAACGCCCAGTACGGAGATCGAATACAAGTGCAACGTATACGAATTCAAAGACTTAGGAATGTTTTGAAAATAAATTTCTTTAAAAGGAAAGTTTTGAAAATGGTTTTTCTTTAAAATAAATATCCACCTCCACACCAGATCAAACAAAGAAATATAATGGCTGAAGCAACAAAGGGTTGGGTTATATTTACCGAGCGGCCTAACATCATAAACAACAATCAATCTCATAATCACAACAAGAGTACACTGAGTGCGCCACCTCAGTGCATCTGGCCGGAAGGGGTGTATGGCATTACACCTTACTTCCGCAAATCTCATAACATAGCCTAGGATGCATCCATACGCCTCCCTGAAATAATCAACAGCTCATATCCCGAGCTAACATGATCTCCATCGATCATAAACAAAATCTCAATCATTCATAATCATAATCATAATCACAACAAAATGGAGACGCCGTAACCGATCACACTGTTACGGAAGTGTCATGCCATTGGTGCCGCAATGGCATGCCTGTGGTACCTCCACAGGTAGTTCACTCGGTAATCCTAGCTCCTGTCTAATTTCTAGGGTTCAAGCATCACAAAAGGCCCGCATAAACATCTCAACTTTAAATAATCATTTCAATAACAAAAGGGCCACATTTCACAAAACATCATCAACTTCCATAACAAGCCATAAATATAATCAGTTTCAAAATATGTTTTTCGTAAATGTTTTCGAGTGATAAAAATCGATAATTGCTTTCGATAATGTAAATAAGGAAACTGACACGAGATATAAAAGTTCGACTGTCAAGTATTAGCATGCAATTCACACAACGGAACAACTCAAGAATAACGCTGAAAGAAGTACGGGATCCGTACCTTAATAGCCGCTTAGCAAAATTCACGATGACCACTGAACCGTTACGAATCAACCCGATCTATAAGAACGAACTTAAATTAGGGAACCGATAGGTATTAACTAGATTGGTCTCCTAGATACCCAATCCCACTATTTTAATACATACTTTTGTACTTAATAATTATTAAGTTCGGTTCGCCATTATTAATCGAATCAGTGTTTTAATAATTATTTATGAAATTTCCGTCCACTTTAATTTGTATAATTAATGTATATTTCAATCTCAATTAACTTCACTAGCAATTGCATATTAATATTTAACAAGTTACTAATTTTATAATTAACCAACTTTAGGTTATGGTTCACTTAAAATAAGTTAATATTTTCATCATCTAATAATAACATATAAATGTTATTAATCATAAATATACTTATGAATAATTAATTAATTCATTAAATAAAATATTAGCCTAAAGTTTGGTCCAACTTATATAATTATTATATTAAATGTCAATTAATTTATTCCTATTTGTTCCAACTAAAAATATTTAGGTTTATTAAATAAATCAAGACTAATTGTGAGTTAATAATAGAAATAATGATTTTATAAGAAATAAATAAAAACAGAAAATCAATTAATTTAATATTATATCAATTCATTTTATAATTAGATTTCGGGTCGGTTCGGGTCAAGACCGGACCCGTTTCTTTTCCCCCTAATATTTCGGTGCCCACACACACCACACACACAACCCAAAACACTTCTCTCTCTTCTTTCTCTCTCTAGACTCTCTCTCTCTCTCTCTCTCGGACTCTGCTTCCGCCTCACTCCGGCGACCGCCGCCGCCGTCCACCGGCGACCAACCGCAACAACCACCACGCCGACTCCTCTCGGCTCTCGTCTCCTCTCCCTCACTCACTCTCTCGCTCACCTCCCTCGCTCTCGCCAACCCCAACGGCAGCAGCAACACCGCCGCCGCCGCACAACAACACCACAACGCCGCCATCGCTCGGTCTCTCCAGCCACGCACACTCTCACTCGCTCGAGATCTCGGCTCACACACCCTCTTTCACGGCAGCCGCTGACCAGGGCCATTGCGGCCGTCCCTGGTGCGGCGCCGCCGGTCACAGAACCACCATCGCCACCGCCGCTCAATCTCTAATAACAGGTTCGTTTATTACCATTTATTACATATAGATCTGGTTTACTTCGTATTTTCAGATACAAACATCATTATGTTTACAAGATTTACAAGAACGAGATAGTTTAGAAGAGTTCGTTACCTCAGTTGAAGAAAACCACGAACACGAGTCTGATTTGCTTCTTGACGAACTGCCCAAAGTATTACGGCCGCTAGGGTTTCGTTGTTAATGATACGGTTAGGAGTTATTAATCTATTTAATACTGGTTTAACCCTAATCTGTAAACGGGCTTGGGCTCGTTTAGTTCTTTTATTATTTAAGCCCAGATTTTTTTTTTATTTCTACTGAAATAGTGTAATATTTGGTTAAGTTAAAATTATGTTGTTATTTATATTTATTATTATTATTATTTAAATATTGTTGTTAAATTCTCGGGGTATTATATCACCTACCACTTAAAATGATTTCGTCCTCGAAATCGACAATTATTAATTTCGGGTTATTATAGTTTAGGTATTCAAAAAAAAAAAAATTTAATGATAAAATAAATTTAAAGTAGTCATTTGGATATATATGTGAGATTTAAAGATTTAGAAGGATATATATGTAATAAGGAATGTTACAGGGATATATGCGTAATATTGAAAGTTTACAATGATATATATGAAATTCTTCCAAATTTGGAAAACAATTTTGCTTTTTTTAAAGTTGTAATAAATAAGGTTGCAGTGTTGCACCAAGTTTTAGCCGATAATGTTATGAGGTTAGTCTTCTGGACACTTTAGATCGTAGATTTAAGTCTTGTTTTATTAGTTAATACTAGATTATTGGTCCATATGATTGATACATAAGGCATATGTCAGAAATATATATTTTTAAATATAATCACTTAAAATGTTATTATAAAAATAATAAAGTAATAATATTTGATATTAACAAAATAAATTTGTTATTCTTATTATAATAAATATATATTGAAGATATGAACATGTCTGAAATACTGATTATATTACAATAAAAACTAAATCAATTTTGTAATGTAGCGCATTTGAAGATACCACCCTTAAAAGTAATTTTTTTGAATTTTTTTTCATAAACATGTTTTAATTAACATTACACAGATGATATATAAATTTCATGTAAATCCGAACACTCTAAGTGCATGAAAAACACGCATCACATAAATGCACGTTCACATATATTCAAAATTATATAAGTGTGTGTTCATATCATTTTTTAGAAACTAGGTTATGTGAATGTATGTGAAATTTACATATGATCTTTATAATGTTTATGAAAAAATTAAAGCATATTTATGAAAAAAAAATTAAAAAAAAGTTTTTTTAAAGGTGGTACCTTCTGGTGCGCTGCATAATGGGTAGTACTTACTTGAATCGAAATCTCTCTCTCTCTCTCTCTCTCTCTCTCTCTCTATATATATATATATATATATATATATATATATATATATATATATATATATATGTATGTATGTATGTATGTATGTATGTATATATATATATATATATAGTTATAATAATTCATTGTTTTATTAAAACATGTATATAAACATAAAGCTTTATTATAAATATAAAAATATCTTAAAATACTAATGATAAACTATTGTAAATCAGTTATTAATATACTATGAAATAATAAAATATATAATTCTCTGTCCAAAAAACTTATAAATATTGATATTTAAATAAATACATATAAAAGAATTAGTATTAATATTATCGGTTAATTATTATTTATTGAAGTATAGTTATGATTTAAATAAATGATTTATCAACAAAAAATAACAAACTAAGAAAAAAATTAAAGTTTTGATTTACATATAAATAATTTTATTTACTGAAATTTCGTTGGTTGGTTGATAATTTGAATTTAAAAAAGTTTGAAGTGAAATAAATTTAAATTGGTCAATTAGTTACAATATTTAAGAAAGTATTTAAGGAAGTTTAGAAGGGAAAATGAGAAAAGTTAAGGATTCATATGATAGCATGTGGCAAGAAGTGTTCTTTTTTATTATGTATATATATATATATATATATATATATATATATATATATATATATATATATATATATATATATATATATATATATATATATATATATATATAGTTAGGTTCAAATAAGTACCTCTCGAAATCAAGTGCACCCGAAGGTACCAACCTTAAATAACTTTTTTAAAATTTTTTTCACATAACCATGTTCAATTTAATGTTATGCGCATGATATATGAATTTCACATAGATTCACACATTCTGTAACCTTAAAAATTATGTGAATGCTCAATGCATATTTATGTGAATGGTCACACATGTGAATAGTCATTCATGTGAATGTGAATGGTGTGAATGACCATTCACATGATCTTTTTTTTACCATTCACAAGATTTATGAGGTTGCTACTTTTGAGAAAAAGTATTATAATGTTGTCTTATACATGTCTATTCAAAAATAAATATATGTGAATGATCATTCACATTAGGGTATGCTGGGTACGCTGGAATCTCATAGGTACGCTGACGAACCTGATTTTATATATATATATATATATATATATATATATATATATATATATATATATATATATATATATATATATATATATATATATATATATATATATATATGGTCAGGTTCTATGGGGCACCATATGCATCGGGAACCAAAAAAAGAATCAACCACAGCCTTTAGATTAAATGATCATTGATGCATCACACGATGCATGTATTTGGTATGCATAGGGGTATTTTGGGAAGAATAAATATAGCTAGTCAAATAAAATTTAATTTTATATTAATTAAATATTCAATCAATACCTAAACAATAAATGTAATTAATATTAATTGATACACTTTCAAAATTACAAAATCTAAATAAATTCAAAAAAAAAAAAGATTTGATGTCGATGCATCTAATATTCATCATTCAATTCGTGATGCATCTCGGTTCTTCATCCTCATTTTCGGTCATATTCAACATCTTCTTCGTCTCACCATCATGCATCATCAAAATGGTGATGCATCCTTATCGGATTTATCTTCAAAACACGATGCATCTTCATTGATTAATCAAAAATCACGATACATTTTCATTTGATTTATAAAAACACGATGCATCTTCATCGTATTGCATCTCGACCATAAATAACACGATGCATCTTCATTCGTGATGCATCTCGGCCATATTCATCCTCATCTTCGTCAATCATCATGAATCGTGTTCGTCATCAATGTTTTCATCATCATGGTCGGATGCATCGTGTTCATCTTCGAATATCGTGATGTGCATGTTCATTCATCTTCGATAATATATTTTGATGAAACTTTACTCATCTTGAAGATGTCAATGCATCTTCGTTCATCTTTCGTGTTCATTCTTTCGCATTCATCTTAATGTGCATCTTCGTTCATATTTCTTGTTCATCATTGTGTTTCGTTAGCTTCAATGGAGATTTCTTTTCCTTCATCTAGTTTTCGATGGAGTTTTTTAGAAAAAAAAAAAAACGATGGAGAAGCAAAGGTGAGAGAAGAAGGGGTCTTCATGTTTTTGGAAGTCTAACCAATCAATAATGATTTCACAATGGTTTCCAAAACTACTAACAATCAACCTTAATTTTAGAGATTCTAATTTAATTTTAATATCTAATTAACTTTAATTTTATTTTAATAAATACATGAAATTAATTTTCCAATATTACCCTTGTATCGTTGTTATGCATTATTGGTTCCTGTAGTTCACTAATGCATCCAGGTTCCCCATTGAACCTCAATCAATATATATATATATATATATATATATATATATATATATATATATGGATGAGATCCATTGTGAACAAGTTATCGTTGTGAACAAATAAAAAAAATACATATAATCATTTATATATATCAACAAGTGTTTGTAACATGATTCATATGATTCAAAAGGTTCATAGAAGTGTCTACAACAAGATTCAGAACATTTTAAAAGATTCATAGTAGTTTTTACAACAAAATGCATAGGATTTAACAAGATTCATAAAATTCGACAAATTCATTGGATTTAATAAAATCCATAGGATCCAATAAGACTAATAGGTTAATAGAAGGGTTCGATAGTATTTTCAACAAGATTCATAAGATTCAAAAGCTATTTTTATGGTTGTTCACAATGTTCACAACGAATACATTGTTCACAAAAGATCTTTAGTTTATATATATATATATATATATATATATATATATATATATATATATATGTATATATGGATTGGGTTCAAATGAGAACCCCTCGTTACCGTGAGAACGTGGAAACCACTCTAAAATTTGTACATCCACTGTATAAAATTGTGCATTTGATACTAAAATTAAATGTTTTCGATATATTTATGCATTTCATGTAAAAATTTACGCATCTCATGCTATAATTTATCCATTTTATGTACAAATTGTGCATTTAAAAAAAATTGTGCATTTGATGTTCAAATTTGTGCATTTAGTTTATAATTTAATGAATATAGTTTTTGAATGTAATTTTAGTGTTAGATTATGATATTTATTAATATTTAAGACTAATAATGGTTTTAAGTAAAAGTTTTAATTTTTAAATTTGTGCATTTGATGTACAAATTTGTGCATTTTGGAGTGGTTCTCACGGTAACGAGGGTTCTTACCGGAACCCAACCCATATATATATATATATATATATATATATATATGGGTTCAATGGAAAACCACTATGCACCGGAAAACTGTGGAAACCTACGCATACCGTCCGATTTGATGCATTTCATGAAAAACGCGGTGGCATAATCGTAAATAAAGTGATGCATCACGCGGGATTTTGCTGCATCACACGGGAAATTTGATGGATCACGCGGGATTTTGATGCATCATGCGGGAAATTTGATGCATTTGTGGTGGTGCAGTGCGGTTTTCACAAATTTTCAGGTGCTTGCATTATGCAGAAAGACGGTGCATCACGCGGGAATTCGATGCATCACGCGGGAATTGTGATGCATTTGTGGTGGTGAATGGAGGTTTTCCAAGGTTTTCCGATGCATGTTGGTTTTCCATTGAACCCCCTATATATATATATATATAGATAGATTTGGGTTCAAATGAGTACCACTAGTTTTGCGGAGTACCGGAGGTACCTCGCTTAAAATCATTTTTTTTGAAATTTTTTTTCATAATCATTTTTAAATTAATAATACAAGACTACTTGCAAAAAATCACACATAAAGACACACTAGAACTATGTGAAACGTGTGTGTTCACATGAACTCTGCTGTTGTGTGTTCACAACTAAGCATGTTCACATGAATTTTTTCACGTTCACATGACTTTTAAGATGTTAGAAAGTGTGAATGTATATAATTTTTTACGAATAGCCTTATATTATTTGTATCTAAATGAATATGAAAAAAAATTCAAAAAAAAAACTTTTTTTCGGAGCAAGTTCACATCTGAAACCCGTGTGTTCACAGGTACTCACGGTACTCTGCATTTTTTAGGTACTCACACGAAACATATTCTATATATATATATATATATATATATATATATATATCCCAGCTTGTGTTGGCGCCACAAATCAAAGAACAAAGTCTCTCTCCTCTCGACTTGTAGACTTGTAGACTTGTAGTTTTCCTCTGGTTATCTCCGTCTGGGTGATGTAAGCAAAGCAACCTCAAAAATCAAAATGAAAGCTCACCAGTCGTTTGATAAAATGACCAAGAGGATTGCTGTCGTCTTCTTGATCGGAATCTTAGCCTGGGCATATCAGAACACCTGTCCTCCACCACCAAAACTCTGCGGTTCACCGGACGGTCCACCTGTAACCGGACCTCGTGTGATCCTCAGAGACGGTAGACATCTAGCCTATAACGAATACGGCGTCTCCAGGGACTCAGCAAAATATAAAATCGTTTTCGTCCATGGATTCAGCTCTTGCCGTTACGACACCTCCGTTTACCATCAGGTAACCTAACCTAACCACCATTGTTGCATCGCTAGATTAATCGATCATACAGAACTGAAATGGAATGGAATCAATTAAGCATAGATTGCTTGCTTATTAATCAATCGGTGATGATGTGTAGGAATTATTCGAAGAACATAAGATCTACATGGTGACGTTTGACCGGCCGGGTTACGGAGAGAGTGATCCGGATCCAAAACGAACGATTAAGAGTTTAGCTCTGGATATGGAAGATCTAGCTGATAAACTTGAACTTGGTTCTAAATTCTATGTCATTGGATACTCCATGGGTCAACAAGGAGCCTGGGGCAGCCTAAAGTACATTCCTCACAGGTATGGTCAATACGCTTCAGGTCGTTGTACTGTACAAGTTAACGATGCATTTTCTTCATCTGAAAAATTGAAGTGGCGTGCGTAACTGCGTTTGGTCGTGTACTGTACAACACCTACACACACATCTTCAATGTGATTCATGACTTTTTTAGTGGACCCACATGACTTTTTATCTCAAAATTGAACTAACACATGGCTCATAATTTTTATAGTATTTTAATTTTAATTTTAATTTAGTCCATAAGAAACCCAACAAAATGTATTGTATTAAAAAGGTTTAATAAAAATTAATTTAGAATGATAGATATATGATTTTAATCTACGTGGAGTCCAACAAAGTGTATTGTATTAAAAAGTTTAATAAAAATGAGGGTTTATTATGAAAAAACCAACATGTTTTTTGCGTTTTCATCCCTCCATGTTATTTTTTTCTATAAAAGTCCTCAACTTAATTTTTTCTTTTTGATTTAGTGAAATTTGAACATTAGAACCCGGTTTTTCAGTTTTAAAACCCAATTCATAAATTATAACTGATGTCTAATGTCTAAATTTCACTAAACCAGAAAAAAAATAACTTGAGATTTTTTATGGAAAAAAATAAGATGGAGGGACGAAAACACAAAAAACGCGAAAACACGTTGGTTTTATCATAATAAACCCTAAAAATTAATTAAAATGATTAATATTTGATTTTAATCTATGTGGAGTCCAACAAAGTGTATTGTATCAAAAAGTTTAATAAAAGTTAATTAAAATTGATAGATATTTGATTTTAATCTATGTGGAGTCCAACAAAGTGTATTGTATTAAAAAGTTTTTAAAAAATTAATTAAATGATGGATATATGATTTTAATCTATGTGGAGTCCAACAAAGTGTATTGTATCAAAAAGTTTAATAAGAATTAATTAAAATTGATAGATATTTGATTTTAAACTATGTGGAGTCCAACAAAGTGTATTGTATTAAAAAGTTTTAAAAAAATTAATTAAAATGATGGATATATGATTTTAATCTATGTGGAGTCCAACAAAGTTTATTGTATTAAAGAGTTTTAAAAAAATTAATTAAAAATGATGGATATATGATTTTAATCTATGCGGAGTCTAACAAAGTGTATTGTATTAAAAAGTTTAATAAAAGTTAATTAAAAATTATAGATATATGATTTTAATCTATGTGGAGTCCAACAAAGTGTATTGTATTATAAAGTTCTGAAAAATTAATTAAAAATGATAGATATATGATTTTAATCTATGTGGAGTCCAACAAAGTGTATTGTATTAAAAAGTTCAAAAAAATTAATTAAAAATGATAGATATATTATGTATCAATCTTATAAACCGTGTCAATTAAGGTTTAGCCATAGGTATGCAATCATATCACTAAAGGAGTTGTATAGAGAAAATTCCCTATATATTCATCACGGAGTATAACTTTAACTAGTTTATGAATCTCGTATTACATGAATATTTTTAATAAATAATTGGTCAAATAAACGGTGTGTAAACTTAAAATTAAATCATATAATGTCAAATCTTATAAAATAAAAATACAGTTATTTTTCATATTATATATATATATATATATATATATATATATATATATATATATATATATATATATATATATATATATATATATATATATAGATTCAGGTTCAAATAAGTACCTCTCGAAATCAAGTGCACCCGAAGGTACCGACCTTAAAAAACTTTTTTAAATTTTTTTTTCACATAACCATGTTTAATTTAATGTTATACGCATGATATATGAATTTCACATAGATTCACACTTTCTGTGTCCTTAAAAATTATGTGAATGCTCAATGCATATTTATGTGAATGGTCATCCATGTGAATGGTCATTTCACACCATGTGAATGGTATGAATGACCATTCACATGATTTTTTTTACCATTCACAAGATTTATGATATTACACCTTTTGAAAAAAAGTCTTATAATGTTGTATTATACATGTATATTCAAAAAAAAAATGTGTGAATGATCATTCACATTAGGGTACGCTGGGTACGCTGGAATCTCATAGGTACGCTGATGAACCTGATTCTATATATATATATATATATATATATATATATATATATATATATATATATATATATATATATATATAAAATAAAATGTTATGAAATATGATTTCATTGATACCATATAAGATATAATTTGGATGAAGATCCAAATCTTATCGATTTATTGATATTTAAAGATATAAGAAATAAAGTATTGTATTTATCTTTTATATTTATTAATATTTATAGATATTTGAAATATAAAATTATATTTATCTTTTATTTTATTTTATTTTAAAACAATAGTATTCATCTTTTATAATTAAAATTATTTATTCTTTATGGATATTAGAAAAAATGATATATATTTATCTTTTATTTTATTTTATTTCAGAAATAATAAATTACAATTATTTTTATTATTATATATCTATATTTTTAAATATACGTGAATATTAGTTATTTTTTAAACATTCTTTTAATATTTTTATTTCTAATAAGTGTGTGTGTATTAATTTAAATATAATTTTATATATTTAATATAGATTAAAATGATAACAAAATCATAAAAAATAAAATTATGATATTATTCTACTTCATTTAGATATGAAGATTCATCTTATCTTTATTATATATACATAGATTGTGACGTTAAAAGAAATTGAGTTCTTGAAAGTACTTAAAGGTGAAATTATCATTTGAATGATAAAATTGTAATAATTATAAACTCCTGGAAAACCAACGCTTTTTAAAAGTTGACAACTGCTCCTAAAAACATATAAAGTGATTGATATTTGATAATAGTTTTGTGGTGTTAATTTTATCTTCTTAATAACCATGGTATCTGACCATTTTCGGGTGTTAAAGTTAATGGTAATTTGTTCTAATAGATTATCAGGAGTGGCATTGATTGCTCCGGTGGTGAACTACTGGTGGTCTAGTTTCCCCGCCAACTTATCGATGGCAGCCTACAAGTTACAACCTCGTCAAGATCAATGGGCGGTTGGTGTTTCACACTACGTGCCATGGCTGGTCTACTGGTGGAACACTCAGAAATGGTTTCCTGGCTCTAGTGTCATATCCGGAAAGCCTAATTTCTCAGCTTCCGATTGGGAACTCTTGGCCAAGCGCAGTGCCGAAGGGTCACCAACGCCATTGCCAATGCGAAAGGTAAAAACTAAATACATTTTCAAACTCTTTGGTAACGAAAAGGGTTAATTACGTCGAAAGGTTATCTATTGTCACTGTTTTTTCAATTTGGGTAACATACTAAGTATTTTCTATTTGAGGTAACATACTTTCCAAATCAAGTCAATAAGGGAAACTGTATCAGATTGAAAGGTAAAAATTACTGACATGACAGTTTCTGTATCTAGTCATCAGTTTTTTTAGTTTCTAATATTGTTTAATTATTTTTAAATTTGATCAAAATAGCAAGGTATTATCAAAAAGTCATTTTAAATTGCACAAAATAATGCATATCATATGACAATTAAACTGTCATTTCTGTAAAAAAAAATTTATGACTGGACAAAGAAACTGTCACGTCAGTAATTTTTACATTTCAACCCGATATGGTTACCTTGATTGACTTGATTGGAAAGTATCTTACTTTAATTAGAATAAAAAATTAGTATGTTACCCAAATTGAAAAAATTGTGACAGTATGTTACCTTTTGACACAATTAACCCTAACGAAAACTGGATAATGGTTAAAACTGCCACAAGTGTTGACATAAGTTAATTACCATGAACAGGATTATGTAAGGCAACAAGGACTAGCAGAGTCCATTTTTAGGGACATGAGGGTTGGATTTGGTAAATGGGAGTTTGACCCAATGGAGATTGAGAACCCGTTCCCGAACAACGAGGGCAGTGTTCATTTGTGGCAAGGGGATGAAGACGGACTTGTACCCGTGAGTTTACAGAGATACATAGCAAAAAAGTTACCATGGATTCAATACCATGAGCTACCTGGTGTTGGTCATTTACTACCTAATTATGATGGTCAGAAAGAAGCCATTCTAAAGTCGCTTCTGCTTCGGGAATATTGATACTTTTTGGTGTTTTCGACATAGGCTACTTTGTTTCCTGTCCAGCCATCCCTCTGCATTCTGTTTCTAGTTGAATTTGGATCACAGAGTATCTTTTAGATCTCACATGTAGCATTTCTGGGCATAATTAGAAAGTTGGAACCAATTTACCTGTACTTTGTGCTTATTAGTATTTCAAATTGATTGCGTCGATTAGTCTTTCTTATCTTTGAGCATAACATTGTCTTATTTAACTCGCATAGCAGTACTTGATCGATCATGTTATATTATTCAACCAATCAAGTAGCTCCATATGGAGCTAACAAGTTGTCCTACTAAGTTATTCATTTTAGTCTAATATATGAATCTATGAAGGTGTTTTCAGTTGGTAAATACTTGAACATAATCTAAAACATGAACTGGCATTTGTACACATAATTACAAAAAAGTGGGAAGCATACCTTGTGATAAGCCATTTGCGAGCTAGATGGAAGCTAGGGTTAATGGTCATAATTATTCGTTATAACATACTTAAAAAATACAAGATTTGTGGATTAAAGACGATGCTTATAAAAGATTGACCATATGACTTCTCAGAAAGAATACTAAGCTGGCCTTGGCCACCACCCCTGATTAACTATGTATAACTCTACACTCAATGAAAATGAGACCTTTAGTACCTATATGTTCGCATACAGAGAATTTGAAAAAAAAATATTTTCTTACTTGGTTATATTCTTGAATATGGTCCCTTTTGTGCTTTTAACCATTACTACCGTGGTTGAGTTTGCCACGTAATTTCTCAATCCTCTTTATTCGTCTCTGGCGACGCAAAGTTTGCCACCAACGCATTTTCTTTGCCATCTTTGCACCATCATGTTTCCCACTTAGATGGCTTGGATTTCTCTGTACACCGCCTTTAGACTTCTTGGATTTCTTGGAACTGCGAGTGTGTTTCATAAACCCGCCCACGAGTGCCTGGAAATGACCTTTCTGATTTTTATCTGTTACTTTACGAGCCACTGACTTTTTCTGCGTCTTGTTGATCACCTGTTCTCCATAAGCCTCATCCTTTCTCCTACGATCAGGGGCGTTTCCAGCATGCTTCCATAAGGACTTTCTGTGCTTTTCTTCATCATTATCATCATGATGGTGGTGGTGGTGGTGGTGATGGTGATGATGGTGGAAGATGATTGCTAACTTGTCTTTAAGTTTCCTCAACCGCCCATATTGTTTCCTCCTTGGTTGTTTCTGGTTACCCCTTCTATAGCCCTTTGTAGGAGTCCTTGACATTGATCCTGAAGATTCGTATGAGCTACTAATGTAAGGACTCTGATCCCTACTTGAAATTGGGTACGTCTCACTCCCACTCTCTTCATGGCTCCTACTTCTGCTTGATCCTGAGTACAGTTCCCTCTCGCTGCTGTAAGTTGGACGTGTTAGCGAAGATCCTTCACTGTCTCTATTACTAGTATAAGCTTGTTGGCTTTGACTCTGAGTTGTCCAACTTGAAGAATTGTTTGAGCTGGAAACTGGACTACTATCTGAAAGGCACTGATTTGCAGTAGAAACCAATCTCTTTGGCTCAACCAGCTCGTGTTTCCCTCGAATTCCTCTGTAATGATCAACATCGTCTTTATACGTTTTACCAGGTTTCTTTCGCATTGTGATTTCAGCTTCTTGAAGTTTGCTGTGGCGTCTACCATGAACTGTGGATACAACCGGTGGGTTCAACCATTGTGCCATATCCGAAGTCCTCATTGCCTCCTTTTTAGACATCTGTATTAGATCCAAGTGTTCTCTGTTTATCTGACCAGGGAACATCCCATGGGAAGGGCTATCCTTGTAGGCCATTTTATTTAAATTGGTTGAGACCCCAGCACTACGAAAAAGATCGTAAGTTCCCTTTGGCATATGGTCATGCTGGTTTTTTATTAGATTGAACATTTCACTGTTGTTTACAACAGGTACATCTAGCTCACTTTGACCAACTTTTTCAGCTGCTTGATTCATCGTTTGACTACTAGGCAACATCATATTGGCAGTCGTCATACCAACCGGTTGATCTTGCAGGGTGAACTCCTCGACATGCCTGGCAGTCTGGTCATGCCATCGAGGAGCCATGTGTCTAGACTTCCAAGTCCTCCGACTTGTGCTGCTATTTGGATCATTTCTACCCACAGTGAAGTTTCCAGTCTGACTCAGTTTACTCTCAGAATCACTTTCAAGAAGATTGTTGACCTGCTTGGTTGCTACTTGCAAAGCTGAAATACACAATTCTATCTGTTGGATCATAGCAAAAGCTTCTCTAGATATTTGATCCTCTACATCATTTAGATTACATAAAGCTAGTGACTTAACGAAGTCAACTGTTAAAGGACTGTTTGATGAACATGCTGAATCTCCAACACCGCTCAGGTCATTTCGTACTTCCCAACTTCTTTTATGATTCTGTTTTTGATTTCTGTTAACAGATAGGATGGCTTTATCAGAACCTAACTTATCTAAAGCCAGAGCTTCATTTTCTTGAAAACTAGTCTCTTTAGTCAGCTGTTTGACCTTTGGTCTCTGGCATACTCGGCACCGTTTCAGTTTGATTTCAGATTCATCTGTTGAAATATTTTTTGACTGCCCAGAAAAAACCACTTGATTTGTAGGCTCACTGAAGATCCCTGGACCAGTTATCAAGTCAACTTTCTGCAGACTCGGATCCTTGGAGGTGCTTTGAACAACACTAGCAAATTTATTTGGTGCATTTCTCCGAAAATGAGGCTGCAGATTTAGTCCTTCTCTGGATTGCTCTTGTGGCATTGACAACAGATGGTAAGATGTTTTATATTGAGTACCTAGCATCTGATAAAAAAGTTTTACGAAGCTAATTCAAATATTACTTACAAAGGGAAAAAAGATTCACATCAAGAAATACGAAACAGCTCATAAAAGTGAAATGCAATGAAAACAATGCATACCTTAGCATGAGCCTCAAAAGCTGTTTTGGCAGCACCATCCAGTAGACTTCTTAGGAGTAGTCTGGCGTTCTTGTCCAACTGTTACAGGAGAAACAGAACACAATAGTTAGCATTTGAAAGAAGAAAGAACACACAAAGGTAGATGCTTTAAGGACAATAAACCACAAGAAAATCAGTCATTTAATTCTACTATTTTTTAATGCATATCATCAATTCTTGCTAAATTAATTGACGATTAAAATTTCCCTTTCTCTAAAACTTGAAAAGATGCTTAATGTCGAACTCATGTACCCAATATATACAGCATTGATTACATGCTTCCAAGTTCATGCTAAACAATCAATAGTAACTACATTCAACCTCAATTAGAAAGAGGACTCTTTCTTAGTTTCTTTGGTACGAACTACCAAGTTTAGTGTTTTGGTTCAAAGGCCTGTTGTAGTTGTCTATTATTCTCAAAACATTTTGTTCGTCTAATGAATTGTACAATTTATAGAAAAAACCAACAAAAGAGGTAACGAAGGCAATAGATGCATTCAATTCAGACTATCCCATATCAAGCGCACTGGTTTCTGAACACAATTGATATGAATCGAGAAACTACCAGCAACATCTTTCACTTTGAGGTGTTCGGTAATTAATTTATTATAAACAAACGTTGTTAATAATCGATATCAGTTTCAAGTAATTAAAAGCAACTTGTTTGAATTGAAACAATCAAAAACTGTACCAATTTTACGTTAGAAGAGGAGTAGTTAAATGCAAATGAACTCTTACATTCTGTGAGTCTGCATCTTGCACACTTTGACTGTCCTTTATAAGAAGTCCATATAATCTTCGCAAGGCGAGCAGATCTGATTGCAGATCCTCTGGATCCATCATCTCTCACTAGAACACCACAAAAACTGACATAGAGTCATAAAATGTATGATTAAGCGAATGCTACCTTCAGGCGACACCGTTTTCTACTCCCATTGTAAACAGAACAGAGAACCACATACCTCCTGGTTCGACTTTCCTCCACGACTTAGTCTAAAAATTCCACTCATCACACACAATTGATCATCAGCGTCTTTTAGGGTTAAGTTGATCACAACGCTACATATGATTAAGATTAGATACACAAACACAAAATGGAAATTAAAAAAATAATAAACAACAAATTAAGAACTACAAGTACTTATTCAAAATCATTCCTCCTAAAATTCGGAGAAAGAACCCTAATTCACGAAGAGAGAATGTAACAATTGTCCAGTGAACATCAAAAGCAATTTATTGTGTAATCAAGCAATAATTCTGTGTATAAACTTCCTCTTACCTTCAATCACGAAAGCCATTAAAGATCATCTGTTACGATCCCATATCGGCCACAGCCAAATCGATCTTACAACGTTTGTTTGAATTCAGGGTTCTTTCCCTGGTCTAAACTTTTAAAAAAATTTATTTTTGAACGAACCTCTTTGATAACTGCCGCGAAAAAATAAAATGTTTCATTTATACCCCTTGACTGTCATATAACTACATAATGAATCCCAAATTTGCACGAATTATTGTATCTAGATATCTACGAATTTTGAGATTGTCTCTTAAACACTTAAGTGATGTTTGTTTTTCAAGAGGTTGATGTCTGCGGTCTGCGGACTTAGCTATGAAAATCTGCGGTCAGAAGAGATGGCTTAAAGGTTTGCAGACGCGGGCAGACGCAAAAAAACAAACGCACTTTCATATAAAACGTCTTCACGCGTCTTCGAAATCGCAGACATAAGAGGTTTGAAGATCTTCTAACAAAAAACAAACAAAACCTAAAACATGACTTGTAAGTTTTCTAAATCTATCTATGATAATAAACACTAATAAAATAGTAAATATGCTCAATTGTTGTGAAGTCACGTGTCATCATCACGAATCGACACGTAACATTTATATGTTTTAAAATAATAAAGAAATTTATATTATATTTATCCAAATCTAATATAATCTACTTTTAAATTCAAATTACATCAAATCAAACAATATCTAATACTCTACTAACTTATTAATTATAATATAAGTTTAAAAAAATATAATAAAATAATTACTATTCATATATATTTAGAAATATATAAAATTAATAGGTCATAATAAATAATGATATCATTCTTATATACTTTTGTTTAAAAAATAATATTTATATATTTAGTTTTTAATTTATTATATTTTATATATATTAAAAATATCCGCGTAATACGTGGGTAATAAACTAGTTAATAATCAAATTAGTACTGGTTGTAAAAACGTGTTATTAAAATAGAGTATTTGAATTTGCTTCTTAGTTTTAAAACTCAAAAACATATATGTTTGTATTTATTTAATTAATCGATAAAATGTCCAAATAATTCATTTATAAATTATTTATATTATATATTAGGAAGAAAGAATGTAAGAAGACGTTTTTACAAAACTATGATTTGGATTGTGAAAATCTATCTATCTATACTATTAAAAGAGTAACTATGCTCAACTCTCATGAAGCCACGTGTCATCGTCATGAATCGACACGTGGCATTTATAGTTTTAAAAAATAATAAATAATTTAACCTATATCCATCCATATCTAATATAATCTACTTTTAAATTTAAATCAAATCAAATCCAACAAAATCTAATACTCTAATGACTTACTACTTATAATATAATATAATAAAAGTTTAAAATATTTTAAAAAATAATTAGCATTCATGTGTGTGTAGAATTATACAAAATTAATAGATCATAATAATATCATTATTATATATATTTGTTTAAAAATAATATTTATATTTTTACCTTTTAGTTCATTATATTTTATATATATTAAAAATATCCACGTAATATGCGGGTAATAAACTAGTAACAAATAATTACTTATCACTCAAGTTTAGACAAACGCCTATTTTAATTCTTTTCTTTAGTTTATCTTCAAATAAACAAATACATACATTCAAAATTCAATCCCAAACAATCATTATATAAATCAAAGTCAATAGGTAAAACAAATTACTTACCCATAAATTATAACATTTTTAACATGATATATCATATACTAGTTTATGAACCCACATAATTACGTGAATAAATTTTAATAATTAATTGTTTAGATAAAATTTGTGTAATTTTAAATTTAAATCATATAATGTTTTTAATTAAAAAATAAAACAAAAGTACAATTATTTGTCATGTATATTGTTTATTAATTAATCTTTTTAAATATTTATGAACAATAGTTACCTTTTTTTACATTTTTTAAAAATTTTTATTTCTATATTTATGTATATTTAATCGATATAATTTGAAATTTTTCTTTGACGTAAAATATAATGTTTATATAATTTTTATAATAAATAAAATGTAAGAAAATATGATTTTAGTAATATTGTATTATGTTTACTTTTTAATATTTAATATTGTTGATATGATTTGTATTTAGTTTTAATATATTGATAAGTTTATAAACAAATAATATATCTTTTTAATTAAATATATAGATAAGTATATCTAAGATATAATTTGGATGTAGATTAAATCTTGAACTATTTATTAATATTTACAAATATAAGAAATAATATATTGTATTTGTCTTCTATAATTATTAATCTTTATAGATATTAGAAACAATGAGTTATATTTATCTTTTATTTTTTTATTTTAAAAAATAAATAGTATTTATCTTTTATATTTATTAATCTTAAAAGATATTAGTAATAATGAATTATTTTTTTCTTTTCTATTCCTTTATTTTATTTTATAAACAATAAACTGTATTTATCTTTGTTGGTGGAACGTGGTGACATCATGTGTCGTTTTGTTTTCTCTTTTATTATATATAGAGATAGATTTATTTTATATTAAAAATAATATAGTGTATTTATCTTCTTCAGAAATTATTTAATAATATTGTATTTTTTCTTTTAAAATATAATCTTATTTATTTTAATATTTTATTTGAAGTTTATAGATCAATTATATAATTTAATTTTGTTTTTAGTTTTTTAGAGTATAGATTTAGATTAGATAAAAATTAATAAATGTCAAATAGATAATGATGGTAAATAACATTATTAGATGATGTCAAATTGGATAGAATTAATTATTTATTAATGTTTATAGATATTAGAATGAATAAATTGTATTTCTTTTTAATTTTATTTTAAAATAAAAATGATAAATGTATTTATCTTTTTAGGTGGAGGTTCTTCGATGCATAAGGTTCTCCATTGAATCCGCCCCTATACACACACACAGATATATATATATATATATATATATATATATATAGAGAGAGAGAGAGAGAGAGAGACTAAAGATCTTTTGTGAACACTTTATTCGTTGTGAACATTGTGAACAAACATAAAATAGCTTTTGAATCTTATGAATCTTGTTGAAAATACTACCGAACCCTTCTATTAACTCGTTAATCTTATTGGATCCTATGGATTTTATTGAATCCAATTAATTTGTCGAATCTCATGAATCTTGTTGAATCTTATGCATCTTGTTATAAAAACTACGTACTATGAACCTTTTGAATGTTCTGAATCTTAAATAGACACTTCTATGAACCTTTTGAATCATATGAATCGTATTACAAACACTTGTTGATATATATGAATGATTATATGTATTTTTTTATTTGTTCACAACGTTCACAATGAATAACTTGTTCACAATGGATCCCATCCCTATATATATATATATATATAGGTGGGTTCAATGGAGAACCTCCATGCATCGAAGAACTTTGAAAAACCTCAAATGCATCACAATTCCCCTGTAATGCATCATTATTTCCACGTGATGCATCAAATGATTTTTACATTATTTCCACGTGATGCATCAAATTCCCGCGTGATGCATCGATTTCTACGTGATGCATTTCAATTTTTCTAGCGGTGCATTGTGGTTCTCCAAGATTCTTCGATGCATAAGGTTCTCCATTGAACCCACCCCTATATATATATATATATATATATATATATATATATATATATATATATATATATATATATATATATATATATATATATATATATATATATATATATAGAGAGAGAGAGAGAGAGAGAGAGAGAGTCATGTTCAAAAAATTACCTCTCGAAATAAAGTGCACCCGAAGGTAACAACCTTAAAAAAAACTCATAACCATCTTTAATTTAATGTTATACGCATGATATATGAATTTCACGTACATTCACATATTCTGTTTCTTTAAAAATTATGTGAATGCTCAGTGCATATTTATGTGAATGGTGTGAATGACCATTCACATGATTTTTTTTTTACCATTCACAAGATTTATGATGTTGCTACTTTTGAAAAAAAATCTTATAATGTTGTCTTATACATGTTTATTCAAAAAAATACATGTGAATGATCATTCAAATTAGGGTACGTTGAAATCTCATAGGTATGCTGATGAACCTGATTATATTTGTTTACACTAAAACTTTAATGTAGCTTTTATATATAGTTTTATATTAAACTATCATATCAATTATATTTTATATTTATCTTAATCAAGTTATTAATATAAAACATCACTCAAATATTGAAGTTTAAAACTTTCTCTATTAAATTGTTTTTCTTTACTCGAAATCCAAAGCACCATTTGTCGCCATCATATTCTTATAAAAAAGAGTTTTGTCTTATTAAATGTATATGATAAAAAAAACTTTTTATCAATTGTTGATTCCAAATTTCTAATGGAATTAAATAGTAAATACAATTAAACAATGTTAATATACAATGTTACCATATGGAAGATTTATGTAATTAAAAAGCAAATATATGGCCCAATTTGTATGAATGGGTTAATATATGGAAGTCAGTCCATATCCCTGAAATGAAATGTAACATAAGGAGTAACAAAAATGGGTCTGTGGGGACTAAATCTCGATATAGAATCTAATAATATATCTTAAAGCTTAACTTGAATTTTTACAAGGGTCGAGCCTGGGACCGTTGATATCCTCAAAATAAGTTAATCATACAACTCATGTTAGCGAACAAAGTCCAAAAACTACTCGAACAAGAAAATGCTTGCCTCTGAATTCCCTATTTTTGTGGAATGCTTGATATCCGTTTGACACTATGCTCATTCCATAGTGTAGATGCTCATAAGAAGAAATTTAAATCAAATTACAGAGTTTTATAGTTGTTATGACAACAATCATATCTTTATAAGAAACTGAGAAGAACCCATTTCTCATTAATCAACAAAATTCTAGAGAAAAATTTATGATCATCAAAACTGTTGGATACAAACCAAGAACAATATCGCAAATTGTCTCTGTTCAGTTTCTTACAAACACCATGGGATGGTCGTTTTAATATGCAATAGGTTGTTTCCCCTTGTATTTTATGATAGATTGTTTACATGACTCGAACCCATGGTGTTCTTAACCTCCAATAAACAAGATAAAAGATATTACATATACACCCATTATATAATCATGCAGTGAAGAAATTAGCAATTGCAATTGTGGGATAAGCTCAAGGACTGCCTCGATAAAGCATGAATCAATAGTAACAGGATGTTGGTTTAAAAAGGCACTTAAAATATCTAGATCGAAAATTTGAAAAATATATGTAGCAATCAATGGGCATACAGTTGACTCAAATCATTTGATTATTGGCATAATCGAATGACTTTCAAGATTTGTGTAGTAAATTAAAAACGCATCATGGACAAACGTGCTAGCTTTCTATTAAGGTAGATTTAACTAGTTGAATTTGTGTATATAGTATACAATTATAAATAGTTTGGATGTATTCCTTTCCTTTATGTATCTTCTGAGCAAAACCGTGATTTGTTGCAACCAAGTTATGATCCATCGTTCAGACTTCTTGTGCCCTGAAACATTGTTAAGGTGCTCGTCAACTTCTAGTGTTTCAACATTCAGATTATCAGTTAGATTGGACTTATAAGACAAAACCAACTTCTGCTTGACTGCATTTTGATCCTCCTAACTGTAATCATCTAAATGATATTCCATTTGCAAGATCTAACAATAAGTTTAGAGAATTCATGGCAATTGATGGAGAAAATCCAATATCAAGAACATAATCATTAACTTTTGATCCTCCTAGAGATTACAAAAGTAACAGATAATTTTCAAGATATTGGATTTTCACATTCAGTCGTCATAAAATCCTCTAAACTTTTATCTAGATCTTGCAAATGGGATATCATAAGATGATTCCAGTTAGGAGGATTAAAATGCAATCAAGCAGAATTTGGTTTTGGCTTATAAGTCCAATCAAACAAATAATCTGAATGTTGAACATTAAAAGTTGACGAGCACCTTCACAGTGTTTCAGACCAAAAAAGTCTGAACGATGGACCACAACTTGGTTGGAACAATTCACGGTCTTGCTTAGAAGCGACATAAAAAAGGAATATAT
Organism: Centrapalus pauciflorus; assembly: GCA_020465985.1. Classification (NCBI taxonomy): domain Eukaryota; kingdom Viridiplantae; phylum Streptophyta; class Magnoliopsida; order Asterales; family Asteraceae; genus Centrapalus; species Centrapalus pauciflorus. The sequence goes on along the minus strand of JAANYP010000698.1, from coordinate 816,025 downwards.
CTCAACTATTTATACAATTTAAACTAGTCAAATCTACCTCGATACTTTTAGGTTCATCACACTACAAATTTTGTACCGGTTGACCACTACAACATTCTTTGTTGATCATCACTATAGTCGAGCTCAAAAGACAAATTCTTCTTCCTATTCATCAACCGGTTTGTGACTTATTTCAAAACATTGCTGGGTTGCTTTCATTATTGTTATTTTTGTGGTTGATTTCATCGATAGCTTTCTATCAAGGTAGATTTGACTAGTTGAATTTGTGTATACAGTATAAAAATTTAGATTTTTTCCTTTCTTTGATGTATATCCTAAGCAATATCGTGATTTGTTGCAACCAAGTTATGATCCATCGTTCAGACTTCTTGTGCCTTGAAATATTGTTAAGGTGCTTGTCAACTTCTAGTGTTTCAGCATTCAGATTATCAGTTGGATTGGACTTATAAGCCAAAACCAACTTCTGCTTGACTGCATTTTGATCCTCCTAACTGTAATCATTTAAATGATATACAATTTGCAAGATCTAACAATAAGTTTAAAGAATTCATGACAATCGATGGAGAAAATCCAATATCAATAAAATAATCCTTAACTTTTGATCCTCCCAGAGGTTACAAAAGTAACAGATTATTTTCACGATATTGGATTTTCACATTCAGTCGTCATAAAATCCTCTAAACTTTTATCTAGGTCTTGCAAATGGGATATCATAAGATGATTCCAGTTAGGAGGATTAAAATGCAATCAAGCAGAATTTGGTTTTGGCTTATAAGTCCAATCAAACAAATAATCTGAATGTTGAACACTAGAAGTTGACGAGCACCTTCACAATGTTTCAGACCAAAAAAGTCTGAACGATGAACCACAACTTGGTTGGAACAATTCACGGTTTTGCTTAGAAGAGACATAAAAAAAGGAATATATCTCAACTACTTATACAATTTAAATTAGTCAAATCTACCTCGATACTTTTAGGTTCATCACACTACAAATTTTGTACCGGTTGACCACTACAACATTCTTTGTTGATCATCACTATATCCGATCTCAAAAGGCAAATTCTTCTTCCTGTTCATCAACCGATTTGTGACTTATTTCAAATCATTGCTGGGTTGCTTTCATTATTATGATTTTTGTGGTCGATTTCATCGGTAGCTTCTCTATCAAGGTAGATTTGACTAGTTGAATTTGTGTCGTATATAGTATAAAAGTTTAGATGTATTCCTTTCTTTGATGTATCTTCTGAGCAAGATCGTGATTTGTTGCAACCAAGTTATGATCCATCGTTCAGACTTCTTGTGCCTTGAAATATAGTTAAGGTGTTCGTCAACTTCTAGTGTTTCAGCATTCAGATTATTAGTTAGATTGGACTTATAAGTCAAAACCAACTTCTGCTTGACTGCATTTTGATCCTCCTAACTGTAATAATCTAAATGATATTCCATTTGCAAGATCTAACAATAAGTTTAGAGAATTCATAGCAATTGATGGAGAAAATCCAATATCAAGAAAATAATCCTTAACTTTTGATCCTCCCAGAGCTTACGAAAGTAACAGATAATTTTCACGATATTGGATTTTCACATTCAGTCGTCATAAAATCCTTTAAACTTTTATCTAGATCTTGCAAATGGGATATCATAAGATGATTCCGGTTAGGAGGATCAAAATGCAATCAAGCAGAATTTGGTTTTGGCTTATAAGTCCAATCAAACAAATAATCTAAATGTTGAACACTAGAAGTTGACGAGCACCTTCACACTGTTTCAGACCAAAAAAGTCAGAACGATGGACCACAACTTGGTTGGAACAATTCACGGTCTTGCTTAGAAGAGACATAAAAAGAGGAATATATCTCAACTATTTATACAATTTAAACTAGTCATATCTACCTCGATACTTTTAGGTTCAACACACTACAAATTTTGTACCGGTTGACCACTACAACATTCTTTGTTGATCATCACTATAGCCGAGCTAAATAGGCAAATTCTTCTTCCTGTTCATCAACCGATTTGTGACTTATTTCAAAACATTGCTGGGTTGCTTTCATTATTGTGATTTTTGCGGTGGATTTCATCGACAACTTTCTATCAAGGTAGATTTGACTAGTTGAATTTGTGTATATAGTATAATACTTTAGATGTATTCCTTTCTTTGATGTATCTTATGAGCAAGATCGTGATTTGTTGCAACCAAGTTATGATCCATCGTTCAGACTTCTTGTGCCTTGAAATATTGTTAAGGTGCTCGTCAACTTCTAGTGTTTCAGCATTCAGATTATCAGTTAGATTGGACTTATAAGCCAAAACCAACTTCTGCTTGACTGCATTTTGATCCTCCTAACTGTAATAATCTAAATGATATCCCATTTGCAAGATCTAACAATAAGTTTAGAGAATTCATGGCAATTGATGGAGAAAATCCAATATCAAGAAAATAATCCTTAACTTTTGATCCTCCCATAGATTACAAAAGTAACAAATTATTTTCACAATAGTGGATTTTCACATTCAGTCGTCATAAAATCCTCTGTGCCCCCCACCCCGTCTTACCGCGGTTGCTGGCACGGAGTTAGCCGGGGCTTCTTCCTCGAGTCTTGTCATGATCGCGCACTCGACGAAAGAGCTTTACTAGCGGCATTGCCCTTCTTCACTCAAGCGATATTGCTGGATCGGGCTTAATTTAAGCTGGCTCCAGGTGTCAGTAATAGAAAAAGATTGGATTGGGAAAGACCATGGAGGTTGACAAACCAGTGCTGCTGGGGAAGCCTCTCATCGAGAAGAAAAAAATAAAATAGGACAATAGCTGACTACCCCTACGACACAAAAAAAAAAAGCGGGCTGAACTTCTAACAGCCCGCGCGCTTCCATAGAACAATATCGTGGCAACGTAGACCTAAGTGAAGTGGTCATATTGGATCCTTGGGAACCATCACAAGTACGGCCGACATCTATTTATTTAAACGAGAATGTCGTGTCGTCCGACGGAGCCTAGAAGAAGATGACTCGCGCAGACAACTGAACTTTTATATAGATCTTGCAAATGGGATATCATAAGATGATTCCGGTTAGGAAGATTAAAATGCAATCAAGCAGAATTTGGTTTTGGCTTATAAGTCCAATCAAACAAATAATCTGAATGTTGAACACTAATAGTTGACGAGCACCTTCACAATGTTTCAGACCAAAAAAGTCTGAACGATGGACCACAACTTGGTTGGAACAATTCAGTGGTTTGCTTAGAAGAGACATAAAAAAAGGAATATATCTCAACTGTTTATACAATTTCAACTAGTAAAATCTACCTCAATACTTTTAGGTTCATTACACTACAAATTTTGTACCGGTTCACCACTACAACAATATTCTTCGTTGAGCATCACTATAACCGAGCTCAAAAGGCAAATTTTTCTTCTTGTTCATCAACCGATTTGTGACTTATTTCAAAACATTGATGTGTTGTTTTCATTATTGTGATTTTTGTGGTCGATTTCATCGATAGATTTCTATTTTTGTTGACTACTTGTCTGGATTTTTACTTCATATATTCATCACACATTCTGTGATTTTTATGACAATGCAAAGCATGTAATAATCCTTCTGTCCTTCATGTAGTAACTAGTCAGTATGTAATCTATACACATTAATTTTTCAAAAGTAACCTAATTTACACCATTAACTTAAACTACCATAGATAAGTGAGACGTAAAAAAATAAATTTTGTTGGAAAAACACTTTAGATACCATTAGACTAAAATCCTTCGATAAAAATAGTTACTTTTACTTATTAATTTACCAAACATTTATAAATGATTATTTACGGTATTAAAATGCGATAACTAATTAATAAATTACAAAGGGGTTGTTTGTTTACTTCTTATTGAAATCAATAAGAAGTTATTCAAAGGTACAGTAACCTTTTAATAATTGATTAACAGGTGAACAAACAATGCCTTAATAGTGTGTCAAATAGGTGGAGAAGCAAGGAAAACATACATGTCTATAAGATGGGTTGTAGTTTGGTGGTTTATTTTAGACTAAGGTTTAGGGTTGTGTAAGAGTTCAAACCCAGATTGAGCTGAATCAGACTGAAATTAAAAAAAAATAGATCCGAGAATGTGACTGGATGATGCATGATCGGTTTTGTTTTGGTATGTTCTTGTTTTTTCTTCTTAACGATTTTTATAATAAAAATGCAAACATGTTTGAAATAAAACGTAAAAAAACTGAAAAAATTCTAGTCGAGAACCGGACCATTTGACATTGGTTTCAATTTGGTCACATCTTGTTCTAATATAATTTGTTGGTCTTAAAGACTAATCTTGTTGATTCCATCTTACTTGGATGTACCCTTTTTTTTTTGTTTACTTTGGTTTAGTGTTGTTCCCACACAACCTACAATTCAACATATAGTTTCTCAAATTTATTCATGAGAAAATCATGTGAAAAACCAACAGACTTTCAGTATTTTTCAAATAAATCATTGCATAAAAAATGTTTCCATAAGATTTTCTCAACTTTAAAATATTTTCGTAAAAATCACTTCACATAAAATATTTTCATAAATGTCCTTGAACTTAATAAAAACCTATGAAAAACTTCTAAATTTTTTTGAAAAATCTCATAAAGAACATAATTCGTAAAAGATTTTAAGTTGAAAGACTTTTATGGAAACGTTTTTTGTATGGATTTAACTGAAAAACATTAAAAGTATGTTGGTTTTTTTAATAATTTTCATTTATTTATTTAATAAAACTTTGCTTGGTTTAATTATTATTTGAATCGGATAGATTGTTTGCTACATTACCAAATTTTCATTGCTATATTTACATAATTGGACAAGAAAGGTCTTGACTTAGTTTGACAACACATTTACACAGGTAAAAAAGAAAAAAGAATGGTTGGAAATTGGAATCGTTCGATGTAGCTAGTCACATTGTCATATCTTTTGCTTTATCGTTTTGGATGTTGACGATGACAAGAAAAAAAGGTAATTAAACTGCAAATTGGATACACTTTATCAAATATCAATCGAGACTCGATATTGTTGATGGATGCACATGAGAGTGACACTTATGCATCACGAATTGTTGATGCAATCAATGATGTTGTTGGTCATCGGTTATCTACCTTCGAGCTAGATTGGCAAAGATACTGTGCAAAGATATAGAATGAGAAAAGAAGCATGATAAGAAATGTTCCATCATCAGTACTATCAGTATCAGTACTGATATTTTTAAAATACGATCGTTGACTTTAAATATACAAGTTCAAAAGTAATCGAGGTGGGTATCATCAATTCCATTCCCGCACCCATCCCACTTAAATCAGATAGATTTTCTCCGAATCCAAACCGTTTCGACTGGTTTTTTGGGGGTTTTTTTTTTTTTTTTTCATTCTTACGTACAATTTTTAATTCTAAAGCCCAAGATCAGGGTTTCCTTAGCCCAAGCTTTGGGTTAAAAATAAGCCCAGCTCTGTTTTATAAGACGACTTCCGAAAGCAAAGCAACTTGTAGAGAAAGCAAACAGTGAAAACTGAAAAGAGCGACACCGCCAGAAATACAGAAACGCCGATCACCACCACCGGCGGCCGGAATCTTACAGCTATTTTCCGACGGAATTTTACCAGCAGAGGTATACGTTCCAACTCCAATTGCTCACTTTCACCATCTCTCTCTTTCTCTCTATAGGTTAAAATTGGCCAAGTTAACGCTAGGGCACTAAATCATTCTGTTTGTTGTTTAAAATCTTAGAATACGTAATGTAGCTTATTATTGATTATTTTACGAGTAAGACAGTAAAACTTTTGAAACTGTACGGATAATGTGAAATTTCAAGCAATAATTTTGCAGTGGAGAAGCGCTGACGTTTAGTCGGAATTATGTTAGGATTAGTTTCGTTTATTAGCAAGTTCGATTATTTAAGTTGAACTTCTCATTTGATTTGACAGGTAATTTGATTCCGATAAAGTTTTAATGGTTTTTCGATAAATGAGTGGGACACTCTCTGCGTTTTGAGTTATGGCTGGAAACGCAACATTTGAATCGGCTTCAGCTAGATCGTCTGAGCTAGGGTTTTCTGGAAGCTATTTGAATGGGCAGAGGGGGATTCGTTCGGCGGCTGTGGGGCCTAATCTGAATAGGTTGGGAAACTTTAGAGAGGGTTCTGAGAGCAGGATGTTTGGTTCAGGGTTTGCTATGTCACGTGGTGGGAGTAGTGGGTTGGTAGCATCAGATGATCTGCACACATTGTCACAGTGTTTGTCGCTGGAGCCAATTGTGATCGGTGACCAAATAAGGTGCCATGATGAGTTAAGGAGGATTATGGGGATTTACATTGAAAGCACAGCCAAAGAGAATTCTTTTGATGCTGCTGCTGTTCACAGAATGCCCTTGCCAACAGTGGCAGCTGTAAAGGATCTTAAGCGTTTCAGATCAAGTGTTGTGGATACATGTGTCAAAGCTAGGTACTTTTTGTTTCTTTAGTCTGTTGTATATAAATATCACTATATCAGAGTAGGTGGTTTTTCCAAAGTTTGTTTCATTGTGTTCTTTTAAAGTTTATGGTCAAATGAACTATGTATTGCTGCCGTATGAAATTTATGTATCTGTTTTGATACGCAATGTATCAGTATGATTTCTTCGTGTTTAGCTAATGCTTGACGATTCTTTTGTTAACAGGGACATAGCAAATAAAATGAATGAACAGTTACATAAATTGGATATATATCGTGATTTTGTAAGCTCAAAGAAACAACAGAGGAGTGAATTGGCGATTAATGAACGAGCAGGGGCTTACACGAGGATGGTTACCCAATTTCACAATATAAATCAGAGAGTAGAAGATCGACCTAAGAACATTCTTCTCAACAAGCGTGTTCGAACTTCGGTGGCTGATTCCCAGGTTTGCTTCTTACAACTTGATAATTTGTTGGTGTTTTTAAGACATATATACTTCGTATTACAGGGACTATTCTCTTTCCCAAAGGGGAGATCTTGTTCTAAATTTATATGATCTTTTTCAATACATTCCATTAATATGAAGCATGATAAATTTCTTGGTGCTGTTTGATTGTCTGTCTATTTAGTATTTAAAGTACTAGACATAACTTGTACTATCTTCTCAAATGTAAATTTTTTTGTTTTCATGAAAGTTAATCCATATGTGTTTAGCGGTCCGCTATTACCTTTTCTTTATTTTTTTAAAAAAATATATATTGTATATATATACATAAAAGACCTATTTACAAGAATTAGATTAACTATGATTGGCTTTTAATAGTTTTAAGACTTTATTTTGAAGTTAAAATGTTAAATACATTAAACAGTTTAACGTAACATATGTATTTTGGCTTTAATACTAGACCCGCTAAACATGAAATAGCGGGCAATATCGCTACGCCATCGCAATGTAGCATATTGGCAGCTTGTCACTAACGTCCGCTATTCGCTATCAACAAGATTGAGTTAATCTAAAATGCATCTCAGACTCATCCTTCTCAAGAATGATAATTAAAAAAATATCCAAGTGTAGATCTGTTTTAAACTGATTGTTCAGTATTATTTTATCAGCTTTATGATATTATGGGATACATTGAAAATATCAGAGAAACAGGCCATATATTTCTGAAATCTATAATGATGCTCAAACTTCTTAAATCTTCATACTTGATTCAAATAGATATGAAATGTAATTTATAATCAAAAGGCGCTGAGAAAAAAAAATACAAGCATATAAGAAGCACTGCATCTCTTGTTCACCGTTTTATTTGTTTCCAACACTCTATCAGTCTATCTTCCATTTTGTGGTCTCCATCTTTATTTCTCCAATTTTTCTCAGATGAAGTAAATGTGATTCCCCATCAATCTTCTTGTATGTAGTACAAATGGCACCCACAAAATGAGAATCTTAAATGGCAAAAAAATGGACACTTCGGTGACATCTGAAGTTTCTACGTGCACATGCTTGTATATATTTGAGTATTACATTCTGTGCATGATGTGCATCTATAATTCTGTAAAAATTCAGTGAAGATTAAACTCAAATCTATAGAAACCTTTTTAAAGTTTTATCTTTACACAGGATTACAAACAAATCCAGCAGACACGGCCTGATATATTTCAAATTTTTTTCCCCGGTACTAGGGTCTCTGTACTTATAAACTAATACATGGGGTAATCAACTTGAATGTTATAAAGTAACCATGTCTGGATTAGTGTATGTTTTAAACAAAGTACAAAATATTTGTTAATATAAATGGACGGAGTCACAAATTATATTTGGTTTCAGGAAGTAATACTTCCAGAATGAACTCCTTGAAGCCCAAGTATCATATGAAATAAAGAAGTTTACGCTCTTGGCAGCTTGTAAAGAGCTTAATGTATATGAAGTGAACATGACTTCCAGCATATCAGTTGCATTGTCATGTTTCATGCAGAGAGAAAATGATATGTCACAGGCATAACTCTATCAACCTTTTGTGACATATTTGTTAATCTGTTACTGTTGCTATAGCAAATAACAAGTTTAGAGTTCTTTGTAAGTTCATTTATTGCTTTTGACAACCCTCTTGGTGATAGGTTTCATTAGTTAGATGTGTGGTGAAGCTCAGTATCTGTTGTTTTCCAACTTTATTTCAGGCAGAGTGCCAGAGTTACGGCTTGTGGAAGCAGCCTGTGGCAACGGCAAAAGATGGAAATTTTCTCGACGATAATGGTGGAGAATCTGATTTGTTTGAAAAGATCCGTAGGCTGGCTGCTGGAGGGGAAGGATGGGATAATAAAACTAAAAGGAAACGTTCAGTAGGCACAGTTTGTACGAGATCTGGTGACGGTGATGGAATGCCTAAAAGAGCTGTACAAAACAAGATTGTTGATGAACGTGGATTACAACATGATACTTGCATCTCAAGGTAGTACATAAATTTCTTGTTGCCGAATTATAGATGGTTCCACCTACCCATCATCTCACCTTGTTGAAGTTTGTTTTCTATTTCATATATTCAATTAAAATTAAGAAAAAGTAACTATAGATATGATGTAATTTGTTCAATCACCCTCATAACTGCAGTGATTGTTTATATTGATATTTTTTATTCATGTGTACTATGTTGGGTTTTAAAACGTTCCAAAACATTAGTACAGATTGTATATGTGACAAAGTGGAAATAATAAAATCATTTTTTTATAGTAAAACCCCAACCGGAATCTTGTATTCGAAATCGTACGGTTGCGAAAAAATAACAAGAACCGCAACATAAATTGTGCCTTAATTAGTTACCTGGCTGTTGTAGGGTTGATAACCTTGGATGAAGCTTCCAAAAGTAGGAGAAGCTCTAATAGTAAGTAGGAAGAAATTGGATGCTAGTCCTTGCAAAGAAACAATAAAAACTTGATTGTTCTTTGCAAGACTCTTTCAAGAGGGATGGGAGACTTTTCTAGGGTTTTTGATATATCGTGTCGTCATAATGATCCATTCATAGGAAGAGGTAGGCAAGGAAGAAACCAAACTAGATTAGGAGTGGGAGAGCTAGGTCATGGCTATGGCTTACCATGGCTTCTTCTCTCTTTCTAATATATGGTAAGTTTTTCTTTTGTTCCTTTTGTTATCCCTAAGCCCTATATCTTGAGTTCTAGATCCAATTGAAAACCCTATCTCTTCATTTCTCATCCTGGTATTTTATAATTATAGTATAATATATGAAGAGGTCAAACCATACAGTATATTTATGGAAACATAAAATCTATTTATGATAGTTATTTCAAACTCATCATTGACACTGTGACCCATTAGGTTCATTTATTAGCTAGCAATATCATACAATGTGTTGTGACGGGCACATATGAACCTACAGACCACTCCGTAGATTCGTAGAATTTTATGACCACGGTGAATATGTTGTCTGTACATGGGATGGTTCTTTAATATCCGTTGTTGGATGCAACTATTGCATTTACAGGACATACTGAATATTAAACTGTTCTATAAGTTTTGGCAAATTTGGCTTCTGCCCCAAAGATTCTCAGTATTTGGCCGCACAACATAATTCCCAAGATAATGATAACACGTGATGAACTCGTTTATGAGGCAATAGGCTGGTGTTCTTTTTGTGTTTAATCTAGGGCATGAAAACATAGACAATTGAGATAGCCTGAACTTGCTGAGAAGAATCTCCAGTTGTCATTTGAAGGTAGGGAGTCTGGTCTATGATTATTGCTCTGTGAAATCATTTTAAGGAAGTGTATCCATACAACATTAACAGAACTGGTACTTGCACAATATTGATGACTCTAGTTTTTTGGCATAGAAACGAGGCTTACTCTTTGCATCTATGAGATCCATTCTTGTGATCTTGTCTGATTGTAGCCTGGTAAATATAGTATCTGATGATCTACTGTCTAGTGATTCATGTGGAATTTATTCTGCAGATTGGGTTCTTCTAATGACACTGGTGGTAGTACCAAGTCCAACACAAGCGCTGGCCTGTCTGCCAAAAATGAACAGGGATTTCATTTTCTTCCTAGAGATCTTAGTGCTGGATCAAACAAGGAAAGGATCGTCACAAAAGAAAACAGCAAGTATGTCTTTTTGGTAACACATAAGTTTTCTGTTTCAAATTTTGTACTGTAAATGGAGTTGTATCTTTGTTTGACAAGAAAATGAAAACATGTTTGGCAAGAACGTCTTCTGTAAGTAATAACTTAATCAGATGGATATTTTAAATCAGGATTCAAGAATAAATTCATGTTTTGTTACCTTTGAATGTTCAAGATCAATCACTGATGCTCCCCTTTGGTCATAATCTTGTGTATTGATGGTTGTTGCACCTTCCCTATATTTACAGGTTGAAAGATTGTGATGACTATTATACTACCTGTCCTAGTCCAGTGACAAAAAGGAAGCAGTTAAGGACTGCACGAATGGGCTCTATGATGACAGCTAGTTCATCCCCAGGTATTGTTCATGTACCGAGAACACTTGAAAGCTGGGAAAATGCCATAGGCGAGGAAAAAATATTTTCACATGATGCGGATAGCAATCGCAAACGTCCTATGCCCCTGGGATCATCTTCTCCCCCTATGGCTCAATGGGTTCGTCAGAGACCACAAAAAATGTCACGAGCAAGGAGATCAAACCTGGTGTCTCCTGTCTCAAATCCAGAAGTGAATCAGTTGTCTTTCGAGAGATGCTCACCTTCTGATATAAGTGCTAGATTGGCCTCTAACGAGACCAATGGTCCTCAGAAATTGTTGGTTAAACTTGATAATATTCAATCTCCACTATCTGAAAGTGAAGAATCCGTTGGTGGTGAAAACCAATCGAAGGACAAAGATAATGGAAATAGGAAAGTGGGTGCAATTAATGATCCGAATATTGGACCTTTTGCTACACTTGCAAAGAAGAATAAGCCTCTTATTAATGAAGAGGGTGGCAATGGTGCATGGAGACAACAGCGTAGTGGAAGAGGCCCTCCGATTGCAAGGTCTAGCAATTTGCCAGTGGGGAACAGATCGGATAAGGCTGCCACACCACGACCACTTCAAAGTAATAAGATTGGTTATAAGAAGAATGGAAGGTGTGTAGCTTTTTAGCAATAGAAATAAGTTTGTTTACCTTTAATGCTTTGATTTTTATTTATGCAATATCATGTTGTTTCGCCAGTAAATCAGGCCGTCGATTGAAAAGGCTTTCAGACCAGAATGGATTTTCCAATCGTGTCACTTTGCAACATAGTGGCTCTCCTGATTGTACAGGTACATTGTTATTAGATGCTAACATATACACATGTAATAGTTTAGTATTCTTAGTAATCTTTGGTCTTCCGTTGATCAGGTTCTTATGTTTAGGTTGAAGTTATTTACAATTTTACATATTTAGTATTATTTGGATTTTGGGAGATTTTGTTACGGGATTGCCCAGTTGGGCTTCAAAAATCTTATTGTCAGGCTGTCAACATTCTGCTATCATGAATCGGATGTGGGAGAGCTCATATTTGCTAAGAATTATTTGGTTTGTTATATGATATTCTAGGGGGATCTGATGATGACCGGGAGGAGTTGTTAGCAGCTGCAAAGCATGCTCGTATAGCTAGTCGTAAGCCCCCACTTTGCTTTATTATTATTGCTGCTGTTGTTTTTTACATGGAAGCATTTTTTATGATCAACACATAGTAGTCACCAGAGTGTTATTATTTGCTTGCATTTCTAGATCTAGCATGTTCAAGTCCATTCTGGAAGAAGATGAAGCCAATGTTTGCTTGTGTCAGCTCTGAGGACAAATCCTTTTTATCCCAGCAGGTTTAACTATATTTAATAATATTTTCAATTCCTTCAGATATAACGCTTATGTTTTTATTTTTATTTTCCCTTGTTATGTTACTCGGTATTAATGTGTAGATCATGCTAATCCAAGTTGATGATTCTTAGTCGCAGCATGAGTAATTCTAAACGTTGTTTACTGTTTCAGATTGGCCGTTTGCATGAAGATTCAGTTTCTGATGCACTTCCTTCTGGAGAAAGAAATGCACATTTGCAACACCATGAAAACGAATCTTCCTCTCGGAGACATGAGATGGATAAAAAATCTAAAGGGTTCGTACCGTTATATCAGAGAGTATTATCAGCACTTATTATAGAAGATGACATTGATGAGCTTGTAGAAGGCGATACAAGAAAGACGCAAGTTCAGAATCCCTTTAGTGAGTCAACTTATGATACATATCGCCTCAATGGTTCTCAGCCTAGAGAGAGGCCTAGGATGGAGAACTACAGTGATACCATGTTTGATATTCATGCTCAAAGTCTTCATTCTGTTAAGAAAGTTTTTACTAGCAACGGAGGTGTAAATTCTTTAAGGAGATGTGTTGTCAATAGTTCTGTATGTGAAGATGTGCTTTCAGAGGTTGACCAGATGTGTCCAGATGACAAACTTCTACTGGAGCTTCAAAGCATAGGCATAGGCATATGCCCGGATAAACTGGTAGGCTTTGTTTTTAACTTTTTTATTGTGTATTCTACTTCCAGTGCTATTAGAACTTGGAACTTTCCATATGCAGAAGTTTCTCTGTTGTTTTGACTTTGTTTTTTGCCCATATTTTGTATGACAGCCTGACTTGGATGACAAGGAAATTGAAACAGTCCAACAAGAAGTGGATAGGTTGAAGACGAAACTTCATCAACAGGTTATTTAACTTTAAGCACTAATTTGCATTATGTGATATGCTTTTTCATGATCAGAATCTTAAGTGAACGTTATATTTTACATACAACTATCTCTTGTTAATATGAACTTTTCCTTTGTTCCATAGGAGATTAAAAAAAATGTATACTTGGAGAAAATATGTAAAGGCATTGAAAGCAACTCTGGAGTGAGGTAATAAAACTCCCATAACTAAATATGGTTTTGCCAGTGCTGGCTAGTTGCAGTGCTAGTTTGTTTGAAATTTGAAAGTCGTGTGGTTGTGATGCAGAGACCTAGAAACACTTGCCATGGATCGGTTGGTTGAGCTAGCTTACAGAAAGCTTTTGGTGAGTTTCTGATTGCCGGGCTTCTATTTTCTCAAAGCTCTGAGTGTTTATTTATTGCTTTTAAGTTTTGACCATTATTGATTCATTCTCTTTATTCAGTTAAAACCACATGGGTTGAGTAGTTATTAATCCAATTTATGAATATGGTTACTTATTATATCCGAGATAATGAATATAAAGGAATTTAGACTTGAGGGGTAATAAGGGCCCAGTTAAAATGAAGAAACAAAAATGTTGGTTTTTGGTGTTGGAAAGTGTGGTAAACTTGATTTGATCTGCAAAATTGGCATGCTAGTCCATGATTATCCAATGTCTTGAGTTCCGGGTCAAGGCTAGTTATCTTTGTGGCCATCTTAGAAGGTACTTCTGGTTTTCTTCATTAGAGAGGGCTCCTGTACATTTTGCTTTTGCTTTACTAGTTCATACAAAAAATCTATAATATAGTTTTCATATAAGCATATGTGGGCCAAATGACATGTTTGCCAATTCCATCACAGCTTAAGTCTTAACGTGTTTTGTCAATGTTTAGATGGCTACCAGACGAAGCTCCAGATCTGGGGTTCATAAGATGCCAAAACAAGTTGCATTGGCTTTTGGAAAGAGGACTCTTGATCGATGTCATAAATTTGAAGATTCGGGTACAAGTTGCTTCAATGAGCCTCCAGCTCAAGACATCCTTTTTGCTCCAAGTGAAAATGAGCCAGAACCTATGGATTCTGTTTGCCAGCCAGTTGGCAACACCAAGTATTTTGGATACCACAACCCTGAGCCAGTTCCCAGGCTCTTCCCAGGTGTGACGTTTTCTCAATTAGTGTCCTAACTTCATTCTTTAGTCCTTTTTATCGAAAATTCGAATCCAAACTCTTGATTGGATTTGGTCTATGGTTCGTCTAATATATTTGGGAAACATCATTTATGTCTCAGATGAGGATTTGGCGCCAAACAGACCAATATCAAACAGAGGAAGGAAGAAAGAACTATTGCTTGACGATGTTGGCAATGCTGCCATTCGAGCTGCATCTTATCTTGGTACCGACGTCACTTATGGGACAAAGGGAAAAAGAAGTGAGCGGAACGCAACCAAATCTGGGCGCGCCTCTCATGGTGAGAGGAAAACAAAAGCAAAACCAAGACAAAAAACGGATCAACCACCCACATCCATGAACGAATCCGTTAATAAACCTACTGGATTGACACATCCTGTACCGCCGTCATCAAACAGAACCAGTCAGTCGGCAGACTACAAAAAGGATGTTAGCTTTCAGGGTAGAAAGGCAGACAACCACTCCATGGACCTGGTGCTCGATGATTTAGACCCAATAGATGAATTAGGCTTAGGCGGTCCTCAAGATCTCAACTCTTTTCTCAACTTTGAGGAGCAAGATATAGAAGAGGATTTTGCAGCAGGACTGGACATACCGATGGACGATCTTACAGAACTAAACATGTTTTGATTTCAAGTTGTACATTCATGTAGATTGTTTTGGAGGAGGAAAGAAGTCAGAGAGAGCTTGCAAATATAAGTTATAACGTCGTTAAAACATTTTCTTTTTTTAGAGAAATTTGATTGATCAGCAGAGTAGGAGGGGTAACAATACAGTAGCAGATGCAAGCTCTGTACAGAGTGATGTTTGGTTGCATCAACATAGTTTCAAAGGAAACTGTCATCAAGTCTACATCTAATAATCAAATATATGCTTTTTCTTTACAAGTATTGAACTCAAGAGTGTTTTGTAACTAAAACTGCTTTGATATGGTCATGAATGCTGTTTTTAATAGTTTGAATCAGTGGTTACTTTTTTTTTTATAACCAAATGAAATGGTTATTGACTTGTTTTTGAGAGCTGAAACTGTAGTTTAGAAAGTATAAATGAACAGAAATAAATTAAATATTTAATTTGTAATTATTAGAAAGATAAATTTCTAAGAGTTCAAATCTTATTTAGCTTATTTATTCAAAATAAAAGCATAAACAGCTTGATCATTCACAGTTAGTTTTTTTTATCACTTTGATCAGTATGTTATTATTTTGTTTATAGAAGTGGCAGGTTGGATATGGTTACCTCCCTGAAGCTAACAAAGCCTCTGGTGGTAGTGGTCGTCGCTTGCTTCCTTCATATTAGGAGAACATAAAGGTGGTGACAACCATCGTTTGACGCATGTGTTCTGCAGATGTTAGAAAGTATAACCACTGTTGTATTCTTCATTGGTTCTTCGGATCTCGATGTCCGTGTTCTTTATGAGTTCTTCAGATCTAGAATGTATAACCACGCTGCGCAACGCCTGTGTTTTCTCGAACGCTAAAGAGGGAAATTGAAGACGGAACCAAAACCGAAGGAATCGTCTGGATGAAATCGAAAAGGGAACCAACAAAGAGGGAACCGTCTACTACTGCTATCATTTTCCCTTGGTGTTCCACCCAACACTGCTCACTGCTGTGGAAACGCACACTAAAGATGATATTTGATTTCAGATGATGTTTAATAAATTTAGGTTTGTTAGCAATTAATTATTTCAGATCAACTTAAAAGTACTAGACAAACTTTATAGTTCTGTTTGTGATTTCCGATTTTGATTTCCATTTCATTTTTAGGGTTCGCGATGTTAGGAGATATAGCTATTAGGGGCTGTTTGATTATTGCTTGATTCTATTAACGGTTTCGGTTTCAATTTTAATGTTCGTTAGGGTGGGATTGATTTCAGCCTCGATTCAAAATCTGAGATATTAAAACCACCTCTATCGATTTTAATTTTACTTTGATTTCCAGTTGAAATGTAATTTAGATTCTGGGTTTGTTTGTTAGGGTTTGTTTGTATGCATCGTTTTATGTATGGCTTTTGTGTATACATCTCGTATATGATTTGTTTTAGATTTAAACAATTTGAATGATTTTCATGTTCTTCAATCTTCATGTGTTTAGCAAGTTTCCGCAAACGAAGGTACACACAAGTCATCTTTGTATCGCCGGAGTTGGCAGGCAGGTTACAGGTTAAGGTTTTTGCAAGTACAACACAAAAAAACTGTAAAAAGATGATGGCTTCATAATATCAACTTCTTTTGCCAATCTTAAAGGCAACGTCAACTGGGTATTTAAATTGATGGCATCATAATATCATTATACTATGAATCCAAAACAAACAAAATAGATATATCATGGGTACGATTGGGCAGCACACAGATCGAAAAAGAAAATGAAGAAAGGAGGGTTAAGAGAAAATCAAGATAAACTTGTCAAAGATTGTTTTCGTTTGTGGCTTACACAAAAGGTGCAGCAGCAATGCAACAAAAGCCAACCGAAAAATTGGTTAAATGGCTATTTCACAAACTATTACTAAATCTCCTAATCAAAGTAGCACACTGTCACTGTCATTGTCTTGTACAACAAGATTGTAGACTTCCCTTCCACTTCCACTTCCACCACCACAACAAATCAAAATCGGTAAAATCACTAAAAATACAAGTTTCGTCATTGCAAAAATATAAATACAGCTTGCCAATCAGCAATCCGGACATACCTTTCTATGCGCTCTTGCTTTGCAGACAACCCACCCGTTGAAGATCAAATGATAGTTGTGTCCGTCCGTCATCTCATCTTTAGGCACCAAAAACCCGAGTTTTGACGTACGTGTATGTAATTTTGGTACTTATCCGAATTGTTTCAAGATGAAATCGGTTCATAAGGATATGATAACCATGGGTGTTTCAAGGCTTCTGCGGCTGAAGGGCGCTTCTTTGGGTTGATTTCAAGCAGATGAGAGACAAAATCAATGAACCCTTGATCACCCATCGGTAAGCGATGCCTCAAGGATGATTTTTTAGGGATCAGGTATTCTAATCTGTTGGTGTCCTGAAGTCAAGTAAGATGCATAATCAGAATACAATGAATTCTTAATAAAAACTGCCATACATAAGGGAGACTGAAATATGGATATAAAACTCATGTAATGGAACTACCCAACTTACATACAAGAAGGCATGACCATGGTAATACAATGAACAAAATGTAAGTAGCCTATTTGTAAACAATGATCGGCTAATCGGCTATTTTACAATGAACAAAATGTAAGTAGCCTATTTTACATTTTGTTGTGTTGTCAGTGTTCTATAAACAATGATCGGCTAATCGGCTATACAGACGTTAAGTAGCCTATTTGTAAATCTCTATGTAATATTGATAGATATGTCGATTCTCCAGTTTTGTTACAAGAGATGGGGATGATTTTAAGGTGTACCTGATAAAAGTAATGATAACAGGGAAAATGGCCATGATAAAAAAAAAGAGACAGAAGGAAATCAAAATAAAATGGATATATATATATATATATATATATATATATATATATATATGTGTGTATATATATATATATATATATATATATATATATATATATATATATATATATATATAAAGAGAGAGAGAGAGAGAGAGAGAGATAGAGAGAGAGAGCGCTTAGATTTTTAGTTCCCACTGTGACCTTAACAGAAGATCAGCAAACTTGGAAATAATTCATGCAGAGCATTTCTGGGACAATTGAGTTTTCGTCCCCATTTCCAATATTTTAGCCTTTTAGGTCCTCATCCTATCATTACCTTACCTTTTTAGTATCAATTTATTGTTTCTATAACTTCAGTTCCAAAAAACCCACCATCATCAAAACTACCATATTTCAAGTGAAATCTTGCATGCGGTTCATGTGAAATCAAAATGGGCCTTCAAGATTCCACTAAAATCATTTCTGGGTTTTGTTCTATATAACAATATTTTCTCATATGTTCGAAATATTTTAAACCATATCAGAATCTTGAAGCTGTGCCTGTGATTCATCATCCTTTGTGCAGAAGCTAAAACACAAAAAAGATAAACATAATAAAAGAGAGAATATTTTATGTTTTTGTTTCTCGATGGATTCTCTATTTTATTTTCTTTGTGATTTAAGATGCTAAAATATGAAGAAGAAATTTGGTCATTTATAATGTTATAAATCCCTTATTTCTTTAAAAGATGGGCATTTTTCCAAACATACTACGTTTGACAAGATTTTGCAATCTTGGCCGGAAGTGTGTTTTTTTACCCATGACTGAATTCTATGGCATCTGCGTAAGACAGTAAGAGTCAGTTAATTCCAAAACCATTAGAAAACATGAGCATCATAATCCTAGTAAGTCAAACGTCGTATTGCATATTTGCATATTCATAAGCATATCAGTCATATGAAAATGACAGGCCCAAAAAGAAGGGCAAGGAAATAAATAGTTGCACCTGGTTACGCTCATAAAGCATGTGGTTTTTGGTGAAGTATTTGTGTGTATCACGTCCCTTGGCAAGCATATCTTGTTCGATTGGACTTATAATTCCAATAACCCGAGCAAGCAAAGTAGCTGGTGAATCATTCTGGAAGAGAACCTACAACACAGGACACGTCATTTTAATTTGGCATATTCATGTTGGCACACTTCTAATAACAGAAAATCAAATAATCAAGTGTCACTCGCCATTGACATTCATTCCCCTAGCTCCACTTTGCATATGTATATGAGATGCAAAATACACTTACATTTCCAGTACAAAGTTCAGCCAAGATGCAGCCAAGGGACCAAATATCGATCTTCTTATCATAGGGAAGTCCTAAAATAACCTCCGGTGCACGATAGGACCTGGACTGTACATAAGAGCAAAGATGGTCTGTCTCAAAACAGCTACTTCCAAGATCAATCACCTTCACTTCACATCTACTATAGCTCTTCACCAAAATATTTTCAGGCTTCAAATCACAATGTATAAGCCCAAGACCATGCAAAAATTGAAGTGCTTCCAAGCACTGGATGGTTATTGACTGCATACATGAATAGAGAATGAGTTTATTCTTGGTTTATTCTTTTTTACGCCCACAAAAGAGCATAATAACATATAAACAAAAATGACAAACCTGTAATCTTGGCATCGTAAAATAAACCTCCCCTCCAGATTCTCTATTGAACTTATGAAATTCGTATAAGTTTGCCTTAAGAAGTTCACACACAATTAACAAATGTTCCTGAAAATACAAGCGGAGATAAAGCAAATGAAGAGGACAAAAGGCTATTTAAAAAACATACAATTAGTCAACAAGTGAAGCAAAACACAACAATGATCACTTACTCGGTAATAGAAGTAATCATAGAGTCTGAGAAGATGGTATTTATCACCAGGATCGTGTTTGTTGACATATTTCAGGAGCTTTATCTCATCAAGACTCTGGTCAAAGAAGTCTTTATTGTTTTTAATTATTTTCACACAAACATCCATGCCGGTGTGTAGATCATGTGCTTGAATAGCTTTGCTGAATGCAGCTGATCCAAGATACTCGGTTACATGATAGCGACCAGCGATGACAGAATTTAAAACAACATGGAAATTCTTGTCCTCTTCAAAGCCAGTTCTGAGAAACAAATAGATACCATTTGCTATAATTCTCCATTTAATTTAGTAACTTTCATATCAACAACAAAAACCCTCATAAGAGAATGTAATAAGATATCAGGTTGTCTCCCAACGGATGCGTTTTAGTGTTTGTAAGGTATCTAGACTATTCACATGTTATCACTCTTTAAATATAAAAGAAAATGGGCCTGGAACATAGTTTATCAATTTAAAGGATTTAGAGTCACTAGATACATATATGAAGCGCTTATCTATACACAAGACTTTACCAACACAAGCAATTAGCTACTAATTTTTTCCCAATCATTTTGAAGTTTACGGTCCATGCTTATTACATATCATGTAAAGGCCTGGACCACCAACACATTATAGACAGCCACACACTCTTCCACCATATGCGTCTACATTATCATTTATAGCTAGGATTGTGGATCAAAATTCTCATGGTTTCTTGGCAAATTGTTCATCACACGGTCATCTTTTACCATGATAATGCATACAACTTCTCTGATTCTTATATGCATTTTAAGTGTAATGTTCAATACACCTAGGAAGGCAAGCGAGTATGCAACCAATGTGTTGTGGGTAGAAGCAATCGTATCAACAAACCTCTTCAAGGCTAATGTTGAGTGTGGTAGATGGTGTAAGGTTGTGGAGACTGATTGTGACCAGAAAAACCATTCATTATTAGAAAATTTAACAGGGACTCGGTCATCTTTTACCACGACAATGCATACAGCTTCTCTGATTCTTTTATGCATTGTAAGTGTAATGTTCAATGCACCTAAGAAGCCAAGAAAGCATGCAACCAATGTACTGTGGGCAGAAGCAGTTGTATCAATGAACCTCTTCAAGGCTAATGTTGTGTGTGGTAGATGGTGTAAGGTTGTGCAGACTGATTGTGACCGGAAAAACCATTCATCACTCCAATATTTAAGACAGACCCTGGTCAATCAGGAGCAGCCTGCAGCCCATTGAAGGATCTGGGGCAGTGCCCCAGAAGAAAACTTTTTTCGGTACAAGCCCATTAAGGTTTTCTAGTCCTGTCTCAGTTTTTATATATATATATATATATATATATATATATATAGATATATCCAAAACTAATCTAAGTGACTATCTAGTGAACGTAGATCATTCTTTGGACCAAACCACATAAATATTATGTTCTCTTTCCTGCTAGTTTGTGTGTTTACTAACCATGCACTGTTTCTCAACAGAGAGGAATCAAAGTTGGCATTTCAGAAGAACAATTTATTTTGCTAAGTTACGGATATGGAATATAAGGGATCATTCAAACAAAAATCCGATCAACAAAGTCCCTTATTTTAATTCATTGCAAGTGGTGTTCCACCTTTAATGCATAAGATTTAATACAAATTCCGAGTATACCTTAGAACAATGCTTTTTCCCATCCTTTTCCATATCCCAAAATCAATTTTATACTTAAAAACAAAAAGACATGTTTTTGGAATTGTAGACTACTTTGAATATTGGATAGCATGACTAACCTAATGAAAAATGTCATAACATTTGGATACAACCATCCATTCCCAACACCCCAAAAAAAGGAAAAAAAAAAAAAGAATAAGTAAACCTAACATAAATGGATATGAATCATGGTTCCATCAATTGCTAAGAGCATTACCACGAATATGCCATAAAATTCATAATTCCATTCATCCGAACAAATGGCTCATAGGTTTTAATCATCTTTTCATTAATTTCTGAGCAATATCCTAGAGTGGGGGACAATCTCCTCAACTAGATTCACAAAAATGTCGGTGCACTATGCCAATGTCTTTGATTCCTACCAAGCTCTAACTTACCATATTCCAATTTCAACCCTATCTTAAAGGGTGTTTAGGTGGGCATTTTCAACCTGATCATCTGACTATGAAAATTTCAGATTGCTAATCAGTGATACTCAGTTTGAACGGTAGCCGTAAGTATAACGATGAGATAGATGCAGACTACCTGCACCAGTACAGAAAGACCCTATGAAGTTAGACTGTTCCCTGGGATTGGCTTTGGGCTTTTCCTGCACAGCTTACATGGAGTGTTTAAAATGATTTCTATACTATTATTTGGGGATCAAATAAACATGTTTTGATGATCAATTCAGACCAGTAGCAACAAAACTGAGCACTAATGCCATCATCTATGAATACGTTCCATAACCAGAAGCTAAGCCCTCGATCACTGTCACATTTTTATATCGCAAGGCCGCAAAAGCACATCCAAACAATATCTCCTGTAGCGCATTTTATTTCATCTTATCTGTTTTGATTATTTAATAACACAATCATTTTACTAATGCACATCCAACCTTTAGTAAATAATTAACACGCCAAATTAAAATCAGAAGTCAGCAGTGTTGTCAAAATCAGGCTAGTCTGTAATCGGCCGGTAACCACTAACCAGACAAAATCAGCCTATAACATATAATCATCTTAGTAATGCACATCCAACCTTTAGTAAATAAATTATATGCCAAACTAAAATCAGAAGTCAGCACTGTTGTCAAAATCGGGCTAGTCGATGATTGGCCAGTAACCACTAACCGGACAAAATCGGCCTAATTAGGCGGAATCAGACCTAGTCAGTCAAAATCGGTCAACGGGGCCAATATTCTTTTTTTATTCACGTCGATTAAAACTTAAAAGAGAGGGGTATCTTATCTCAATTAAGCTAGGCTGACAAGGAATCCATCTGATCAATCTGCTCTCGATTTGATATTGTTATTGTGTGAACTTTAATTCATTGCAAATTGCTTGCTGCTGCACTTAAGGATATAGCTTCTTAATGCTATATCTTCCAAAAGATTTAGCATTGTATGTATTAGTGTGAACATTATATTATATTTGAATATTATGAACATGTTGCATGTATAATTCTGAAATATACATATAATTATTCCAATCCAAGTACTCCCCGCATAGGCAGATTAGTTGCTACTCCCGGCCGGCCAGCCGAATACCGCCTAGCAAGTTTTGCAACACTGGATCTCAATTTAATAAGCTCGTAATATAATGAATTCAGTGCTTAGATGTACCGACAGTAGTTATTCAAGTGGTTGATGAAAATTAACGATTTGCCCTTACAGGATTTTTATCTACCATGCCAAGTGGTTAAAAAAATCCATAAAAACCTAAAGATTTATGTTTCAGTGGCACAAGCTCAAACACGTTGAAGAATGTAATAAAGCTGAAAGCCCTTGCCCAAATGAGTTATCATATGTACAAGGGAAGAAGACACAGCATCACACAAACTGGTTATCAATTCTGCAACTTATGTAGACCAATAGAAGGCATACCTGTTTTTCCTGTGCACGATTTTAAGATTGAAGGTCTCGTATTCTTCCTCCTGAGCTTTTATCTGCTTCACTTGCTCTTGGACAGCAACCACCTCTTCATCCTCCAGTGATGCCCCTGGATCTTCTATTGGATCAGCAACTTTCTCATCTTCCCCTTTCGTACGATGGGCCCTTTCATCAAAACCGTAATTTGAGGGCATTGAGGGACCAGAAGCTTCGGAACCTGCATCATCATCATCATCATCTTCCCTTGAACTTTTACCAGGTGAAGAATCATTGCTTTTCTGTCTCCATGGAGGAAGAAAGTCATTATTTCCCATCAAAGCATGTAAAGAATCATCAGTGCCATCACCTATGATAGTACTGTTGTTGTATGACCACAGAGGTTTACTAAAAACAGACAATACCTGGCCGTCTCTAGGTGGGGGAAAAGAGAATCCAGCATCATTCACATGTTTGGTTGACATGAACGCACTTTTACTATCCTTTACGGGCTTATTAGAATCAGATATGGTTGTTCTCCTTTTCTCTTTTTTCACACTATGTGATGGAATACCAACATCATTGTACTCTGTGTCCCCCTCACTACTACCTCCAACCAAGCTCTCCCGCACTTCACTTCCAAAATCAGCAGCATCACTGTTGATTCCAACACCTATTGATCTAACTGAACCATGTTGATCATCATCCCTAGGACGCTCACCTAAACGGGGCCTCGGCCTTCCACCATCATCTAACACTTTGCCTTCACCGAACATAACAAGTTCATTTGTTGGTGTGACGAATCCCTGCCACACTGGTTCTGTGCTCATCAAACTTAACTCCTCTTCATCCATCAGTTCCCCATCATACTGCACACCCATATTATGCTCATTGGCCCTCGCATACATATCTGTCGTTGACAGTCCTATTGGATCATCAGAATGGGTGACTGGATCAACATTCTTAGAATGAAAATACTGGTCACCAGATAAGTATGAATCGTCTTCTGCAAAAGACTGATCGTCATCCTCGTTTTTGCTTGTAAGTCTTCCTTGTGGATCTGGACTGTTTCCCTGACCAGTTCCCTTTTCATTATCGCTTGGGTAGTCGATTTCGTGAGCCAAAAACCATGTCTCATCTTCAATAGGTTGTCTCATATAGCCAACATCATCATCGTCATCGTATTCATCAGAGTCCCAATACTCATGTGGGTAATCAACAGATCCACTCATACCATCACCGACAGTTGCAAAACCAGATACAAGATCAGAAGTGTCTTCTGTAATCCCCTGACTAATAGACCGCCAACTACCTCCTACAGGTCTTTTCAAACCTATAGCATCATTGAAATACTTAGCCATAAATTCTCAAGTTACCAAAGAAACACAAATGACTGCACAGAAAACATGATGGAAAAGATACAGTGAAGACTAAAATTTAAAATTCAGGCAATCATACTTCCTATTAGAATAAAAGACATCTTTAGTTCTTCATAGAATATCCATAAATTCTGTTGAGGTATTTCACAATTTTGGACATTAGAAGTACACAATTTCCTCAAACTCATTGAGATTGGATGGTACTTGAAATTAGTTTGTGACCAAAATGCACTAGTAACAATACCCATCTATATTTGTATTTTGTGAGGCTAACAAGAAAAAAAGTTAGAATAACTTAAATGACAAGCTTAAAATTTACGCCAAGACAAAAGCACTTGTGGGGAGATAACTACTGTACCTGAAGAGTTTATTTCTTGACCAATAGGAACATCCAAAAATGATCCTATAAGATAAGAATTATCAGCACTAAGAATCTGTCCAGGCCCATCATGTTCGTGCTTCTCCTCCCATGTCATACTTGACAGTTTGTCGGCTGATTTCAATTTAACAGGTGGCAGTCTAGGTAGTTCTTCCTTGTGGTTCTCAGATGCAATTGGAAGACCTAAGCCACCAAAAGTTTGTGCCTCGTTGCTTCCCTGCATTTTTCCGAAGTACAAAGCTCTTCCAACCTCATTTTCTTGTTCTTTGATTGCTGCCCTGATGTTGTCATCTTTTCGTTTTCCATCTTCTTTCTCACCAACGCCACGACTTGTATTATAGCTGGTCGATGCACCTCCTTCAGGGAACGGAAACACTGTTTTAATAGAACAATCTTTCCACAGCTCAGATGAATTGTGTTTGAATTCATCATTTCTCGACCATGGGTTATCTACAAAATCATCTTTTGACACAGAAGCCTTATTGGAATGTTGATGATTAAGCACCTTAAGATCAATAAGTTTGTCCATGTTCTGTTGGTTTGGCACCAAATTTGCTTTACTAGTGCTTACCGGCCCAAGCCAGGAGACTTTACCAACCCCTGAAGAATCTGCTTCTTCTCCTGCTTCCATATGGGTTCTTTCTGTATCAGCAGCCTCAGATGGATGAATTTTTGATTGAGAAGAAAGTTGATACTCCTTCACATTGTCTGTTCGGATACCATCATCGTTGTCGCTAAGATCACCATTACTTGGATTGAACCTCCATGTATATAAATCAAGCAGATTGTCCTCTGAACCATTAGAGAACATAAAATTCTTATTCCTTGCTCCAATTGGCTCACTATTGTGGTCCCCATCAAAGGAAGCAATTTCCCATTTACTGTCAGATCCATTCCTTCCAGTCCCACATTCTATCTCTTTCACAATATGCTCCTCTTTTGAAACATCATTACTTGTCGAAGAACCCCTTCCTTGGTTGCTAGCTGCACCAGGTTTTGCCGTATTTTCCTTTTCTAACGACTCCCCACCCAAGTTCTTCTCTTCAAGATTAAGAGCTTGCATAAACCCATTCAAATCAGGCCGATTATCTATCTCGCTTCGCAATGCTGCCTCAGCCCTAGCAAATTTATTCCGTCGGAGAAATTCAAGTATGACATCGACCCTCGAGTCTGCCATATTCAAACTGCAATAGAGGTACAACCAAAGTAAAGAATTCCTAGATAGCCCATGAAATTTCAAAAAAAATTAGACAGTGTCAGAGAGAGTGAGTCAACAACTTTTTGACTCGATCAAGATTAGTTGAAGCTCAAATGCAAATTTCAATAAATGGCAACTCCCAGTTACAGCTACAGGCCAAATACACCCTTCATTCCAAAAATAGGAGCCACACCAACTGTTGACATGTTGAAGATTACTTTTCAACTCCCAAACTGGAATAAACTTCAAAACTTTTGAGAAAATCGCTAACTGCATACGACAAAAACTAAACAGCCGATGTCAAATTCTCGATTAGTCCGCATCAATTTTACATATGAAAACCAGGTCTAGATTTGGGGGAGGGGGGAGTTCCTCTCTCTATAACGAAAAAGATACATCGATCTTCTTTAAAACGACTCAATTTCGAATCCCGAATTGTCGCTTCATCGGGTGCAAATTTAGGTGGTTTTAATCATATATACATACACAACACACACGTAAAACAGAAATACAAAGCACAAACAGTAAAGAAAAGGAAGTGTTACCTAAATCCTCATAAATTACGTGCCAAATCGTGCTTTTCGAGTGCGGATCTTCTCTCGGTAACCCTAACAACGTCTTATTTATCCGTCGTCAGATTCAAAGCAAATTACGTTTCGAAATCTCCAATTGGAGGATTGAATGAAGAGTGAAAGGAATGATGTATGGAGAAATGAGGGGAATTTTGGCGTATCGCCAATGGCGAAGAAGAGGGGGGGGGGGGGGGGGGGGGGAAGATGATGATGATGCCCTAGGCAGAGAGAGTTGAAGCATTTACTCCATAAGCGACCTCTTTGTTTTTTCTTTATTTTGGGAATATTCATTATTCCCCCACGCTTGAGAAAGGGTAATTTCTACTTTCAAACATTTAATTCAATACATTATATTTTTTTTGAAACATTTATTTCAATACATTATATTATAACCATTTATTTTTTTTATTAATCACAACAAATTCTTTTAAATACATTATTTATTATTATTATTATTATTATTATTAATTAATCTTTTTTCAAAAATTTATGTTTAGGGTATT
Organism: Centrapalus pauciflorus; assembly: GCA_020465985.1. Lineage (NCBI taxonomy): Eukaryota > Viridiplantae > Streptophyta > Magnoliopsida > Asterales > Asteraceae > Centrapalus > Centrapalus pauciflorus. Next base: position 788,741 of record JAANYP010000698.1, on the reverse strand, counting down.
CGGTATTCGAATGGGACTTTGAAAATTTTGAAATTCAAACCGAACTAAAGTCATGTTATGATTTAGAGTTGTTTGGTTTATAAATATTTCTTTTTTAAAATATGTGTTAGGGTTTTGTTAATTTTACGAACAATAAACAATTATGCATAATGAAAATAAATCTAACGAACACAAAAGATCACATTAAGAATATTAACGCGATAAGATAATTTTAATTAAGAATTATACCTTATTGAGCTTTTAAATATTCAAAAAAAAATAAGAAAGGTATTTAGGATGTCTGCGGTATCCACCTGTGATGGCATGATCAAGTAATTATTGGATGAACGATTAAACAAAACAAAAATCAAACTTTTTGGGTGTGTGTTGTGAAGCCGTGGGGGATGGTTTTTGGCATGCTCTATGGCCGATTACCGCTTTTTGTGGTGGTGGTGGACGATCAAAACCCTAAGTAATAACCTTTATTTATAGTGCTAGAGTTGTAGATTAAGTAGGTTACATTTAAATTAGATAATTATCATTTTAATCAGATAATTAAATCAACTATAAAATTTCCTTAATTATATGAATAAAATTTACCATATTTTAATGTATGCATTTTTCTTTGATTGTTGAAATTATCTTTTATTTGTAAAAGACTAATTAATTATTTATGATATTATCCATTTATTAAACCATTAAATAATTAATGCATTATCCATGAATGAAAGATGCATTTTTATTTTATAATTATTATCAAATAATTTTAAAATAATACAAAATTTTAATTTAATTCTATCCAAATCTAAATAATCTTTTTTTAAATTCAAATCAAATCAAACAAAATCTAATACTCTATTAACTTATTAATTATAATATAATATAATAAAATTTTAAAAAAATATAAGAAAATAAATACTATTCATATATATTCATATAGTTTTGTTTAAAAAAATAATTTTTATTATATATATATCATTTATATAAAACTAAAACTTCATAATCTAAACAAGTTCTCATTTTTACAGAAACCCTTATCTTTATATTGAAAACTATAATGTAAAAACTAAAATTGAAAATTGACTAGTTTTCGTTTACTAAACACAATCTTTGCTTTCTGTCCAAAGTCCAATGGTTAAATACGCTGCCTTGTTCAAAGATACGGTTAAAACTGAAAAACCATATCAACTTTTATCATTTTCGTGATTAAGTTCCTAAATTTTTCTTATCGTTTAAGTCTCTAAATTAATTTTGTCCTATTCGTAAGTGTGTATTTATCCTATTTGGTCGGTTACCAAACAAGTAACCTTAGCTTTTTACTTGATTAATGTTGGAAAAAAAACTCACCATCTTTCAATATTTTAGTGATTAACTCCCAAGACCTTTTGTTTTAGTAGTTGGGTTTTACCGGCAAATTCAGTAGCCGGTAAAAGATATATACTTTTGAATAAGACAAATATAGTTTAGAGACTTAAACAATTAGGAAAAAAACGTTTAGGGACTTAAATGAGAAACTGAAAAAAGTTAATTGATTTTTTTTAATATTAACCCTTAAAGATAACGTTTTTTTGAGTGAACACAACCCACTCAAATTTAAAATACTAATGATCTCACTATAAATTTAAAGTATTAAAGTGTTTGGTAAAGTATAATACTATACACATGTTGTTTAATATTTTACTGGTGAAGTTTGTTTTAAAATGTTGTAATTAAAAGAGTTAATATTGAAAAAACCTCATGGACTTTCATGCAATTATCGATTAAGTCAGTAAACTTTTTTATGAGTATTTAAGTCCCTAAACAAAAATTGTTTTATTCAAAACTATAAATTTTTAACCTGTTACCTGCTTAACAGGTAAAACATATAGTTCCTCGAATAATTTATTATTAAAAAAACCAACTTTTTTTTTATTTTCACGATTAAGTCACTGGACTTTCTTTTTTCTTGTTTAGGTCACTGTACCGTTTACCGGCTAGTGACCTACTAAACAGGTCAAATATATAGTTTTGAATAAGATAAAAATTGTCTAGTGACTTAAACACTCGAAAAAAAAAGTACAGTGACTTAATCGATAAATTCATGAAAGTTCGTAGGGTTTTTTCAATATTAACCCTAATTAAAATTACTTTACAAATAACAAGAAAATGTCAAATCTTTTTAACCAAAGATTTTAATTGAATTTAAACATAAATTTTTAGTTCATTCTTTTTTATAATCTAAATGTACATATACATTAAAAATAAAATTTGATTCCTTCAATTTCCATTATATAAACCAAACATTCTGAGTTTTATTTTCTTTTATTAAATCTAGAGATAAATACAATAATAACAACATAATTTTTATAACATATCAATAATATACATACACTTTTGAGTTTTGACACATACAATATTTGTATTACAAATTGACTTATAAATGAGTTTTGACACATACGCTATTTGTTTTACTATTGACATGATAATTTTTAGATATGACGGATCAATATAATATGTTATTACAAGATGATGTGGCAAAATAATGTTTTATTACATGTGTGCTAACCCAATCCTACACTTCGTCATCCATCGTCTACGATTGTCCAATCAAGATTCAAACAAGCAGAAAGAACATCAATATCCTTTTAAACATTTCATTATGCAGATAAGAATCTCAATAAACAGTGAAACTAAAGATACCGACGACTCATAACAAATCTTACTTTCGCGACGAAAGTTACACAATTATTTACTGAAACAACAAAGTAAAGTAGAACAAAATTGAAAGAACAACACAAGTATTTACAAAGTCCATTCATTACACAAAAATTGGGATACAAAGAGTGAAACTTCATACTCATAACATACCTTACTTTTGCAATGAAAGTTACACATATGAGATTGCTAAACCTATTTTTCCCAGGATGGTGATGTAGTGTGAAATCTGCTTTTTGAGTAAAGTAATTAACTTTATTTCACAAAAAAAATCTTAAAACAATTTTCATTAAATTACGACACATACTTATTTCAACCCATGAAAAAAACCATGTACTTAGGTCTATTTGATTGAACGTAGTAGACTGATATAAAAGTTGGATGGACAAGGTAATGAAATGAACAATATAATGAAATGAATCATTACAGTTTCATGTCGTGTTTGTTCATATCATTGGAACGGAATGAGTTATTACTATATGATGTTTGGTAGGTAGAAATATTAAAAGGAATAGAATGAAATTGAATAAAAAAACTTTAAAATTATTAAAATTTTTATTCTATCCTTGAGGGAATGAAGGAAAAAAAAAATCACACCCTCAAGAAATAAAAATCAAGAGAGGTAAATGAATCACATTATTTACGTAATGAATGATTCATTCAATTACAGGGGTAAACAAACAACTTTTTTCATTCCGTCGCAATGATTAATTCCATTCCATCTCTCATTACGACATAACAAACACTGCCTTAGTGTAGTCAAGACAACTCAATCATAAACATGTTTTATACATTTTATTTTAAGGACTTTTGAGATCACATCAAATCAGGACGAAGTGAACTCAACATAAGCTAAAATAGTCGAAGCTAAACTTTGCTTCTATAGATTCTATCCCTTAATTGGTTCTTTTCCATGCCGACAATGTTGAGTCTGCATCACGGTTGCGAGAGGAATCTCGTTGTCGATCCTTGTATGTTGCCAGGAGTTTATGTATTGCTTCCGAGAGTCGTTTCACTTTCTGGCCTTCGCTTGATGCTCGGTTATTTTCCATGGTAAAATCATGGTCATTTTCTTGAAGATTGCTCTTGTGAAGCCTCATGTATTTCATTTTAGAGTATGTTTTTTGTATTGTTTGATGATGATGACATATAAGGGGTTTATGCAGGTAGAATAGAACACAAAGAAAAGGACAAGTAGATGGAGTTGTTGCATCTTACAATATTTTAACAAGCAACGTTCCCTCTAGGGTAATTCGTGAGCAATTTTTTATAATCTGATTAAAAATGATAACGGTGTGTTTGGTATGGTGGAATTAGGAGTGACAACTTCAGCCCGTTCAAGCAAACGGGTTAACGACCAAAAGTCATAAATTTTATGTAACTCTGAAATTTTTTTCAAATAACAACATTTTTAATATACCGTTTATATAAATTTCATTTTTAAGAAAAAGTTAAGCTATATCTTAGTTTTTTACAATTGTTCCAATTAATTATTCGGCTCGTTTGTCCAATTGGATCAAAATTGCCACCCCCAGGTGGAATTGACACAACTAAATAACAAGAGGTTTATAAGATATTGTATTATGTAACGAGAGACTTAATTCTCAATATAAGTGAGTAGAGAATTGACTTTTAGTATAAATTTTATTTTTCTCAATTCCTTTTTTAAAATGAAGAAAATAAAAAACATGAGAAGATAATGAAGTTTTATAGATTTTTCCTTTAGTTTGTACGTCAATATTTATTTATATGTCATTATCATTAATTAAATATATATACTAGAAAACTTAAACAAGGGGTGAATTCATTTAAACCGATTACTGACTAAACCAGACAAACCAAAGTCATTTGACCGGGTTGGAGGAGATTATTTAGTCAGCCGGGTTAAGAAAAATTCAAATCGAGTTTATCAACGGACCGACGATTTGCAATATCAAATGGCCATTTTCGACCGAACCGGCTGAGTTTAATCATGCATATATGTGTGTGTAAATGAAAAACTAAATAAATTTTGAGAAATATGACAAACATTGTGATTCATTTTTTTTTTTTCATATCGATTAACTATTTTCAGAATATATAAATAATGAATCATAAATTCCAGATGAAATAAATCAACAAGTCATTACATTTTTACATTCATTCATTAGTCTATCAATTTATAAATTATGAATCATAAACTTAAAAATAAATGAATCAATGTACAAATAATGAATCAATATACAAAATTAGTGAATCATAGTGCTTCTCACACTTTTCAAAATATATTTAACTTTTCACGATAACCTAAACACTATAGTCATAATATATTTCTGTCAATTATTTTTAAGCCGATTTTAGTTTTTAAAAATATTAGCATTTGTTATTATAGGATTAGTATGATTATAATACTTTAACGTAATTCTATTTTTTAACATGTCTTTTATAATTAATTTTATTGTTAAATTAATTTTCGACATAATGCAACATCCTGTTAGGCTGTTAGCATAAACTTAGTTAATTATTAATTATCATAAGATATTGATCGTATTCTTTTTCTTTTATGTTGTGTAATTATATTACTAAATTCTATTTGGTGTAACTTTTACATTTGTTAAACTAGTTATAAAATAACTCAAAGTTATAAACCATGAACCCGAGTGAACTAAACCAGTTATTTGCGGTTGGCCGAGACGTTAGATTCAACCGGCTTGGTATGAGAATTTTCCAAACCTAGGTTGTTGGTTTGGCAAAGATTTTAATTGTTAAATCGACCAAACCGGGTCATGTTCACCTCTAATTTAAACGGTTTCACTGTATAATATGCCCCAAAGTTTCATTGGCATGCTTCGGTTATTTGACATCAATTTCGGCTCTCTTTGGACTTAGATAATCTCGAGTAGTGACGAGGAAGACCATCTCCAAAAAAATATTATACATAATCAGGTTTATCAGCGTACCTATGAGATTTCAGCGTACCCTAATATGAATGATCATTCTCATATATCTTTTTTGAATAGACATGTATAAGACAACATTATAAGACTTTTTTTTTTCAAAAAGAGCAACATCATAAATCGTATGAATGTTAAAAAAAGATTATGTGAATGATCATTCACTTAGATGACCATTCACACAAATACGCATTGTACATCCCTATAATTTTTAAGGACACAGAAAGTGTGAATGTATGTGAAATTCATATATCATGTGTATAACATTAATTTAAACATGGTTATGAGAAAAAAAATTTAAAATTTTTTTTAAGGTTGGTACCTTAGGGTGCACTTGATTTCGAGAGAGTCTTTTTTGAACCTCTCTCTCTCTCTCTCTCTCTCTCTCTCTCTCTCTCTCTATATATATATATATATATATATATATATATATATATATATATATATATATATATATATATATATATATATATATATATATATATATACACATATAATTTAAAATTATCACATATCCCTAGTTTTATTATTTTGATTATATTAAGTGAATATTTACATCATTCAATAAGTGGTTCAACATCTCCACATTAATTAATGGTTTTTATAGCATGTGTCCCATATGTATAAAATATATTATCTAAATTTTTTTAAGTGTTAATTTATACATCAAACGTAAAAAATATTGTACATTTAGAAAAATTACATTAAAATTTAAAACAGCTTGGTATGTATACTAACACAACATCAATTCACAATCATAAAATAAGAAAAACTTCTATCCATAGAAACAGAAAACTACTCAAATCATTCGTTTGTTTTACCAAAAAAAAAAAACCAACAATTTATTTGTTATTATTATTATTTAAATTTAAATTTAGTCAAAAATCGTGGATGACCAACTAAAGTTGATAAGTCAAAAAGAGAGTTGATGAAACTCTAAATTAATTTTTTCTAGTGAAACTTGGCTATTAAAACCCAGTTTTGCGGTTTTTAAAAACCCGATTTACCAATTATAACCGGACGCTAATAGTCATATTTCACAAAACCAAAAAAAATAATGTGAAAAAAAATAAAGGGACGAAAAAAACCGTGAAAACATATTGGTTTTTTCATGATAAACCATTCTATTAATTATAATTTTTAAGCAAAAGATACAACTTAAAATTTTATTCATTTTGATTGAAATATTCAGTTAATACATTCCGATTTAATTATACCTTTTGACTGAAACATATAAATATATAATTTTTTAGTGTAACAAAATATATAAATTTGATATATTTGATTTAATTATATACATAAACAATACAAACTTAATGGAGTTTTAAATCGAATGTATAAAATGCTGAATTCATATATATATACAAACACATACATATTAATAAAATATATGTTTTTAATTAAGAAAAGTAATGTTTTGTTAAGTTTATAAATGATATCTATATCATTAAAAGAGTAACTAAATGCCACATGTCATGCTCTCATTTAATTTGCCAAATGTCGCTCTCTCCTTTTGCCACATCATTTATTTAGATTTTATTTTTAAATTTTAAAGCAAATCAAATCTATGTAAATCTAATATGGATTAATTTAATAACTAACTAATTAAAATTAAGCAAACTTTATTATTCATATAATTATTATATTATACATATACATATATATATATATATATATATATATATATATATATATATATATATATATATATATATATATATATATATATATATATATATATCAATTTCTAAAATTACCCATGTAATACATGGGTAATAACCTGGTAATTTAATATGTCGTTATGTTTATATACTTCTTTACTCTAATAGGAAAATCAAAATTGATTAAGTTTATACATTTTGTTATACCAAAAATTATATAATTTGTTAAAACATTAATTATATGTTTGATTGAAAGTTATAATTACATCAAAAACACATTAACTTAACAAAATAATTTAATAAAAAAGAATACAACTTTAAGCTTTTAATTATGTTTAAAAATATAATTATATCTAAATGTATTAACATAATGAAATAAATCAAAATTTATCAAGCTTATATTTTTCTTTAAAAAAATGATATATTCCATTAAAACGTTAAGTTCATACGGTTTGGTCAAAAATTACCATCTAATCGAAACATATTAACTTAATAAAATAAGTAAATAGACACGAATAAAATTTTAATGTTATATTTTTCTTAAGAATTATAATTAGTGGAAATTATCGTACTAAAATAATTAGATCGGACCACATAAAAAAATAAATATACGTAAAAGCTTTATAAAAGTGAGATGTTTTAAGAAATAAATTAAATATATGTCAGAAACCAAGGTTGTCAAGATCGAGATCTTACCTAGGATCGTTTTTGTTATTGCAAGATCGGGATCGTAGGATCGGATCGAAATTAAATATTATATATCACAGTATTGTATCATAAACAAAATAGAGTCATTTCATACCCATTCTTTCAAGGCACGTATATAGTGCCGATTTGATGAAACAAGAATCACAGTCATGAGCAGGACTATATTGGTACCTTGGATGCAAAAGATATGTAGCTAGATGGAATGGCCTAACGATCCTACGATCTTATTAACGATCCTACGAAAACAAACTGTATGTAGGATCGGATCGTCGTACGATCTTACGATCTTGCTTACGATCCTATCCAAAATCGATCCTACTAGCGATCCTGATCGAAATCTACTTGTAGGATCGTACGATCCTACGATTTAAATCGCGATTTTGATAACCTTGTCAGAAACGTAAAATAAAAATTAATATATAAATTATTTTCAATTTAATTAATATAATAATTTAAAAAGTGTTATATATTGGTTAAATAAAAAATATAGAATAGAAACAAATAAAATTTAATTTAATTAGGGAGTTAGGGACCAATAATGAAACAATTAAAAGACGCAAAATTGGTATTTTGAAAAAGTTGACTAGATTAGAGACTAATAACGTGACAAGTTGCAAAACTAAAGGCTATTAATGAAACTAAAAGTCATTAGGGACGAAAACCGTTTCATGAAACCATAAGGACCATTTATGTAATTTACTGTAAATTAAAAAAAAAAAAAAAAAAAAAAAAGAGACTGCTTACTTAAGATTAGTGATTAGTGAACTAGCATCTAGTGTATATGTTTTGTAAGCATTGAGAAGCATATAAAAGAAAACACATCTAATGAACCTAAAAATGATTCTTATTGCTTCCCATAGCTCTCTCTACATATTTCCAATGGTTGGACAAAAAAAACTTACCTGATACAAAACCAATTCTATGAGTTCGGATTTGCTCTTTGCATTTTGACCTTGTCTCAGACCGCCCTTGCCGTTGACCGGTTCATGGGCTATCAATACAAGTATACAACAAACTACCGGTTAGCGAAACCAGACATAACTTCGGCTTAAGAAATCAATTTCATGGTTTTGAGGATTTGTGTTCTTAACAACTTTGGTCTTTATTTTTCACTTTTATTTCTAGATTTGGCAACATCCAACTGACTCTGGACCCACTAGTACACCCTTAAAGTAAATAATTCAATCCATCTTTCATTGATCGCGTGTTACTCCTGGCCTTTAATCATCAAACATAAAAAAGTAAAGATAATTGTAACAAAATTTTAATATAAACAACATACATATATACTAAGAATGCAAACAAAATCATCTCTGAAGAGTTCCACAGAGTAAATTCCATCAGACAAATGGGTTATTTGGTCTAACTTGTTGACAAGTTAGAGAACACTAACCTTGAAAGCCGACCCATAAATATATCAGCTAGGCTGGGGAACTCTAAGCCACAAACAATGACTTTTGAGAAACAGAGTTGATAAAAACTAAGTACCGTAATTTTTTAGTTAATGACGTACCAAATCAAGACTCAAGAGCGAGTATTGGCTCCTGTTTTAGAAGGATATAATCGGTTCTTTGACCATTCTTCTAAGGCTTTGCGGTGGAGAGCATTCATTCGGATATATGGTCGTTTTTCTCGGATAAATTTCTCAGCATTTTTCCAGTCATCAACCACACCCAAAGTCACCAATAAAGCACACATGACCGCCACACTTCTTCCATGACCTGAATTGATCATGTAATATGAATGATGAATAAAAGTATGCTACCAGGAGAGGATGTATTAACCATAAAAATTAGAATCCAAAATTCTTAAATGATTTAGTATATTTAATGACAAGCATAAGATGCATATTTGACAAACTACCATACACCAAAAACCAAGACTAGATGAAGAAAGAAAGAAGGATATAACTAATATTAAAGGGTTTTTTAAAACATTGTGGTTCATAATCAAGGATTGTTTATTCTTTGAATTATTATATCTTCATTCAAAGTTGCAATTTTTATAGGACCAAAGAGTACAATAAGGAAAATCCATTGACGTTAATAAAAGATATAAACCTTCATCTCATTCCCAAAAAGATATGCCACAATTTTCCTTTTTGGGTTCATCTAAAATAAAATGCATCTTTTCCATCTTTCATAAAGTTATAATCCAAAATTTCATCTTTTTCTATTGATTCACAAGTGATTGATAACATTGATTATTATCCACAAAAGTATAGTATTTTGTGATGATTAAAGTGTAGTCTAGAGTCTCTAGACAAGTAGACATTTGATAAATAACTAGTTTATTAAAACGTGTCAACTAAAATATTGCAATTCTTTTGTGATGAATAACTAGTTTATTAAAACGTTTCAACTAAAACACTGCAATTCTTTTGTGATGAATGGACCCATTTTTTGTGTGGAGCTACACTAATTTATGCTTAGGGCTTATGCATTTACAAACTTTTAACAAATTTAAAGTTCTTCCATCAGACACGAAATCTAGCAATCTCACACAATGGAGAACCCTTACGGGTCGTTTGGTTCACAAATTCTGAAGGAGATTCCTAATCTGATGAAAAAGGAATGAACATTTCATTCCTATGGCATGTTTGGCTGTCAAATTCCATGGAATGATAATTCTCTTTCAAAAACAATCCCTCCACGAAATGAATGAGTTTTCCATGGAAATTACCAAAGAATGAACATTTCATTCTCATGGCATACCGTCTCTATTCACTCATACCTACCATATCGACCCGACCAAACCCCACTTACCCTACCTATACCTTATTCACCCCACCCCACCCCACCCCACCTACCCTACCCTACCTTACCACATCTACCCTAGCCACCTATCATACTAAACTTACCACATTTCTTCTCACCTTTACATTACACCCACCCTAACCTATCATATCACAACCCTGGTTTTAACCCACCCTACACACCCTACTTTAACCCCACCACATCAGATACTATTTTGCTTATGTAATAAGCATTAATATTTAATGTTATCATTTTTAGAAATTTAAAACAATTTGTTTTATCAAGAAAAAAAATTGTTTTATGAAGTAGAAAAATAAAAAAAATAACATACTTCTTAAATATTTTTATACTTCAAAAAAATTTGAAAAATCATCAATAATATATTTGGTTATTTGTCATAATCATATTCCAATTCCTTTGACAAATTTATAAACCAAACAGAAAACAACAAGAAATTGAATCTGAATTTCATTCTTTTCCTGTCAACCAAACAAGTTACAGTAGTTGTATTCATGCAGATTCAATTCCTTCAAGAATTCCATTCCTCGAGTAAACATTTTGCAAACCAAACGCCGCTTTAGTATGAAGATTCCGAATATGTACTCGCATGAACTTTGGCATCTACTTACGCACTACACATCTCATCGTGATACTAAAGACACCAACAAATACTCTAAAGGGGCATTTGATTCGTAAATTTTTTTTCCCTAATATTTAAATTCTGTCAAAGGATTTACATTATGCAGCATTTTCAATAACCAAGATTTTGTCAAAGAATCTGCATTATCCTTTAGGAAAGAATTGTTAATCAGAAGAATGCAAGTTAACTGGGATTTAAAATCGTACTAGGGGGAAGACCGAGTTTTCAATAACAAAGAAGCAAGGGATTTAAGAAATCCTCTGTAACCAAACATAGAATTTTAAATGTAAATCCCAGGAAATCCATGAACAAATGCCTCCTAAGGTGCCGTTTCGATTGATGGATTTATTTAAGGGATTTGGATTTTACAAAGATTTGGAATTTTGAAATCAATGAATTTGTAAATCTGGTTTGTTTTGTCAATACTTCAAAGGATTTGAAATGCATAAAATAATAAATGACATAATTTCCCTTACGAAAAATATATACACAAAAAAACCTAAAATCAAGATTACTACAGTTTCAAAACCTTAAAATCAAGAACATATTTAATCAATACATCCAAGAACCTAAAATGAAGAACGAAGCACATATTTAAAACAAAAGATCAAGATCCATAAATAGATTTAAAATCTAAAATCAAGATCCATGAACAAATTCGAAACCTAAAACCAAGATTAAAGAACATCTTAAATCAATATAGTCCTAAAAAAAACCCTAACCTGAACCTAAAACCGGTCCCAAAATTAAAAACGCAACCTTAAATTTGAAGGTAGTATGGACCAGAATTGAAGCATTGAATGTCGACAAGAGTGGAAGCGATCGAGAGGGAGAGGTGAAGTATCAATGGTGTTGAAGCTAAGAGGAAGAAGGAGACGTGGTGAAGACGAGTGCAATGAGCGAGGGAGACGAGAGGATGGTTGACGGTGTCAGTGGTGAGTAGACTAAACAATGAGCAACAATGGTGAAGCATGAGAAGACCGATGGTGAACCAGATGGCGAGCATCAATGCTCTCTCATTCTCCCACTCGATCATTCGTTCGCAGTCATTGCGGATTCTGCTCACCATCGTCGACCATCATCAATCTGCTGTTAAACGATCGTTATTCGATTCTTGTTTCAACATCAATGTTTGAACTGCTCACCACAGTCAACCACTCTCTCTTCTCCCTCGCTCTGTCGCACATTGCTATCGTCTTCACCACCACACTTTCTCCCTCTTGGCTATAACAACACTGATGCTTCGCAAGTCGTCTCCCTCTCGATCGCTTCCACTCTTGTTGACATTCTATGCTTCATCAATCATCACTGAACACCACTAATGAACTGAAGGTTAGGTTTGGGTTTCAATTTTGACTGATTTAGGTTTAGGTTAGGGTTTTCAGTTTTGGGAGTATATTGATTTAAGATGTTCATGAAATTGATTTTGCATTTCGAATTTCTTCATGGATCTTGATTTTAGATTTCAAATCTGTCCATAACAATCTTGATTTTCGGTTTCAAATATGTGCTTCGATCTTGATATTAGGTTCTTGGATGTAATGATTAAATATGTTCTTATAACTTGATTTTAATGTTTCGAATGTGTAGTAATCTTGATTTTAGGTTTTATTGTGCATTAAATTTGGTCATATTTTTCTCATCAGTGCAATTAAGTCATATATTATTTTATGCATTTCAAATCCTTTGAAAAATTGACAAAACAAACAAAAGTTACAAATTCATTGATTTAAGATTGCAATTCAAAATCTCTGTAAAATCCAAATCCATTAGATAAATCCATCAATCCAAACAGCACCTAAAGAATTTTAAATTCAATCCCTTCAAGTTTTTAAACCCCACATTCCAAACGCCATAGTGCAAAGTTTGACTTGAGCTCGAGATTGAAACTTGAAACTCAACTCGAGCCTAAATTTCCTAGCTCGTGCTCGAACTCGATAAAAAATATTGATACACTCGAGCTCGACTCGATAGATTATTAAATGGAACTTTGTAATATATAAATCAATGGCTTAACGACTCGATTCGACAAAGCTCGGCTCGACAAATAACTTGCATCTAATATTTATGTTTAAAAGTTCTAAATAGTATAAGCTCGATAATGCTCGTGAGCCTCACAAGTAGGGTAGTTTAGCCCTCGATCTCAACTCAACAAACTACTTGACTAGCTCAAGCTCGACTCGCCTTCCATCGAGTGGATTTTGAGTATTTTTCGAGACTATCTCGAGTAGTTCGTGAGTTGGCTTGACTTTACACATTATCTATACATCCCACGAAACAACAATGGATACTAAAAGCACCAACAACTGTATAAACGATCACACGTATAATTATACTAAGCATCAAGACCTCAAGAAGTATAATGAGAATGAAATTGTTTACCATAAGCACAATGTATGAAGATTGGAATATTCTGAGCTCTCTTTCTACAAGCCCACCGAACAGCTGATTCAATAGCACCTGGATCAGGCGACCTTGTATCCCAAGTTGGAATACACAAATAACCATTTCCAGATATACCAAAAACCCTAGGTAATTCACAAGTACAATCTATAATAGCAGGGTTACCAGGGGGCATTTTTTCCGGCGAAGAAGGCCATCCACCAACGTACAAACCCTTAAGCACCTCACTATAAGGGGCTTCCTTACTTTTCAACCTTCTAAGTGCTGAAAACCCTCGGACAAAATATAAGTAAGGACTAAACATAAATAAGGACCAAATTGGGAATGATCCGTCTGTGTTTTTCCCCAGAAGCATTGGTAAATTGATCGAAGGGTGTGAAGCAAGGGAAACAAGCAGTGATACTAAAGCTGCATATAAGAAGGGAACTGACAGTAAAGTAAACCCTAGAATTCTTAGATATGCGAAAATTATGAATAAACTGGCTGATTTCAATCCAATTAGAACAGATAATCCAACACCCATTTCTGATGCTGAATCAAATTAAGATGGAAACGAAGAAAATAAGAGGAAAAATTAAAAAGGGGTTTGTTTGATTCACCGGAGAATAGATTTTCTGATCAAATAGGTTTGCTCCGCGTAATTGGGGATTTGGGGAAGCAAAGATAAAGTCATAAAGATAACATTTTAGTAATTATTTTTTGGGTTTTTTTTTAAATAATCAAATTAATTTTTTTTTTTTGATTTAACAAAATTATGCTATTAGAACCTGATTTTTAATTTTAAAAAATCTTGGTTTACCAATTATGACCGGATTCTAGTAGTCAAATTTCACAAAATTAAAAAAATTTAACTTAGGTTGGGTTTTAGTATGAACCCACTGGTTCCGTGAGAACCACTTTAAAATTGATGAATTTTATGCATAAAATTATGCATTTGATGCTAAAATTTATACATTTTACAAATTTATGCATTTCATATAAATATTTACGCATATCATGATAATTTTCTTAACTTTATGTACGAATTTGTATATTTAATGTTCAAATTTGTGCATTTAGCGTATAATTTAACGAATTAAAAAATTTAAAGGTATTTTTAATGTTATATTATGATATTTATTAATATTGAAGACCAACAATGGTTTTAAGTTATAAATTTAATGTTTAAATTTATGCGTTTTTTTGTGGTTCTCATGGAATTAATAGGTCCTTACCTAAATCCAACTATATATATATATATATATATATATATATATATATATATATATATAATATGGTTCGTGTGAGTACCTAAAAAATGCAGAGTACCGTGAGTACCTGTGAACACACGGGTTTAAGATGTGAACTTGCTCCGAAAAAAAAGTTTTTTTTTTGAATTTTTTTTCATATTCATTTAGATACAAATAATATAAGGCTATTCGTAAAAAATTATATACATTTACACTTTCTATCATTTTAAAAGTCATGTGAACGTGAAAAAATTCATGTGAATATGCTTAGTTGTGAACACACGTTCACAACAGTATAGTTCATGTGAACACACACGTTTCACATAGTTCTAGTGTGTGTTTATGTGTGATCTTTTGCAAGTAGTCTTGTATTATTAATTTAAACATGATTATGAAAAAAAATTTCAAAAAAAATGATTTTAAGCGAGGTACCTCCGGTACTCCGCAAAACTAGTGGTACTCATTTGAACCCAAATCTATATATATATATATATATATATATATATATATATATATATATATATATATATATATATATATATATATATATATAGAGGGAGGTTCAATTGAGAACTTTTATGCATCGAGGTACAAAAGAACCCATATCAACCATTAGATCAAAAAATTGTATAGATTATATTAATGGCAAAAGGGTAAATAGTTGCACAATTTTATGCAACTTGTGCATTATAGGAACAAACAAGGAAGGGCATTTTGGGGAATGTGCATACCTCATTAAATCTAATATTTCAACAAATAATCAAATAATAAATGTCAAATAAATTCAATTGATACATTTCCAAATTTAACAAAAATTACCCAAATTCAAAAAAAGATGATGGATATGGATGCATTTCATCGTTAATCTTGTTTATCTATGCATCATGTTAAAAAAAGACGCATTTAACAAAAAAAAAATACAAAAATTCATTTATGCATCGTGTTCAACTTGTTCATCATTTTTTATGCATCGTGTTTGTCGTCCATATTCTTCATTGAGCCATGCATCATGTTCAACTTGTTCATCATTCATCTATGCATCGTCATTGTTCATCGTCCATTTATGCATCATCATTTTTCATTGTTCATCGTTCATCATCCATCTATGCATTGTCATTGTGCATCATCCATCTATGCATTATCATTATTCATCATTCACCATCCATCTATGCATCATGTTCTTCATAATTATCATCAGTTACCTCTCTTGTTCATGTTCATCATCATCGTAGTTCATCGTTATTCTTCGTCTTCAAATCATCATCACTAAGAAAATCATGAAGAACACGATTAGAGAGATAGAGAGAGAGAGAAATGAGGAGGAAAATGAGGAATGTAGTTAATATGATATTTTAATTCAAAGTGTAACTCCTAATTATCATTTGATGATTTTTAGAAATAAATTAATTATCATGTCTTTAGTTTTCCCTAAATGTCCTTTGTGCACCCTTGGTGGATTATCCGATGCACAAAAGTGCCTCGAGGTGCTCCGATGCATAAAAGTTCCCAATTGAACCTCAATATATATATATATATATATATATATATATATATATATATATATATATATATATATATATATATATATATATATATATATATATAGTAAATTACACAAATGGTCCCTTGGTTTTGGGGTATTTGTGGTTTTGGTCCCTCAAAGTTTTAAATTACACAATTGATACATAAAATGCAAACCTTTCACATAAATGGTCACTGTCGTTAAATTGATCTGTTAAGCTAGTTAACTCACGAGGGCATTTTTGTCATTTTCAACCATCTGCGTAATTTTCTAATGGTTTTTTTTTACTCTTTTGTAATTTATTTTTTTCTCTTTGTTTATGATATTAATATATTTTTATCAGGAATTCCTTGATGATTTTTCTTAGAATCCACTCACCGTGTGTGATCCTTCTTATCAATATCTGATCTTGCCGGAAACAATGGCGATCTTAGTAGATTGAGCATCTTGAAGGTGTTCTCGGAATCGATGATGGGTTATCTTAGATGGCTTCAAAATTATTTCATTACAATCCCTCTGATCTATCATTCTGTCTTGATTCTATGATTTCTGAGCTTAATCCCATCACTGAAACTGGATCAGCCATGATTGACGATTCCTTTCTTAACACCAACACCAATGTTGACTCTGCTTCTGCTTCTTTTTTTGTTGACAATCTACAGGTCATTCCAGGATATGCAAAAGTCGATCATCGCCTATGGACATTCGACCATCATATCTAGATCTGAGTTTGATTATGTTTCTGGTTCAAGATCTAAGTGTGATTAGATTTCCAGATCTAAGCTTTATGTGATTTTGGTTAGGCTTCTAGATTGTAAAAATTGTTGATATTGTCTCTTTCTTGTTCAGGTAATGGTTCGTTGTGTGTGTGTGTGTGTGTTTGTGTAAACCGATTAGGGTTCTTCGAGTACTGAGATCTGTGTTTATGCGTTCTTCGTGTTGGTGGTGGTGGTCGGAATGGTCCCAGGTGGTGGTGGTGTTGGTCAAAGTGGGTGGTGACATTTAGAACAGTTCCGAATTTGGATTAAAATTCCTAAGTTGTAGGCTTCTAGGTTTTTTGTTCCAGATTTAAGGTTCCATTTTTGTTCCAGATTTAAGAGGTTTGATTTCTTAGCTCCAAATTTGATTTCTTTATGTGTTAGATGATAAAACAATCTGGATTTGTTTTAAAGATTTCGATTTGATTTCGTTTTTCTATTTCGTATAACGGTGGTGGTTGTGGCGGGCGAAGTGATTGGGGGACCGATGGTGGCTCGCCGGAGTTGACGGTGGCGGCTGACCGGAGGAGGATGAAGTCTTCACACTGAAAACATTTTAAACTTAATAATAATAGTAATAGCAATAATAATAATTTTTTATTTAAAATCTAATTAATCTTAAAGAAATAAATAAACCATTGAGTAAATTACATAAATGGTCCCTGATTTGAAAATGACAAAAATGCCCTTGTGAGTTAACTAGCATAACGGACCAATTTAACGGCAGGAACCATTTGTGTGAAAGGTTTTCATTTTTTGTACCAGTGATATTTTTTAAAACTTTAAGGGACCAAAACTATAAATACCCCAAAACCACATGGATCATTTGTGTAATTTACTAGTATATAAATGATAGTGACTAATACTTAAAAGTTTTCTTAAACGTTCTCCATGGCTCCACCTCTGACAAGGGTCCACTTCACAGAGAGAAACAAAGTTGGTTAACGTGGACTCCACCATTTAAAGAATTTCGAGTCTTTTCATTTTATTAACAACGTTTCTTTAATAAACACGTTGTAGGCTTGTAGCCAAAGGTTTGCAAGGGTCAGAAATTGAATTCTACCATATTAGGAACCCAAAATTTTAACAATTAAAATTTAGGTGCTACTTAATGCACCATACTCTACAACAAATAATATTTAAATCAATTATTAATCTACATCATTTTTTAAGAAAAAGAAAAACCATACACCCAATCATAAACAACAATTTATTTAAATTATAAGTTAAAATTATAGGGTATGGTGCATGACAAAAAAACCTTAAAATTTATAACTGGATTGGATGGTATTACTACCCATTTGATTAAGTTTCAGTTTCTTCTACCTTTTATAATGAAATATGCAGAATCAGATTGGACCAAATTGAATCGAAAACTGATATGGCTTGTCAATTTTTAAGTGAATCGAAACCCTAATTTGTATCTTGAAAACGTGAACTTTTCAAAAACATGTCAGATTTTTAACAACAGATGTTAAAAAAAATCGTTGAATGTTTCTACTACCAATCAACCTCGCTTTTAACGAGATAAATGGTTTCATACGGTAAAATTTGACTTGACATCATACGTAGAATATAATAAATAATGTGTCACGATAATTATATGAAATTGTCACTTTCATCTTCTTCAACATCATCTAGAAAGTTGTATTAATCTATGTATATCAAGAATTATTCCTTATCATGATGATGTTTCTTTGTACACAAAACAAACACGCTACCAAGTTAGGTTACATACCTTCCATCGGTCTACATTTTACATCTTATTAAATGACAATCACATATGATATATCAAAACTGAATCATGTAAACGAGTCATCTGAAACGACAAATTTTGAAAGCATGGTACACACTTAATATTTGATTAGTTGTATGTCCTTAGATAAGCCGAAGTGCAATTAGGTCATTCTTTCTTCAAAAATTGATGTCCTTCGTCTCTTCCAATTATTGTTGGAAAGGTGAACGACATGTGTGTTGAAGGTCATTATCATTCATTTGCAGCCGGCCCTGAGGGGAGGAGGGGCATGTGGGCTACCACCCGATGCATCAAAACATGAATGAATATTAACTTTTCAGTCCAATCTATCTATAAATACTATTAAAAGAGTAACATTTTACCACTTGTCAACATCTCGTGATGCCAAATGACATTTTCTACATTTGACATTTGTCAATTATATTTCTAAATTAACACTTGACTTTAAGTTAATTATAGAAATTTAGAAGTAAATCTCATTAAAATCTTAACAACCAAGACCAAATTTACCCTCAATATTTTTTTAACATATTATTTTCAGATTTTTATTTTACAAAAAATTATATATATAACTTTAGATGTATATTATCTTAATAAAAATAAGTTGTTAAAAGTAACCATGTAACACATGCGTTAATAAACTAGTAAGTAATATATTAGGCTCACATGTGCATTTTTTATTTTTTTTTACCCAATAATTGACCATATGTTGTATTTTTAAAAATACATTAGTTTTCTATATTGGCCAAATCTATTTAAAAAAAATAGTATGTTACATTTTAAATTTTTTAGAAAAGACTTATTTTCTTCAATCTTGCCCTGCACATAAAAATATTTAAGACCGACCCTATTCATATGCAGTGTCAACCATTTGCCACATCATACAAATAGAGATACATGCATCTTGCTCGTCTATAAACAAGACATACACATGTTCGACTAACTGGTCAAGGTTTTCTACCTTTTTCTATTGACCTTGATAGTTAATATCAAATTACTGACTTAATCGTTGAAATGATTATCCTGGATAAGAGTGTGATTGAGTTAAACCAACTCACAAGTTACTTGATACTAACTTGAAAAATATTCGAAATCAAACTCGTGATAAGTCGAGTCAACCCGAGTCCGCCTATTAAATTACCGAACTAGTGAGCTTGCAAGCCTAATGAAGCTTCATAGTCAAGTAGTAGGTCAAATCGAGTCATTAAGCATTGAAAGTGTATGCATGTAATGCAACAATGTGTTTATCTAAAAAATTCACTGTGTTCATCGTTACAACGTGATCCATCAACATGTTCATCATCAACATCTTCTCTATAATGCTCCCCCTAATCTCTCTTACTCCCATCTCTTTCTCGGCCTCACCTTGCAGTAGGGGCAGTAGGGTTACGCAGAATAGAAATTGTTTCCCTTTGATTTGAGAGAAGATTGGTGTCATAAAAAACTGATTAATGCATGGAGGCTTGGTTAGAGATCATGGGATGGAGAAAAAAAGAAAAGTGATGGAATGCATGAAGATTAAAGAATGGACGACGGCGAGAAGAAATTGCAGGGAGAGTCTACGGGAAAAAAACGTCGACTAGGGTTAAAGGTGGTCGATGGGGAAAGTGAGAAAGAGAGCGAGGTGAGGGGTAGTGATATTAGGAAAGTTGTTTAATGGATTGATTTGTTTCCTAATCTAACTAACCTATTTAAAAATAATTAATTAATTGTCATATAATTATTATTCTACAAATGCCATTAATGCACCATTGGTAGGTATTCTGATGCATAAAAACTTCCTAAGGTTTCCCGGTGCATAAAAGTTCTTTATTGAACCTCAACACACACACACACACATATACATATACGTGCACACACACACACACACATGTACATATACATATACGTGCACACACACACACACACACATATATAGGGTCATGTTCCATGAGAAAACATATGTATCGATAACCTCAAAAGAACCAACCAAAACCCTTAGATTAAATGATCATTGGTGCTGGTGCATCACTTCAAAACTACAAAATTTAAAGAAATTCAAAAAGAATAATTTGATGTCGATGCATCTAATGTTCATCTTTCAATTCATGATGTATTTCGGGTTCTTCCTCCACATCTTCGGCCATATTCATCTTCATCTTCATCACACCATCATGCATCATCAAAATTGTGATGCATTTTCATCGGATTCATCTTCAAACACGATGTGCGATGGAGGTGGTGTGGTGGCGTTCGGAAGAAGGAGAAAGGGGAAGGCCGACGAGAGAGGGAGGGGGTTGCCGCGATGGTGATGGGGTGGGGGGGTGTTGCAGCTAGGCCGCTGAGAGAGATGGCGACCGGGTGGTGGCCGCCGGCCTAGAGAGAGGGGGAGAGAGATAAGGGTGAGGGAGAGAAAATGGGAGGCATAAGTGGAATGTTGGTTGAATTGATTTAGTTTCCTAATTTAATGAAAATAAAATTAATTAAATTAGATTAATATTAACTATTCCAATATTGTTTTTAATACATTTTTGGTTCTCCATGGTGTATGTGTGTGTGTGTAATTGTAAACAATATATTCGTTGTGAACAAATAAAAAATACATATAATTATTCGTATATACCAATAAGTGTTTGTAACAATATTCAAATGGTTCATAGAAGTGTTCACAATAAGATTCATAACATTCAAAAGATTCATAAAAGTGTGTAACAAGATTAATAGGATTCAACAAAATTCAAAAGATCCAATAAGATTCATAAGTTAATAGAAAGGTTCGGTAGTATCTGCAACAAGATTCAAAGTCATTTTGTGGTTGTTCATAATGTTCACAACGAATAATGTGATCACAAAAGATCTTTAGTGTGTGTGCATAGGTATAAAAAGTACCACTCAAAATTGAGGGCACCCGAAGGTACTGTCCCTAAATAAACTTAAATTAACATTAACACATGATATGTGAAGTCAGATACATTTACCAAGTCTACGTCCTTACAATTTTTGTGAATGATCATGCATATTTATGTGGATGATCATACAAGTGAATGATCATTCACATGATTTTTTGCAACTATTTCACAAGATTTATTTTTCGAATCTTATAATTCACAAGAGGACGCGTTCGATACTCTCGATTATTTAGAGTACGCTCATGATCCAGATTCTCTCTCTCTCTCTATATATATATATAGAGAGAGAGAGAGAGAGTGTGTGTGTGTGTGTCTGAGAGAGAAAAAGAGAGTGAGTGATGTTCAAAGAAGAACCATAATGCATCGGGAAATCAAAGGAGAACTACAAATGCATGCATCATGATTCTCGCGTGATGCATCACCTTATCCAATGATTATAAAGTGGTTCCCCGATGCATTATGGTTCTCCATTGAACCCTCCCCTGTATATATCGAGTCTAGCTTAAGATTATCGGTACCTTTAATGATTTTTAGTTCGAGTCCGAGTCGGGCTTGACACTTCCCGATTTGATTTCTCCCCTAAATTTCCGGACCACAATCTTGGATAATCACACTAACAAATGTTGTAAATGCAGGAAGTATAATCAAGAAGTGTTATCAGATTCAATTGTTCTCGACTCGTTGAGATAATGATATAATGCTTATTAGATTGGGCACATAATTCTCATCTATGTAAAAAATATCTCTTCATATATCAATGCAACCCTAAGTAAACATCACTACTTGGTACGCAAAAGATTCAGTTAATGAAACAGACAGATTAAAATGACATCATTTTACACTATAAACCATTTCAAAATTTGACAGCATACTAAAAGGTATGCACAAAGAATCACATTAGGTCATCAACTTATAAAAGGAAATTAAATTTTTCACAATGTACCTCAAATACATTTAATGAATGTTCATAGTGGTTCGACCTTTAAAGTTGTAACTATCACGAAGAGAAACAATCCACTAAATGAATTGAAACCACAACGACGAGAAGCATCATATAGAAGTTCTGGTCCATATCTTATTAGTTTATGCACCAACCTATAACCAGGAAAGAAGTACTATAATCCAAGAGTACTTACATGTTATGGCTCCATTTTATTCAGGCTTTTTACATGTAATGATGGAGAATTTGATTATATCCTTCTTAAACCCTTCAATCATCAATGGCATTACCATTGCCCCTCTTATGGTCTTCCATCCTGATAAATTTGAATCAAGAAATGGTATAAGGGAAACAAAAAACGATCATGTTACCTAATCATATAGGCTGAAATTAGGAGAAAAAACAAGTTTGTGTTACCGCTACGTAGCAATGAAGTGATGCCCTTCCAAGATAAGGCTGTTTTGATCACAGCAGGCCAAAATGGCGCGACATTACCTGACCAGTCAGCTGCTTTGATGTCCTGAAAAACGCAGACATTAGAACTGCAGCTGGTTTTGTGTTGGCAATGATGACGGGTTTACCTGAAGAGAAAGGGATTCCAATAATTTAACGTAATCTGCAGTAGAGCACCAAGCAGGAAGATAAAAGCTGGAACAAATCTTATTCAAGATCTTTTCTTCCTCAGGACGCAGGGACTTTTCTGTAGGGGAAAGGTCCCTATGGCACCATGTGACTATGATAATAGTGGCTCCTGGGGCTGCAACTCGAACCAACTCACTAACAAACTGTCAATTTGAAAACCGACTAAGTTGAATAATAACTCGGGTATGTCCCCCAGTGAATTTAACTTGAAAGGAAAATTTCAGAAGATTTGTCAAGCTAAACAAGAACCTTTTGTTTGTCAGGCATGTGCTCTCCGCTCTCCATTGACCAGACCAGATCAAACTTTCCATCAGGAAATGGTTGGTTCAAAGCATCTGCAACTTGAAATGAAACCTGATAGGTTTTCATGGTTAGTTCAAGAACTCTATGCTTATACTTTTCAAGACTGAAACAACCAAGATACTATGCTCAGAAATGGGGCCAAATTCCTTCATCAATGCTATTACTTAAACGAAAACCGAATACCAGTTAACTTCACTAGTTCAGCAATAAATTGGATCGGTTGTGCAAGTTAAATATTTCTTGAAATGGTTATATAAAACTGATGCTCGTGAAGTTCAAATACAATGACTGATGTACTGTGATATATGTTCACCCCTGCATTACTAGAGACTTGAGATTCAACTTGCACTTCAACCATACCAGATTACATCAAAATCCAATTAACTCGCACAAAAATTATCGAGTAATTGATTAAGTAAAAATCCTTGGTACCTTATCTGCCAATCCTTGGGCAGCAGCTAGGGCCTGAGCCCTCTCGGCTTGCACAGGGCTGAGGGTGATGCCATGACATTCGGCCCCATACTTTCTTGCTAGGTACCTTGAGCTCCCTCCTATGCCACATCCAACATCAACTATGCTTTTAGGCTTCTTTTCTGAATCTTCTGCAAGGAAATTCATACAAGATAACGAGCAAAACAACAAGTGAAGGAGTGAGAGTCATGTGACTGGTTAAGTACAATTCATTGTGAAAAGTAATCGTAATTAAACAGTAGGTAACAGTATAATTTCCATATGATTTCTCTTCCTGTGATGTTTTAGATATAATTCAATCTAGAACTTTAAAAATCAAATCACGATTGATAAAAAATCTATCAAAATTAACAAATAACAAAAATAACCGTAGAACGGATTAAAACAATGGAAGTAAGTTGAATATGAATAGGAATGCAAAAGCCTCCGCTCCAGAAAAGTTCAGGACCAATTTTATCTCTATTGAAGTAATCATTAATCAATGATACTTCTCTCAGTAACCAATTATGAAGTTACGAGGAGCAATCAGAAAGAGATATAAAGCATGAAATCTCCAGATTTCAATAGAGAAGTTGTATTTTCAGGCAGATAAAGGATTGAATCGAAGAAAACCAAAACAGAAGGAGATAATGAAATGAATACCAGGAACCGAGGCGAAAAGCAGAGCTTCTTCAATCATACGGATCTGAGCAGAGCGGTGGTCGGAGAGTTCAACGACGGCATTAGTTTCGTAGAAGCCGTGATGCATGTGTTCTCCCCATATATTCTCCCAAATCCCCGACGACTCGTCGTAGAACTCTGCTATACCTTTCTTCAGCTGTTGCTGTTTATCAGTCACTGCGACAGCCATCGCCGCCGCAGCTGTTACGTCAGCAGCTGCAGTCGCCATAACTCCTTTAGTGAAAACTGAAGCTCCCAGACTACCTCGTGATGGTGTTTATATCGCATCGCGTCAATGAACAACGCACGTAGTAGTAGTTGGAGAACCCAAAATTAGGGGTGGCAACCTGTCAATTCTGGACCATTTTTTTAGAAAAAAATGTTATGAAAATTTTAAATTTAATTTAATTTTAAAGAGAAAGAAAAAACGGCATTGGCTTACTCCATGCATGTAAATAATAAAGTCTTTTTACTACAATTAAACATAACACTATAGTTTCAAAAGACAACTCAAAACATAAGTATAACTAAAATCATAATTCTAATTGTGTAAGAAAGAAAATATTGCAATAATAAATGTTAAAATAGGACTAAACAAAATTTATTAAAATAAAAAGGCTAAATAAAAGATAACGCTAAGATAATGGTGTATTATGAAAAATTTAAATTTAAAAAAAAAACGTCATTGGCGTTCCTCATTTGATAAATGTATATGTATAATGCATGGATTTATATCAAGTATCAAATATATTATTATAAATTTATAACTATCCAATAAAAGGTTTAACACGAGTCTCATAGTTTTTTTTGTACAACTAAACATACACACACCCATCTAAGCTTATTTTTAGATACATCTTTGTTCATAATGAAACTGTTGTTATTTTAGTGTAATTCTTTGCCCAGGTTTATTGGTTTTGGTAGGAACTATAACGAGTTTAAGAGATGTAGAATGCACACTTGTATAAGTTTGGTCAAAGTCAATACCCAGACGTTAAAGCAAAGGTCAAGGGAGCTGCACCACCTTGCGGGGTCCAAGGGGTGGAGCCCCTGACGGTTTTTTTTTGTTGATTTTAAGAGGGTAGTTTTGGTATTAAATAAGAAAACGATATTTTATATTTTTTAAAAGATAAAATAAATTTAAAATAATCATTTGGATATATATGTAACATATAAAGCTTTAGAACGAAATACACACACATAATAAGAAAGTTTGCAAAGATTCATATATAATATTTAAAGTTTACAATGATATATTTGAAATTCTTTGATTTTTTAAATAATCGTACATATAAAGCTATTATAACAAATTTTATTGTTGAGTACATACTTGGTACCCGATGTTAACCTAAAGCACTGCTTTCGTTATCTCTGCCATGTCTGTCTACACAACAACCATTCATCTATTCATACATTTCTTTATCCAAACATCAGTGACATTAAGTACCACCATAAATACATTTTCTTTTCACCTCTACAAAATGATCAAAAGATAATGCAAAAACGGCTGAAATTGAAGATAGTGATGGAAGAAATGTTGTTACCGGTTATGATGTTATTTAACTATATAATGAGAATAATTTTAAAAATAATATTGTTAAATATACAAGTTAACAAAAGTACATAATTGTTAAGTGTCATTAACCTCTTTTGAAAAACCTAATATTATTAATTAATTACTAAAAACACACAAAATGCCTATTGCAAATTACAAAACACCAAAAGAGTCACATCTTCTCTTTGTAACAAACACAAAAACAACCAAAGCAAATATGACCACAAACAAAAATCTACTTTCCTTTTGTCTTTTCACTTTTCAGCATGTGCCTGCAATTTTGATAAAAACTCCTTCGTAATTATCGAAGTCAGTCGCCTTGGTACATTCTTACTCCTACGTACAAAATTTCCGAAAAATGCAATTGGTACAGGGTGTTTGGATTTGCGTTTGAAAAGTGTTGTAGCGTTTTAGAAACTAATAATCAGATAATAGCCGTAACAAAAAGTGTTGTCATAAATGTAGTGTTTGGTTTAGCTTATGCTGTTTGCTATCATAATTATCAAATACTCAATAATCATGTTTTTAAAGTGTTTGGATTTGCGTTTATACTTGTAAAATGACCAAATAATCATTTATTAAGCAAATAATACATTTTTTAACTTATGAAAAAGTGTGGTAAGATTAACTTTAAACGCAAATAATCACTTATTAACGTATGCAATCCAAACACTTTAAACCAATTATTTGCGTTATTGTAACGCAATAAACTAACAATCACGCTCATAACGCCAAAACCAAACACCATCTTATGATTTTGACACGTTACATGGTCTATAAAAAGACATTGATATTAATTAAAAGTTATAGTTTATAATTCTTTGAAGGGTAAAAGATTAATTTTGTTTAGTTAAAAGCTCAAACTCGTTTTGAAAACTACTTCGGGTATGTTTGACACGATTAGTTGGAGCTTCGAGCTGGAGCTTTTAGTAGCTAGAGCTTTTGGGAGCTATAATTTTTTGTTTTTATAAACGTGTTTGGTAAAAATAGATAATTTGTAATGGAGTTTTGTGTATCTCATCTTCAAACACCCGAATTTGATGGTTACCACTAACCACTTCTTAAATCAAGCTTAACATATATAAAAAATATTTTCTTAACAAAAAAGAAAATACTTTGTTTTATTGGTCATACTTAACTTCTATTTATTGTATTTGTTAGATTTTTAAGAACAATGATTTGAAGACATTTTGGTCCCACGATATTTAAATACAATTACAACTTCATTTAACTAAATTAATCAAATGAAAGAGTATTTTAAAAACATTGCGTGTATATAATAAAATATTAAATTATTCTTAATAGAAATTATTGTTCTTATAGAAGTATATAAATTATGTCTTGACATATTAATTGCATTTGACCATTTACGTACTAGATCTTAATTGTCCGCAATGAAATTGACATTTCAACATTCATCTATATAAGATTTTCGAATAATTATATTGACATTATGTTTATTAGATAGGTAAATCAAAAGGTTAAAATTAGATGGATAATTGGGTTTTAAAATCTCATCTAAACCGACCGAATTCCATATCTTATAAATAAAAAGTCATAAAATACATTATGTTTTTCAACATGATGATACTGATTCGGTCCCAGATTTTTTTTTATTTTTAGAAAGAAAAAAAATAAAAAATCAAATCAGACCGAACTGAACCGAACCAAACTTGGTGAATCAGAATGCCCAAAAAAATAATTTTATAAACCGAGAACCAGTCCAGATGTATGTAAATGGTACAGTTAAATATTCTATAATCATCATTTTACACTTATCATTATCATGTTTTTGATTCATCAAGTTTGTATTTCATTTTAGTTTTAGTTTCTAATATAATTCTTTTTATTTAACTCTATTATTATTATTATTAATTTAATTTTTTATAAATTAATATTTTTTTATACAATTTCTTATATTTTAATATATTTTTTAATTCAAATTGTAAGTTTATTTATTTATTGCTATTATTATAAACAATTGTATCAAGTTAAAAAATATTCATAATTCATTAGACCTCTTATCATATCTTATTTAATATAATATAAGATTATTTATTACGTTATATATTATAAGAACTAAAAAATTAGATCCATTTCGGTTGTTAGTTTTCCTAACGGAAAAAACTACGAACCATTTCATTTCAAGTTTTTTGCAAACACAAAAAGTATAAACCATTATGTTTTTTACTTGTTTTGAAAAAAAAAAAAATACTTAATCCATTTTACTTTTTAGTTTTTCCAAATTAAAAAATCGAACCATTAATTTGTATTAGTTTTTGAACGAAAAAAGCTATAAAACATTTCAATTCTGAGATTTCCATTTTCCAAACATAAAAAACTATGAACCATTTTGTTTTTTAGTATTTTCGAACGAAAAACCTACGAATCATTTCGATTTTTTATTTTTTCGAACAAAAAATGCATGTTATTCAGTTTTTTAGTTTTACCGAACCAAACTGAACCATTCCGTTTTATTAGTTTTTTTCGTACCATTTCTGTAACACCCTGCCCGAGCACATAAATGCCACGTCAACTCAATACACAGGTGGCAACATCTCAATACTCTATTTAAACACATGTCATAGGATAACTCGAAATCACTGACAATTTAAACTTTCACATAATTGTCATTAACACATAATCCACTAGATTACAACATCCCCAAAAGATGCTAACGCAGCCAACACTAACATAATCCCTAGCAAGGCAGATACACCGTCCTCGATTATCCGCAATTCCCTGTTCAGCAAACCCGGCTACCAATCTCTTTCCTGATACCCTGAACACGGAAGACTCGAATACGTAAGCTCGGAAGCTCGTGAGTACGCGAGGGTTAGACTCTGCACAATAACACATATAGCATGCACAATACAGTAATATCTCAACATATATGTGCAACTCGATGCATAACGCAGAATATCTCAGCATATATGTGCAACTCGATGCACAACACAGAATATCTCAGCATATATGTGCAACTCGATGCACAACACATATCTCTGCTCAATTATGCAACTCAATGCATAACACATATCTCTGCTCAAAAGGGGACCACGTTCCCCAGCTAACAGGCCGCACACAGCAGCGGTTAGCTACTCAATAGGCACAGGAGCGACCTGGCAATATCACTGCTGTATATATACAGTCTCACATCTCGTGACTGGTTAGGGACAGTCAGCCTGCGCGATCACATATCGCGGACACCTGCACTCAAACACATATAACACGTATCGGGTAGAAGAGACCATACCTGCACGTTCCAGCTCAATCTCATACACATATCACATCACATACCACTAGATCTCGTCTCATGCACGTATAACATATATGCGAGAATAGAAGCATACCTGCTATTCGCGTCCCTGTCTCATTCACAATACACAATATACACGTACACGAAACTAGCTACACAATCATGACTCGAAAAATCATCCCGCGGTTTAGAAAAGGACTCGGGTACTCACCTGATCAATCCGCTAACCCCGAAATCTTTGACTCGGCTCAACTCGATTACTCGTCCCTGAAATCACACGGATCCCAACCGTTAGCACGAAATCACTTCAAAAGATACACATAACAACTTATAACCCAACTCATAACCGACCCGAAACCCTGAAACAATCCCAAACAACTCAATCCCACAATATCCCGAAGGAACCCAACCAATTAACGACTCGAGACTCTCTCATATTAACCCAATCACATTTCTTTCACAGACAGGAATCCGCGCCGCGCCCCCCAGTCATCGCGCCGCGCTCGCCCCCTTCTGCGCGTCGCGCCGCGGTCCCCTGCGCGTCGCGCCGCGACCTGTCGCCTGGTCGCAAGCCTGCTCTTCGATAACCATGGCCGAACCAAGGGGTTTAACCCCCCTCCACACGTAATTTCAGCAGCAAAATCACACAAAACTCATACATAAACAACCCATATACTTACAGAAACCAGTTCCACATATAATCCACACATATCTCAAGGATTTAGCCATTAAAACCACAAAATCTTACCTTTGAAGTCTCAAGAACACAAGGAAGATGAAAGGCAACTCAATTCTGCAATTTCTACACCTAAATCTCGAATTTGCAGTAGAATTTTGCTGGAGCTTCTCACACAGTTACACACACTCTCACCTCTGGGTTTTGGGAAAAAGAAAAGGATAAGGGAGGAAGAAAAGAAACAAAGCTCAACAATATATACGTCTTTATCCATATCCGGTTCCGAACCCATTAACCCGGACCCAATACTCAATTTTCACAATTAATACCCTTTTAACCCATTTAACTCCACGAACCCAAATATATAATTAATCCACTAATATAATTACCCGGAGACACGTAACTCGCAACCCGACACGTATATATCCACTAATCGGGTTCTTATTGGACCCACGCAATAATAATATATTAATTATCCACTAAAATAAATCCACGCAATAATTCTAAAAACGGGATGTTACAATTTCATTTCAACTTTTTATAAACGTAAAACCATTCTATTTTTTGAAACATAAAAATTATAAAGAAACTTGTCATGCTTATCAAGACTCCTTCTTATAAACCAATATTGGTTTGATCTTTTTTTTCTATGTAGGACAAGTTCTCACTTTCAACTTGTAGTTTTCACATTAAATATCAATCTTGAGCATCTAAGCTCATTCATCTTAGCTTCGTTTTGAACGTTTTTTGTATCATTACGAACCTCTATTTTCAAAGAAAACGTAAACCCATTAAATATTAATTATATATTATTTCACATGTAATTAAATTTTGTTCAAAAATACACATTTTTCTTAAAATTTTCCAACATGTATGGTTAGGTATAATAGTTTGGAAGTTATTTTAAAAGACTCATCAAGATCTAGTTGGTTCTCCATCTAAGGGATCTACAGTGACCAAGTTCTCATTTTTTTTTCATATAGCAAAAGTGATATACAAATAGAAGGGCCACTCCTGTTTAGCACATATAGAAAACGAAGACAATTACTTTAAAAAAATTAATAAATATTATGATATTCACTTCGTTCAAAATAAGTGTTTGTAATTTCTTTTAGTTTGTCCTAAAATAAATGTTTATTTCTTTAAATAGTTTGTTTTAATTTGTATGATTTCAATTATATCGTTGATTGTGAGGTCTAAAAACTTAGCTTTTAAAATATAATTAATATTTAAGGGTTAAATTGTCATTTGATTGATTAAACGTTGTAATCACTATGAATTCTTAAAATTATATTTTTTTTTATCTAATTAATATTTATTTTGAGACGAAAGGAATAATTGACAACTGAAAATAAAATTATGTCTTGAATTTGATGTTGCCTATTAAAAATGCATAACATGAATACTTTTCGCTAGAAAAAAAATACCTAATACACTTAATATACGTTAAGTACTTTCCCAAAAATGTATCCCCATCTTATGATAAATTCTTACTAGCTTGGATGCTTGATCGTCAAAAGTGACTCGATGACACTTGGACCATAACAATTTCCTACTATTTTAGCATTGGATCCAATTTCAATACAACAAAAAAAGGTCTACCTCTCACCTTGAAAACAACCGGTGTAATTATGTTCAAACGTTGGTGTTATATGTGGGATTGTAGTCTTGGGAGCCATCTTCGATGAATTTGAAAATACCAATCACAAATTCAAAGCTATAACAATTTAGAACGATACTTTTTAAACCAGACACAATTAACATCTTAACTCCGTAGATCATTCCAAACAAGAATTAGATCATTGTCCTCATACTTTCTAGTCTGATCTTAAGAATCGTGTACTTCAATCACTATATCAGTATATTGCAAATGAATTTATCTATTTATACCAAGGTTATCAAGATCCCGATCCTAACCGTAAGATCGTACGATCTTACAATCATAGTTCCAAAAACGTTCTGGATTGGAGTAGGATCGTAACCACTGTAAGATCGATGGTAAGTTCGGCGGTAGGATCGTAAGATCCCCCCCCCCCCCACCCCCCCACCCCATTAGATCTTTTTCCTTTCTAAACCTAACCTAATTAAAAGACGAGTGTATGATACTTTTGAATCTTTAAGGTTTAATATTTTTATTAAAATGTTATATAATTACTTTTTAGAAGTTGTTATATGATTAGTTTATGATGTAAAACTGAGTTATGGTACGAAGCAAAACTAATACTTTTTTGATAGAATTTTAGAAACCCGATTCCAATCTTGCGAAGACAAAAACCATCCTAGGTAGGATCCCGATCTTGACAACCCTGCTTTATATCATCAAACTCGAACGTAATATATTTCTTATACCATCAAATTATGAAAAATTGATGACCAACATGAATTACATAAAATCATCTTTCTTAAAAATACATTGTTCTCAGTTATTGGTGACCACAGTTTTGCAAAACAACGTAAGTTTTTCTCTTACTTTCAGACCACAAAAAAGTTAAAAGGACAAATTTTTTCAAATTTTATCAAGATGGGAATTTTTTTTCCCATCATTGAATATTTCCTATCTTTGGATGAAAAAAGTCAGCCTAAAATTGATGAGTGTAGGTGGGTGTGTTTGTGCAAAAGAAGATGAAACAAATACATCACGTCTGGTCCCAATTAAGACCAATTTGTTGCTTCCAACTCCAAGTATAGTAACCAGGCCAAACCACCCCCCCCAACCCCTCCCCCCCCCCCCCTCCCAAAAAAGAAAAAGGAAAAAACATCTTACAAGAAATCTTATTATTATGGGTTAATATTAAAAAAACATCCTTTCGTGATTAAGTCCTTAAAATATTTTATTCTTATTGTTTAAGTCTTTAAACTATTTTTGTCTTATTCAAAAATGTATATTTGAACTGTTTGACCGGTTACCAAACCAAAATACATAGGTACCAACCGGTATGATTCTCGGTTATAGTTTTTAATGATTTTCAGTTGTCAATTTAGTTTAATCCGGTTTTGTATTTATTTTCTTTATATAAGGTAGAGAAATTGAGATCAAACTGAAACCGGTACCAGTATCATCCGATCTGGTTCTCGATTTTAAATTTCTTAATTTTGATTATCGGTAGGTTTGGTTTGTTATAAACCGTTTGCACACTGTTACATTGATGAATACAAAATTTTTGAACCAAACTAATTTCGACCCTTTATCCAACATGATGGTTTTACCACCTCATGTGAAACACTTAAAATGAGAACCGGGAAATGGAGTTATATGGATATGCAAAATAACCGAACCCGAATAACTTATTCGAACCGAATCTTAAACGGGTTAACTGGGTCGGGTTATTCGATTTTTGGTTTTGTTAATCGGGTTAAATGATAACTGAGTAATAATTTCAATTCGGGGATCGGATAAGATTTATGTTCATTCGTGTACCCGAATAACCCGTTTGATTTTTAAATTTCTAATTTTAGTTAGAATTAGAATTTTTTATATAGAGTTAATTACAAAAATGGTTCTTGTGGTTTGTCCTAAAATTTGGATTTGGTCCCTGATCTTTCAATTTTGCAGAAACGGTCCTTATTTTCATAGTTTGTTTGCAATTTTGGTCCCTCAACCTATTAACTTTTCTAATATGACCAAATTACCCTTATTTTGATGCAAACTATAGGGACCATTTCTACAATTATTTTTTAACTCTTTTTTATTCTTAATTAAATAAATTATTTTTTGGTGTTACTTAAATTTAATAAACTATAAAAAAATAAAAGGATTATTTATGTTGGTTCAAAAATGATTTAGATATTTTTATTCCTAATTAATTTTAATTTTAATAATCAAAGTGTAATCCAATCAAAATTTATAATCGAAAAAATCATTTATGTTTAGAAACTATTTTCTAGAGGTTTCATATATAAAATATTATAAAAATATTTTGACTCTATAATTTTTAATTTTTGTTCATAAATTTATAATAAAAATATGTTTGTTAGTCAAATATATATTACTTTCTTCTAAAATAAAATTGGCCAAAGATTCTATTTTATAATCCGTTCACATTTGTATCAAAGCAAAGTGATAATGGTAAAATGATAATCTAAATGGTTAAAATTTTAAGGTGTCAGTTTAATCGGATTAAAATGAAAAGTCAAATTGAAAGATGAAAAAGATTAAAACCTATTTATATTTCTCGATTTTTATGTAAAGGTCTGACAAACCAAAGTTTGATAATTAAAGTTGTTAATCATGAATCTCAAAGATGTTATATGGACCTAAAATTTTAAATCGTTTTTTGTGTAATTAAAAATTAAAACGATAAAATAATTGATACGTTAAATAAAAAAAAATTGAGTTGTCTTAGACCATTTGGAAGTTTTTTTTAATGCGGTCAAATTAAACTTTAAATTTTTATTTATTTAAGTTCTTTAATAAATTTAATTTTAATTAAACCGTTGACTCATAAATAATTTTTTTTATAATTTATTAAAGTTAATTAACACTAAAAATAAAGTAGAGTCGATTACATAAATGGTCTTTGTGTTTTAATCAACATAAATATTTTTTTTTATTATAAATGTATGAATCAACATAAATAATTAAAGAGGAAAATTTTCTAATTTATGAAACCTTTAAAAAACAAATCCTAAACATAAATGATTTTTTTGATCATAATTTTTGAGAGGTTTACACTTTAGTTAAGACTAAAAATATTTAAATCATTTTTGAACCAACATAAATAATTAAATAAATTTTTTTTATTTTTTTATAGTTTATTAAATTTAAGTAACACTAAAAAATAATTTATTTAATTAAGAATAAAAAAAGAGTTAAAAATTTAATTGTAGAAATGATCCCTATGGGTTGCATCAAAATAAGGGTAATTTGGTCATATTAGAAAAGTTAATAGGTTGAAAGACCAAAATTATAAACAAACTATAAAAATAAGGATCGTTTCTGCAAAATTGAAAGTTCAGGGACCAAATTCAAATTTTAGGACAAACCACAGGGACAATTTTTGTAATTAACTCTTTTATATATAAAAATGTAAAGATCTAAATACTTAATTTTAATATCCAAACTATTTAAGTGATTTAACCCGTTTACCCAAAATAACCAAACCCATTTAACTCATCATGGGCATCTTTTAGGGTGTGCGAAAGGCTCGATCGCACAGGGCCCCCGATTTCGTAGGGCCTCCCGGTCATAATATAGATTTAATTTTAGACTAATAATTTTTTTTGTATTTCACATATATACGTTGTGCATCGGTGCGTTATAATGGAATTCATGTCAAATTCAATTTGATTCGTATTACTTATTATAATTTCTCACTAATCAGTTTTTTTATGTACAAACTTTACTTTACCTATTAAAGTTGGGTCCAAAATACCTAATTTATTATTTAAAATATTTAAGAACTATGTTATAATCACAAGCACAGTGCCTCCGAAATCCATGAGACGACCCTGTAACTCATCTAAAGTACTTTGTAAAAATTTCATTTTTTATAATCCTTCTAAGCTACGTATTCGAATAACCCGTTGAACCCAAATCGAGTAACCCGATACGTATTTAACCCGAAACCGATTAACCCGTCCCTTTATTTGGTTCGGGTTCGGCCAGAGAACCCACACACTCAAACCCGATACCTATTTAGCCCGCCTGAATAACAACACGTACAACCTTAGTTTTTTTCCATAGTCATAAAGAAAAAAGTTGCAAACCAAACCAAACCAAAACGGAGAACCAAGCCATTTGTTATTGGTTTCGGTACAACTTGTCAGTTTCACGATATCATGGTAGTTGTTGGTAAGGCTAACGTTGAAGACTTGAAGCTCGCATAATTGTTAAAGCCGACTCAGAGTCACGCAATTTGAGCATGTGAGCCAAGAGGTTTGCTTGATAGGCAAAGTTGAAGATCTTAGTATCACTATCAACAAATCTTGTATAAAAGTTATGTGCCATCGAATCCTCTTTCGAGTAACAACAAACGTTGGCTGGAAGTGCTAAAACTTAACTAGTGAACTACAAGAGAATAACATAATTATACAAAACCAATCTCTTCTTTCCGAACTACTCACTCTAAATGCACGTGTTATTGGTCATGAACTAGCTACGTACGCAATCTCACAGTTTGTGAAACATACTATACACAGATTATGACGTGTGTGGTTTGAATGCTACTGCTGAAGTTTGTTGCTAGTATGATTATGAACTGCCTCCGGCCTTTGCAGCTTCTGTGCTACTCGTTGTCATAAATGACTCCCCACAACCACACTGCCCTTTTGAGTTTGGATTGATAAATATGAATTCCGATCTGTACCAAAAAAAAATCCAAATCTTTCACAAGTAATCATAGAAGCACAAAAAGTCTAAACTAGACAATTGATCAAAGTGACACATTTAGAAATCGAAGAAAATGTTTTCTGACTTCTCCTTCAGCTGTTCAGCATGCATAATATTACAAGGTAAAAGTTTTTTCCTAACCAGCTTCATCAAGCACGGGCTACTGATACACCATCAGTTTACTCACTGATAGTCACATATATGGTTTATATTGTGGTACATTGGGTAAATTTATTTCGGTCTATTGGTCTTCATCGCATGCTTGTCTCTATTGGTTCAAACAGTTATGATAACCTGATTATCTATTTGTTCTAAACTCATTTATATGTCTTTATAAAGATTGATATGCAACTTTGACCGACATCATGACAAATAATAGCCGTTTGCTATCATAAATGTTTGACCGATGAGTTTGGCTCAGTATTGAATATATATTTAGTGTTGTTTAGGTTTTGAATTGATAAATGCTGTGAATAGTTATAGATTGATATAGTTATCATAACTTAATTGTCTATCAGTTCTAAACTCATCTATATGTCTTGATAAAGATTGGTATGCAAAATTGACTTCATTACAAATAATAGTTGCTTGTTATCATATAATGTTCGACTAATGTATTTGGCTCAAGTATTGATTATATGTTTATTAATTGTTTAGGTTTTGATTTCCTAAATGCTTCAAATAGTTATAGACTGATAATTATGTAAACATGATATATGGATGTATGTTTTTATAAGAAAACCAAAACCATTTGTGGTGCCAACACGAGTTGTTATATGTTGTCTCTTGATCACTAAATTATGACTTTGGCTACATGATTAGTTGTTAAAATTCTCTTGTGGATTAGTTCCATAAGAAGAGCTATGAAAATGAGGAGATTTAAATTGTTTTTCTAACAATGAGAATACACTAATCAAAAGATTGAATCACTCTCTTTTCCGATTTATAGTAGTGTTTACTCAATTCTTCACATTTTGGTAATGAAATAAGATAAATAAACTTTTACTCTATTAGTGTTTGATTCTTTTTGCAAATCAACTTGACAATCAAGGGACTAAATATAAAATTATATGAGTGATGCAATTAATAAAACCATTTATTCTTCCTTGTTTCCAATCCTTGCGATTCCACACTACCAAACGAATCCTATATGTTTGGGACTAATTACTAATTGGTTCAAAAAAGTAAATTTGGGTTCAAATATGTTTTTACTCTATTATTTGGTTGAAATATGAGAAATTTGAATGAAAATCAGTTTGAAATTGAAATTTCACTTTAAAGCCAAACTAAACCAAAGCGAATTTGAATTTCGTTTGGTCTCAGAAAATTCCAAACCAAGAAATCAAACCAATGAATACCCCTAGGTTGTGCTCTCTCAGAAATTTTCAGCGCTCTACATCTATGATTAGATTGTATTAGATATAAGTTTAGTATATGCTTTTATGATGTTCATAAACAGCTCTAAGATTTCAGAAAAGCCTTCAGGCAATGATTATGGGAGAGTGTTCTTTGTGTTTTAGGCACTTCTAAATGGTACATATATAGTGATTGGTTCATAATCTCAGCATAATCACTTAATATTAGCGTATTCTAAGTTCTAACAAGTTCCTGAGTGTGATCCTGCTATTATTTAAATCAAAATCATGCTCATGCAGTTATATAAATGTCCACACAAGATATACCTTAGAGATGCATATAACCAAAAAATTCACTTGCTACTATTCTTACCTGAGCTTATCATCTACAAAGTCCATCTTGGTACCAATAACATGCATAAGAGCTTTTGGATCTATCAATATCTTCACACCCTTGTCTTCGATTAACTCATCAAATTTCCCTTTCTCATCTGTACATTAAACATATCAGCACATCAGAAAATTATATCACTCCTATTGATACTCAACAATATTTGATAACGTTCACACACATCACAGTTAAAGATGGGCAAAATTGAGTTAGGATATAAACATGAACTTTATGCAGAATTAGAAGCACCGCAGAAAAGGGTGGAAAAGTTAACTGGCAACATCAAAGCAGTTTTTTTCACACATCACACCATCACAGGTTGACCCATTCACGACTTGAGGACTTGAGGTGTTGAACAGAATGGTTTTTCAATTCGGATCAGTTTAAATTACAAGAACTATAAAAAATACAAAAAAAAAAACCTGAAGTAATTAAGTTTTAAAGCATTATAAATACTTACATTTTTATAAAGGAGTCTTAACTGCAAGAAAAGGAACATAGTTTCTCCAATAGTAGTCTATTTTAAGGTATTAAAGTATTTTTTTTTCACTTATAAACAGCTCCAAATTTTCAAAAGCCATTCATTTAAGGTGACAGAAAATGTACCATAGTTTTAACAAATTCACCTAACTTATTAACAGATTTTTTTGAAAGTTTATTCCTTTTTCTGAATGAGAAATATCGTCATACCCTAAATTTTGGTGAAACTGTATTACCTTCTCTTGCAATTTCCAAAAAAAAAAAAAACAAATAAACAATATCAATACCCAAACCCATCTTTCTCACCTCAATGCTCACTTAAATTCTTAACACATCCTGTTTTCCGATTCAAATTTCCAAAACATTAACTTGAAATAATACTCATTACTCCCCTCTTGTTGAATGTCACAAAGCTAAGAAAAGACCTAGTAATTTAGGAATTCAATTTAAAAATCTCCTTTAAGGAATATTTTGACTTTTTGATCGATTCTAAAAAATATTCTTCAATATTATTTTGATTCTTTAATTCAAAATATTGTTTTGAATTTGATGGGCTAATAATGAACGACTTAACAATTTTAAGTCGAATTGACTAATCCGGTATATTTTCCACGTTGGGTCATTGTCAATTAACATCACCAATTACGGATACTTAATATAACAATTCAATTATAACTTCTAATTTATATTTTTAAACCTTAATCTGATTAACCCAAGACAGCCCAAAAATTTGCACGTCGGGTTTGTGTTGACCCAATTTTGAGCCACTTCGGGTTCATGTCACGTCAAAATTGCCAGCCTTACTTACAAGGACTAACCAGTTAACCAATGAACGAACGTTAAGTTCATTAGAATCTTTAAATGGGTAATGTGAATCTGAAATTTTGGCTGAAATGAATGGTGTATTCTATTGGAAGAGGAAGAACAATATAACAATTTCGCATATACATTGATAACCTTTAATTAGCCAAACTAAAGCTATGTTGCAAGGTTATTGGTACAGAGACATGGCCATGTGGGTGCATGACAAGGCCACAATGATTTAGTTGCACTTAAAATATAAATACATGTATATATAGTTTAAGTTTGAGAATTGAGACTACAACCAAATTCATAAAGAAAGAAGTTATCTCTCCAAAGTTCATGCATAAAGTATTTAATATGATAATTTGAACTCTAAATTGGGATGGAGGCTACAAAAACTGAAAATTGATACAGCAATGTCCTTGACTGGATAATGTATGTTCATGCTCTATACAATAAGGTACACATGTATTATGTATGTGAAGCAAGCAGGTTAAGTCTACGCCTTATTGTGATTTTACTATATTTTGTGCACTCACAATATTCTAAAATATGAAGAAAAATTTTAGTTTCTAGTTTCTACAATTACAACCAGACTCATAAAAGGAAGAAGTTCTCTCTCAAAAGTTCATGCTTAAAGTATTAACTACAAAAAATGTACCCTAATTTGCGATGGAGGCTACAGAAAATAAAAACTGATACAGCAATGTGCTTGACCAGATAATGTATGCTCTATACAACTTGGTTATGTGAAGCAAGCAGATTAACTCTAAGCCGTATGGTGATTTGACTTTGTTCCATGCACTCACGATAGATTAAAATATTGCAAAAGAACTACAGTTTCTCTTATAGGATCTGATCAAATATTACCGATGTAAACCAATAGTTCAACCTACGTACAAGAGGTAGGTCACTCACCCTAGATCTGCATAACTCATTCTTTTATCATTGATCAAGATTCAATATACCCTTAATTCCCCTACCCACTTTTTTTTTAATAGTCTCTAATAGCCTAATTTATGAAAATAACATTAGTTTCCTGATATTACCCACCTATCTCATCTAGATAATCTATCATTGTCCAACAAGTCAACAAGTAACCTAGCACTTTGATTTATTTTCTCTCTTCTTGATTATGCCTGGGAACTAATATGGGTTTAGTCCCACAACCAGTCATTGCACCACTACCCTCCGAATGAAACACCTTGTCCTGAAGTTGGAAGTCATAAAAATTGTGCTTGATTCTCCCAAAGGGCTCCCAGGTAGCATTGTATAAGGTCAGATTCTCCAACGAACCAATATTTCCAGCAACTGGAATACTTCCTGATGTACCCCAGTTCCTGCTACTTCCACTTCCAGGAAGTTCCAGCCTCTTTGCAAGATGCACGAGATATGCTGCCTCTCCCCAACCTTCACAAAGCAGAGAGGCTATGGTGCACAGGATTTTCCCTTCCATCATTTCAAGATTTGTTCAAGGCTTAAAGTGATTGGGAGTCATAGTCGATGCTCAATACAATTAGCCATCCACCTTCTTCTGCAACAACTACTTCTCTCTGAGTGTTGGTTTGCAGGTGGTATGCCATCCTCCATTTGAAAATGCTTCCTTGCAGATATAAGAACTTCCTCCAAAATGATTTAAAACCGTGTTTATTGGGGTTTTATTAGTTCACTATCACATAAATGAAACCGCCAATGTCAACGTTCTGTAAAGATGTTGTAAAAGAAGAATACGATCATACATACCACCTCTCGCCTCACATAAAATGAAACCTCAACCGCCTTAAGATCCATCCTTATTTCTAACCTCGTTTTGTGCCAACTAACTCATTCTAAAAGATTCTTCCTTAGCTCTTCTTTTATCTTGCTAATAATAATGGGAACAAAGACTAAGACAATCATACATATAACATGTTACACATAACAAATTACACGGAAGCTTTTGAAGAGCAAGAGATATCCATGATGTGCCAATGTTCAAACCAACCATACTTTATCATGTAATTGGTGCACATTTATTAAAACCAAGTCTTGGGTCATAAAATACCACATCACAATGACCTCATCAATGTGCAGTGATGATACAACTCCCACGTATTCAATAGAAATCCAGAAATTAAGCACCTACAAGTTCCAATATATTGAGACCAATACTAAATAACAATTTCCATAGATGTTTTTCTAGTGAATACAAGTGAACAATAAACCTAGCAGATCAGCTAGAGCCCTTTGGCAACAGAAGATGTTTTGTGTTCAAGTTGAACAATATATGCAGCCTATGCAAATCAAATAAGTCCTATAAGGAGGGCAGAAAACAACTTTCCAGTTAATATAAGTGAACAATAAACCTAGCAGATCAGCTTGGTAACAGCAATATTCATCTAACACTCATTTTCACAACATATCAGCAGGGAATGTTCGGTAGTATCATCTAGGATCTGCAAATACTTTTAGCAGCGCATCATCAAAAAGTCTTGCGGTGAAATGATGAGTTTCCATCGTAAAATGCTTGTCTGATGGCCTCTAGGGTGAACATCCCATCCTTTCAAAGGATCATTAATTAAAAGGTCTTGCAGTGAACATCCCATCCTTTGATTATTACAACTAACCCACGATATTACATAAATCCTACAAAATCTCAGGCTCGAAATTTCTACCAATATCTATTGAAGTCAGATTGTATCATTGTAAGAAGATTGAAGGATGATCTGCGCAAATTTCGAATATGGAAATAAATAATAAAATTTGAAAAACGTAACCTGCATAATTGAGAGTATATGAAAGGCCATTACAACCGCGAGCTTTGACTCCGAGTTTAAGAAAAGGGCGTTGGCGCTGCTGTAGGAGGTGGCGTATCCTACCGGCGGCCGCTTCTGTTAACGATAGGGCCTGCCGCCTGGCCGCTGCCCCCACCCTCTCAACCGCTGCCGCTGCCAATTTTGCGCTTGTCATCTTCCTCTAGATCGATGTCCAAAACCCGATTTTCTGAAAATTTCCAGAAAATTATCAGCGAAACGTTGTCTCTCCGAGAGAAAATATTGTTAATACATATTTTTCCAGGAGATTTCCAAAGTTTTCTAGAAAAAAAAAAAAGAAAAATTATGCAAAAAAACCATAAGAGTAAAAATTTTTTTTGATCAAGTGTTTATTTTATTTTTTTTCCTGATAAATCCTAAACTGCGTAAACCTTTTAAATTTATCCGTCAACCTATAATAGCAAGTTAATATATTTAAATCTATTTTGTAAAACTATCAAAGTATAAAATTTTTTCAATTAAGTCCCCCATTAATTTTTGTTGTTATTATCATTGATAATCTTTTAATTATAATAAAACTATTTATTTACGATTTTTTTAAATTTAAAATTATTTTTTATACTTTAGATATTTATTTATCTTTATATTACAATTATATAATATATCATTGTTTATTTAATATTATTATATGAAATTTTTTGCTTTTGAACTTTTCAATATAATAAGACGAATCATTCTTATTCTCTTTTATTTTTTTCAAACTTTTAAAAACAATGATTTCTTCTTATTTCATCTTCCAATAATAATAAATAGTCGTAACCATTTTCATTCGAAAAAACGGAACGAATTACAGATTGTTCCGTTTGAAACAATAATCCATTACGTTTTTTCAAACGAAAATAACTACACTATTTATTAACGATAAAAACCTAAAAGTGGATAAGCTCGTTGTTTTTTCTGATCGGAAGAAATCAAAATCAAAGATTTATAAAATACACGTCAGCAATTTGCAACCCGCGGGGTAACCGGTAACTTTTTTTTTTGAAAAAAGCACCAAATTCGTGATTTTTATTTGGTTAAAGGACTTATCAGACAAAAAAATTTGAATGCGGGAGTTAATCGGAAAAAACTTGTAGTTTGATGATTATTTGCGAAATTTTTCAAAAAAAGGAAAAAGAAAATGACATTAGTATGTACATTTACATAATGTTTTCTTTTTCCATATTATGTAATTTAAAAGTGTTCCAGTTAGAAACCGGTAACTAGATGTGAGATAAGTCTTGCATCGTTATCGTACCAGTACCGAACCGGATGATATCGATTTTGTTGAAGCATAATATTAGTATCGTGTCGAACCGATTATATAACTTCGGTACCGGTTCAGTATCGGTTTCGGTACTTGTATTTTC
This sequence comes from Centrapalus pauciflorus, assembly GCA_020465985.1. Lineage (NCBI taxonomy): Eukaryota > Viridiplantae > Streptophyta > Magnoliopsida > Asterales > Asteraceae > Centrapalus > Centrapalus pauciflorus. The sequence continues at coordinate 744,791 of JAANYP010000698.1, read as the reverse complement.
GGTATCAGATCGGTTAGAACCAAAATTTTTTTTTTTTAATTCATGACACAAAACTAGTATAAAATATAATATCAAAACCAATAAACAAATAAACAATGTTAAAATCAAAACCACAAATAAAGTTAATATCAAAAATAACAATAAATTTTACCATCAAAACCAATAAGTAAGTTAATTTCAAAACCAACAAACAAAGTTAATCATTCCTAGATTTGTATATCGATGCAAGTTCAACATATTTAAATGGCAACGTAAAAATATATATAAATTGATAATAAAAATAAAAATGTCTATATATAAGCGATCTTGTACCGTTACCGAACCGGGTGGTACCGAATTTTTTTGAGACATAATATTTGTACCGAATACTGAACCGATTATAAAATTTCAATACCGGTACAGTATCAGTCCCGGTTCGATTTTGGGAAATCAGTAAAAAATCTCACCGCTACCGGTAACAACAGATCATTTAACTACCTAGAATACTTTTAAAAGTTTGACTAAGAATTAACTTATGGTACCGGTTATCATGTCACCTAATTACTTAATTAAAATACTTTTAAAGGTACATTGCATAAATATACGCATAAAAATTACCCCACATAAATGTACACAAATTCAAAGATAGATAGCTATTTAGTATCATTATTAAAAAAAATCCAAATTCTTTAATTTTCAAAATCTTTAGGTGAAAAACACACATGTATTTATTTACTTTCTAATGGAATTGCTAATGAAAAACACAAGTGCTATTTTCACTTTTAAAAAAGCCTTGTTTTCTAATTTTTTAATGTTCAATGTGTTATATGAAAATTTAATTGAGGCCTAACAGCTTATCTTGAATATTGTTTTTATCTAGTTGTTTGGTTTTCATTCGGTGGTAAACTAGTAAACGTTATTATTTATTTGTCTCTAATAAATAGTACGCTAATCTATGAATCACCAATGTGGTTTTTAAATTACCTCATCAAGATCTATTTTTTTTTTGAACGGCAAACTTTACCTGCTCATACTTTCCTAAACTACTCGTTTGCTCCAAATAGAGACTTTTAAACTTACTTTTACCACCTAAATTCAAACTTGTCTCCGACGGGAGTCGAATCTGTGACCTCACATTTGTTTAAAAAATTAATATTTATATCATTCTTATACGCTTTTGTTTAAAAAATTAATATTTATATCTTTACTTTTTAATTTATTATATTTTATATATACTAAAAATATCCGCGTAATACGCGGGTAATAAACTAGTTAGGTAAATACAATAATATATAACTATCATAAGATTAAAATGAACACAACGTATAAATAAAATTATGATAATATAAATATTTATCATATCTCATTTTCATTATCTATGGATTTTTTTCTTCATTTCCTTGTATCAAAAGTCAAACTCTTTCGACCTTTGAGGTATGTTGGCTTTCAGAAAACCAATTCGACCACACTTATGTTTTCTTGTCAAGAGTTCTTAATTCTTACATTGAAGATGATCATTATCGATAATGACTATTTTCGACAATTACCCATTATTTTAATTTTTAAAGAAACATTTCCTCGTTTATTTCGGTTCATCAAACAATTTCAATCTTCATGCGATCCGGAGTTGTAAAATTATGTTTAATCTAGCTATAATAAAGGAGCAATATGTGAAGTTTTATGTAATTTTAGTTTGTTGTACACTTATATTATTTAGTTTACAATTTCATGTACCTTATAAGGGTGGAGTTTTAAGCTTACTCCGTTGATTCATATTATATCTTCGTCTTTAGTTCAACCGGAAGAGATGGATGTGAATCTGTGATGAAGATTAACCTTATGTGTTATTTACTCTGATGGTTCACCATATGTATTTTCGGTTGGATCTAAATATTTTATTTCCAGATTAGCAATAGTCATTTAATACATACTATAAAACGTGAGATTCCAGTATAATCAAACTGTTATCCTTCCATAAGTGGTTTGTCAGCCCCTGGATATAATATATATCCTCTCATAAGTTGTCAGTAAATTGTCATTATACATATATACATTATTCACTAATGAAATTACAATTCATAAGTGAGTTTTTCTAAAATATATGCACCATTTTAACTATAATTTAATGAGGATTTTCTAACATGCACCATTAACTATTTTCTATTATCATGTATAAATAGTTTGTTTTATTAATTAAGTATTCTATCAAGTATTAAATAATTAAATTTATCATTAATATAAAAAATAGTTAATTGTTCATGTTAGAAAACCCTCATTATAAAAGTTTTCTACATATAATGTAACATGTGATCAATATATCATCAATAATATTTTTCCTACATATGAGAATATTACATGTATGAATTTGTTATAACATTAAAAAATTTTTGTAGTAACTAATAAAAAAATATATTTATGTTTATGGTATTTTTTAAAATATATTACTATGTGGTGTATGTCACAAGAAAAAATTAATATTGATTATATTATAATTTCACACTACAAATTTACATTTTACATCGGTTTTTATAAAACGTTTTTTATTATAACCATTGTGAGTTTGTGTCTATTTTACATAGAAGCTTTTGTACTTTTTTCTAACAGAAAATATAAATATACTCAAAATACAAAAAAAAAAAAAAAAAAAAAAAAAAAACAATCCAAATTAATATATGTAATTTATTGTTTAGTTTTTTTTATTAAACTAAAATATATACATCTACTATCAAAATTAATAAATTTTAAATTAACCATACAAGGATTAGTAACAAACTATAATATATCCATTATATTGATTTATTTTTTAATTAAATCAAACTAAAAAAATCCAAGTTAAAAATATAAAAAAATATTTGAATGATAAAATTTCATATATTAATAATAAAAGCACCATAAAATAAACTTAAATGAAAATATTTTTCTTAATTTGTTTTTTTATTTAAAAATATAAGTTGCATTTACAACACAACAAATGAAGTGTTTAGATCAATGCACATCAAACTTTTATATTTATTTACAGTTAATTACAATTAATAATTTATTGAAGTTTTTGAACTTTTTTTAAGTATAATTTAATTTAATACGATTTTTACCTTATTTTTACTTTATTAATAAAAATACAAACTTATGCATCCGTCGCAACGCACGGACACCACAATACTTGTTTTATACATGCTACAGAAGGTGACATTCCAATCTGTTTAAATTCAAGTGGAGCGTCTATATATATACTTATGAGAAGATAGTGCTTCGATTTCACATTTGAATCTCACATTTTGTAGCATAATTAAACTATTATCCTTTCATAATGCTAAACTTGAATATTTTTAATCAGGTTGAAATAATTATATTGTTTATAATAAGTCATATATAAAAAATGGAAATGGACCCCGAAAGAGTTCTAGAACTACAAAGTATATGGCATCATAACTTATGATTTCGATAATGTTTTTCTAATTTAGTATACATATAAAAACATTAATGGTGCTATTAGCAGGTTTGCACTTTGCTGTATCACTGTATGATTTTTGTTCGGCTTATAATAAGAAATATTTTAAAAAAATTTGACTAGATGTTCTAATAAGTTAAATTAATTGTATGTTGAAATGTAATAATTAATTAAGTTTAAAAACAGGATATATTCAATTATGCAATTAATTGATATTCCTGTAAAATTAAATAAATTATAGTATAATAATATATATAGAAGAGTCAACCATTCATGTTAATATGTTATGTTTTGATTATTGCCATTGGGTGAGAGTGTGAGACTATATATTTTACGTACATTTGACTTTTGATCGCCAATTAAGACAACCAACTTAATTGATTGAACTTATCATTACTTACGTATGTTGAAACTTGAAACCAAACAAACGCTTCCTTTACGTGAAATCGATGTATCTCACACCTTGCTACGTGTGTTTGTATGGTTCGAGGGATTACTGCTCATTATGCAGCGTATCAGGATATACCATCTTTAAAAAAAAATTTAATTTTTTTCATAGACATGTTTTAATTAACATTATAAAAAAGATATGTAAGTTTCACATACATTCACATCCCTTAATTAACTTCTTAAAACTGGTGTGAACGTACATTTACATAATTTTTTATATATGTGAACGTACATTTATGTGATACATGATTTCATTCACTTAAAATTTATGAATGTGCATGAAATTTATATAAGTCAGATTGTTAGAATTTCTATTTGGATGGACTTATATGTTTGAATTATTGGGCTTTATCTTTAATAAGATTTATTGGGTTATTAATTAATAAACTAATACCATTGGGCTTTAGGGTTTGATAGTAACCTTAATTTCTCATTCTATATACAGTGAGAGTCCCCAATACCCTAAAGCAACACTAAGATCCCTAATCTCCATCTATCAGAGATCTGTACGTTGTTCGGTCTAGAACATTAAGGCTTTAGGTGAGGAAGACTTTCACAACCCAGTTCGTTCGTCAATGTCATCAGGTTTCCGCAAAAATAAGACGATATCAATGTATTTAGGGAGGAGTTCTTTTATGGGTTATCTTAATGATTTGATAATATGGTTGATTCGGGTCTATTATTCAAGTATATCTATCATGTGCGTGAAATTTATATATCGTCTGTGTAATGTTAATTAAAAAATGTTTATGAAAAAAAATTTCAAAAAAAAAAAAATAATTCTAAGAGTGATACGTTCTGGTGCGCTGCGTAATCGGTGAAACTCACTTGAACCTCTCTCTCTCTCTATATATATATACATATACATATTACATGTAACAAATATTTGTGTTATCTTTAGAGAAATAATTGGTATTACTAAAAACTTAAAAATTTTGTTGTGACAAATCAAAAGGTTAAAATAATGAGTGAAAAAATATACATATCACACATCTTTTCTTTAATTGCCATTTGATGATCATGTCGAAAAATTAGTACCATTATTAGTTAAATTTTAGTATAATCAGCCAAAATTTGATATATTAATGTATCTAAAAAAATAACCGGTATATATGTCAACTGTTATAGCCCCAACTATTATGTTACATTCAATTCTATATGCAACACATATACATATAAATTAGTTGTTTTTTGAAATGCATTATTGACCCTTTTAATAAAATTTAGAATTTTTTATACTAGCCATTATTAATTTATAATTTCTATAAGCCAAATTTGATTTTTGAAAACATAAATGGTTGTAAATTAAAGACTCATATATCTAGTTCATGCATACAACATAATGGCAAAAAAGGAATTCTAAAATACTTCCATTTCAATTGAAAATTTTAATTAGGGGTGTGAGAAAAATCCAAAAAACCAAGCCGGAAAAAAAACAGAAAAACTAAATCATTTGGACTTTTGATTTTTTTTTTGAATGTCAAAAGCCGAAAATAACCAAATTAACCGAACCGAAGTTTTATAATTTAAAATTTGTAAATACTATTCATTCGTACGTTATTACACTTCTCCGTTTAAGTTTTTATTAAAAATTTTAACTTTTCAATTTTATAAATTTCATATGAGAATAAAACTCATTTTAATGTTGTTGTTATTATTATTATTATTATTATTATTATTATTATTATTATTATTGCATTTGTATGTCATCATGATTTTTGAATAATATAATGATTTAATGTTAAATCTTGTTTGTAAAATAATATATACACACACAAAGAAAAACCATAAAAGGAAAACCAACCCGAAATAAAACCAAAAAACTACACCGTTTTTCAAATCCAAACTGAACAGTTTCAAAATATGAAAACCGAAGTTTTGGTTTGGTTATTTGTTTGTACAAAAACCAATCCATGACCATCCGTAATTTTAATTGTAGACCATGCATAAATTAAATATGCTCAAAATTATTTATGTATATAATGTGAACAAAAATGTCCAAAAACGACTATATCTCTTCAGTCTCAATTATATGCCATAGGGTATGGACTATGAGATAGGACAAATATGGTGGTGGACGCCAATAATTAAATAATTACACGTAAATTTCAACTATAAAACAAAAAAATTATTAAAATGATTATATATCCATCGCCGGCTAACCGACAACAACTTCCGGCCAACAACTCCGGCGCGGTTCGAACCGGTGTGGACTGTGGTGTTTAACTAAGACTAAGCGACTACCTTTGTAACTCTATTTGTCTGAACCAGGTTCGAGAAAGCTGTCTTCACACTCCTCCAAACTCCGGTCTTTCTACTACCATGAACCCTCACCGATCCAACTCGACCGACACACGAAACCCTAGGAGAAACCGGTTCAGTTATCAAGAGACAGTAGTCTCTTCCCGGTTCAGACCGGTTCCTGAACAACCTGATGTTTTCCGCCTTATCATTGTTATTATGCTTGGAGGACTTCCCTTCGTTTTGATGAATCGGTTTTTTCCTGAACCCGATTATGGAAAGTTTTGGTTTTTGGTTTAACGAGACCGAACGACGAGACGCACGGGTCTGAGTCGGATCAAGGTTTTTCGTACATGCGAACTTCACAGAGGTCTTACGCTCGATAAATGTGTTGCGGTCCAGCCAGTCTGCTACTTTGGCTTGGCAGACCGCATACGACTCCGGTGGGTTGTTGTCCATATAATAAAGCTGGTCCGGTTCATAATTCAATCCGTTTTTGCCATTGTTTTCGTCTTCATCAAGATCACCGTTTTCGTCACGATGAAGATTGCAATGATCACCCAATTCAGTCTTTAAGATGTTTTCATCCTTGTTGTCTTCGTTGTGGTCATTAACATCTTGATCGCGATCTTCGACACCATGATCAAGATCTTGATTGTGGTGATCAACTTGTGCATCCATATATATTGATTCTGGTTATTGAAATAATCTGACTTTTGGGGGTGTGTGTGTTTTGGGGGTGAGGGAGGGGAAGAGTATATATATATATATATATAGACACATATATATTTATGTATGATTGGAGTGAGATATATGATATATCCCAGAAGTTTCAACATGGAGATATATGGTCAAGTATTTGAAAAATTAGACGAAAAATTAAATGTGGGTGTTATACAATAAATTATTAATTATATAATATTACGTTTGCATGAGCAGTAGTAGCATTGAATTCCGTATTTAGAATTTAAATAACTACAACCACTTTGTCCTTTATCTCTTGTAATATAGAGTGTATAAAGAATAATTGTATTATATATATAGTGAGTTTAATGGAGACCCTATATGCATCGAAGAACTTTGAAGAACCTATATGCACCACCACAAATGCATCACAATTCCTGAGTGATGCATCATTATTTCCAGGTGATGCATCAAATTCATGCGTGAATGCGTGATGCATCTACTTCCACATAATGGATTACGATTTTCCAAGCGATGCATTGTGTTCTCCAAGGTTCTTTGATGCATAGAGGTTCTCCATTGAACTCACCCCTTATATATATATATATATATATATATATATATATATATATATATATATATATATATATATAGAGAGAGAGAGAGAGAGAGAGAGAGAGAGAGAGAGAGAATAAGAAACATTTTATGTGTGTTTCAATAATAATTATTTCAGGTAATTAATCATGTATTATTACAAAATTGTTGATTACAACAGTATAACATTTTTGAGCTCAGAGCCCACCAGCTATGCTTAATAGGCCGGAGGGATTTGTAATTAGATTGCATTTGACAAAGAGCCTTTGAGAGCTTTTAGAAGCTTTAATTTTTTATTTTTGAAAACAAGAGCTCAAAAGCTCTGGTTGATTGATAAGAGCTTAAACTTTTGATTCGGATTTGAAAGCTCTCAAAAGTTCTTCCTCGAGAAGCTACTCGAGGAGCTTTCAAAACGAGTTTCAGCTTTTATTCAAACAAAATTATCTTTTTACCTTCTAAATAATTATAAACTATAACCTTTAATTAACATTAATGTGTTTTTATGTCTTTTAATACAAAAAGTTACAGCTACAACTACAATTACCGTTTAAAAAAACAAAAAATTCCAGCTCTTTTAAAAATATTCAGCTTCCAAAAGCTTCAGCCACTAAAAGTTTCAGCTCGAATTGAAGCTCCAGCTAGTCGTGCCAAACATACCCTAGTTTATCGTACATGTATTATGACAGATAATTGATCGTGTCTCATTACACACGTTAAGTGCTTTAATCGGATAATTATGTCTTAAAATATGATTATCGATTTAAACTCGACCCTCTTAGTTATTAATTCTAATAAAGTGCTGGTGGAGATTCAAGAATGAAGATGAAGCAATTTGGGTCAAAGTGATCAAATCTATCCACAAGGTTGATGGTAGTAATGCGAATTCCATGACAAAGAGATCTTACGTTGGCCCGTGGTTGAATATCATCTAAACAGGTATGTTGATGTGCCGCTAGCACACCTTTATTTTAATTAAGAAATGGAATTAAATAAACTAAAACTAGCGGACAAATAGGCAAGTATTACCTATCGTTTACTAGCATAGCTTAGGTAAGTCCGGGTTGTCGAACTCAGGGACAATTGGTGTAAAAATGATAGGAACCGTCAGTTAATGGTTAGCTATGATAAAAATTGATTTAAAATGCATGTAAGATAAATATGGACAGAAAATCTATCACAATGACATACACGCGCAGGAAAGGAGATTAATAAATTGGAGTTCTAACAAGGAGAAATATGTAACCAAATGGGATCACTCCCCCTAAACAACGGATAATTAATTGAAAGCGCAGATTGGATAATACACCGACATGATTTTTAACGAAACAACCACACAAATCTCTAAGCTCTGGCTGAATTATTTAATCATGATAGCCAATATCGTGATCACTCAAATCTCTTATACATGAAAACAATATCGACTCATAATGCGAGCAATGACAATTTAGCTATGCGGATCTCTCGTTATAGCACAATAATCCCATAACTCACGAATTGAACATGCAAATCTCTTTTATATGTTCAGAACTTGAGTCATGCAAAACCGAATGCTCACAATTTATTTACAAACTTTGAAAGATGATTCGGTTGACACCAAATCATAAAATTCATGTTATACTCTCATAAAAAACATAAACCCCCTCTCATTGTTATAAAAACACTTTTTAAACATACTCTTTCACCATCTCTAGTAGAAAGGTTCAAAGACACCAAGATATTTGGATCCTCGAAAATGAATACTAATTATCTCGAACTCTCGTTATGGACATAATAAAGCATTCATAGCAAGTTTAACAAGTCTAAACATAACAACAAGATTTTCATTCAAAGAAAGTAAATTATAACATATCATCCAATCATATACAAAATATAAATCATCCAATGTTTAGGGTTTGTTACCCAAATGGTTACATAGCAAAACTACTCCATTCTCATGGAGTAGAACACCATCTCAAAATCAGAAAGAATTCTACACACTAAGATAAACTTAAGTATAAGAAAAACTTCCCTATTGATGTATGTGATGATGAAGATGCAATCCACCATGTCAAAACTCCAAGATAGTCTCCTTCCTTGCCTTCCTTCTTCCTCTCAAAATCTGAAAGTGTGGGTGTTTTATGATAAAATTTCGTCCCCTTCATAAATGAGCAGATTCTTCCTTTTATAGGCTGGAGAGAACTCGCCGAGTACATTACAAGAACTCGCCGAGTACATGTGTTGTCAGCTCCTGATTAGATCCCAAATAGAGTGAACTCGCCGAGTAGATTACATGAACTCGCCGAGTTCATGTGTTGTCGACACCCTATTCGATCTGGCAATTATCAGGAATATTCAAAAATAAGCAGAATTCAGGTGTACTCGCCGAGTACCATAGAGAACTCGCCGAGTTCATAGTGCAAAATCGGTTCTGTAATTGGGAGAACTCGCCGAGTAGATTACATGAACTCGCCGAGTTCTTCGGAGATCAGCTTTTCTGCTTTGGGTTGAACTCGCCGAGAATGCAACTGAACTCGCCGAGTTCTGCTTGTTTCAGCATCTTTGGCTCCAATTTATTCAACCAGCACCTGAAATGACAACATAAACCTATAAGATCGAGTTTGGGACGAAAATCAACCAAAAATCTATATGAAACACGAGATATCGTCCGATAAAACATGTACAAATTGGACGATATCATATGTCTCTCTTTTCCCTCAATATTAATATGGATGAATTGTTCTCTCGGGTAGTTCGTAATGGCAGCCAAGTAAAATTTTGGACTGATCGGTGGTTTGGGAACTGTTCACTTGACAATGTTTTTCCTTCTTTTTTTGAGATTGAAGCTGAAATAACTTGCCCAGTCAATAGGAGGCTAATTAATACCAATGGTTTAATAAGTTATAAATGAGAATGGTCCATGAACTATTATGAGAGTAGGGTAAGGGCTGAGATAGTTAAGTTGGAAAATTTACTTAGGAGTGTTGCTTTGAGTGCCGGAAAAGATAGTTGGAGATGGAATGAGGATTCAACAGGTGTTTTTTCGGTTAGATCTTTAAGAGTAATAATTGAAGGTTTGTGTTTGCCAGATATCAATAGTAAATGTTTTTGGAATTAATGGCTTCTAGCTAGAGTAATCTGCTTTCTTTGGAGAATTATGCTAGGAAGAATTCCTACGAGATAGAATTTGGCTGCTAGAAATATCATTTCTGGTTCTACGTGTTGTCCTCTTTGCGTGATGGATGAGGAATCAGAAGAACATCTGTTCTATTAGTGTTTATTTAGTAAGGAATTATGGAGATGAGTGTTATCCTGGTGTGAAATCCCGGTTGGCCAGCATCATCATTCTTTACATCATTTAATTGAATTGATACTTATTCTTGGAAAATCGAATAAAAGAATGCGACAATTTTCGGAAACTATGATGGGTGGTTTAATTTGGGCGGTATGAAAAGCAAGAAATGTCATGGTTTTCAACAAAGGAAAAGTCTCGGCTTCAATGATAAATGAGAAGTTTCTCGTTAATGTTTTTTCTTGGTTAAAGTATATGGCAAATTATAGTTAATTAAATTGGTCGCTATGGGTTGTCTGTCGTTCTTCGTTTTTTTTATTGTTGTATTGTTACTAGTTTCTTGCTAGCTGCTGTTTTATTCGGCTTGAGGTGTTAATGCATTCGGGTGTTCTAGGCGGGGATGATAACAATGCTGAAGCTCCCGGTTAAATCTACCTTTTTTTTTTTGTTAAATTAACTTTTAAGTTTAGTAACCCTTTAATAAGGTAGGTTGTCCGTATTGTTACACTTATCTATCTATACTATTAAAAGAGTAACTATACTCATTTCGGGTGAAACCACGTGTCATCATCATGAATCGACACGTGACATTTATAGATTTTAAAATAATAAAGAAATTTATATCAAATTTATCCAAATCTAATATAATCCACTTTTAAATTCAAATCAAATCAAATCAAACAAAATCTAATACTCTATTAACTTATTAATTAAATCTATCTAAATCTAATATAATCCACTTTTAAATTCAAATCAAATCAAATCAAATCAAACAAAATCTAATAATCTACTAACTTATTAATTATAAGATGACATAATAAAAGTTTAAAAAAATATATAAAAAAATAATTACTCTTCATATATATTTAGAAATATACAAAATTAATAGGTCATAATAAATAATAATATCATCTAATATACTTTTGTTTAAAAAATAATATTTATATTTTTATCTTTTTATTTATTATATTTTATAGATATTAAAAATATCCACGTAATACGCGGGTGATAAACTAGTAAATCATTATTAGAATATTTATGGATTCTGAAATTATGTTGGTCATATGTATGTGCTATAGAATTAATTAATATTTTATTATTTATAACGAAGAATACTATATATATTAATTGCTTAATTGGTTGTTAATAGTTATGGTCATATATAAGTTGTTTTGCTTGTTCAACATTGACCGTATCCACATTCATATTATTATGAAATTATGCAAATGAATATAACAACTTTTTCATAGGCATTTTAGGGCTTGTAAAAAACAAATGATGCTAGATTGGTCATTTATATTTCTGTTAATTACATAAAAGAGTAATCTACTTTTGATTTTTTTTTTTAAATTTCAGATAAACAAATAAATTTAAGGTTCTAACTTTTAATAAAGAAATTCTTTACACTAATAACGTTGCTTATTAATTAAGTGGTAGAATATTTTTGGTAATTAAATAGATATAAACTAACATAAGTATAACTTTAAAAGTAATTAGTAATTACGTTAATTAACCAAATAAGTGATTTAGAATCTCTTATCAAACTTAACCCTTTTTTATTTTCGTTTTGCTTTAGTAGAAATATAAAAATGTACGTGCATTTATAGGTTAATAATTTTTATTCCGTGTGCTTTGTTTCCATCTGATGAATAACATATTGACTCTAAAAATAAAAGAATTCAGTATGCATTGGAAAATTATTATATATATTATTTTCATTTCTTTTATGTTCAAAGTAGCTAGAACCATTATCTATCGGCAGAACCAAAATTAGTTTTTTTTAAAGCTCTTTCTAATTTTCTCTCATTTCTACTTTAAATAAACATTATAATATTATTAAAAAAAACTTTAACATGATTTTGAGTTTGTAAGGCCTGTAAAATAACATGTAAGTGTAATGATGTATTATAAATGTGAATGAACGATGATGGACGTGAATGTATGTTTTAACGTACATTCATAACTCGAAACCATGTGAATTTTGAAATATTTATTTTTTAATTTTATAAATTAATTAATCTCTACAAAATTATGTAGAATAAAAAAAATATTTGTTTCTTCATGAATTTTTTGTAGTTTTTTAAATTATATTTTATAATTAAAAAAAATTAATTAATCTCTAAAGGATTATAGATATAAAAAATGTTAATTTTTTCATGAATTTTATGTAGTTTATAACAACCAATTACATTTCAATAGATCAAACATATATCTTATATATTTTCTTCTATGGAATATGTTAAATTATTTTTCATTTCCAAAATATTATTTTTAAGATTTAAAGTACTCTAAAAAAATTTCATATAATTAATACAGCCATAGATTTTAAATCTGCGTGTTTGTGAGAGAGTAGTTTTTTTTTTTTCTTCCAGTGTGAATGAAGAACATATATAATAATTAATAAATTTGGTTGTAACTTATAAGTCATATGTTTGGGTTAATCAATTGTGACGGCTTGAATATGTACATCAATTTTTATATTGATAGATATACAACATACATTTATAAAATCTAGCTCGAATGATGTCACTTATATTATTTTTATTTTAAAAAAAAAACGACTAAAGACCATATGATCGCGTTTATACAACCTATCTAGCTAGACGTACCGCATACGTCATGTAATTACGTTTCATCCTTACATTCGAAATAATAAATTATAACGAGTATGTTGATTAATCAATCTAAAGTTCAATATATTAACCGTAAATATTTCTAAATCATATATATTGAATGAGTTACTTAAGGTAGCCAGATATACAAAATTTACAACATTACACATACTTATGTATGTAAAGTAGAGTTTTGTATGGCTTTTTGTTGTTATATTAATGATCATGCTACAAATAATTTGTATTTTTAACGACTAAACTTTATTTATGATAATTATCAAATTGAAACAAGTTTTAAAAATATAATACTAACTTAAACTATATAGAAAAACGAAACATGAAAATATAGGTTGCTTTTGGGTCATCATATTGCAATACAGTGATGCATTCCGAAAAGATTTTATTGCATGCTGATTTCGAATTTGAGATTAACGTAATATCATTCAATTCCAACAATTAGCAAATTGTACAACTAAGGAATTCATTATTTTTTGGATAACCCGTTGTTGCAATCCAGGTGAATTGTGACATGTGTAGAAGTATGATCGTGTTTTTATGTGTGCGTGTGTCAAGAAAGGTGTGGATTGTTGCATTTGTCGTGGTTTGCTATGTGCAACACAAATTTTTAGTTTATTCTTGACACTCTCAGCTCATGTTCAATAGAGTATGGTTTTTTGTATGTATAAGCATGTTTGATGTACAACGATGTGTGTTGTGTGGTTTGCTACGCAAACACGATTGTTGTATCGTAATTTTTCTGCAGATGTATGTTTTGCTACACAAGTCATGATACATTGATTTTCACATATCAAAACGATCTCAAATTATATTTTAAGTTTTAAAATTTCTAAAAAATTGTTTGGTTTTTGTTTAGTCTATATATAAAACTAATTTGTATTGTTGGGTAGTTTCACTGGTTAGGGTTTTCATGGTTTTGTTTTGGGTTATTTTTAAGGTTTTTACCAATATGTTTTCATGATTTTTATGTTTTCTTACATTCATTTTATTTTAGTTTTCCAGAAAAGTTCTAAGGTTAATTTTTTATTTATTTTTGTAAAATTTAACTATTAAAGTCAGATTATAATTGGTAAATATCATTAAATAAAAAAATTAACTTGAATATTTTCTGGAAAAAAAATATGAATAGATAAAACAACAAAAAATATGAAAATATTTTGATTTTTTCATAATAAACCTTTAATTTTATCGTGTAGAATTTGAACATAATCTGGATTTAGTTACCTTTATTAAAATTGTTGACATAAAAAAAGATAATTATTAATCACTTCGTATATATTTGCAACATCAATTTTGATAAATATTCTTTCTTTCTTTCTTCTTTTTTTTTTTTTTCAATCTTAAGATACTGCTTTTATATATTTTTAGCAAGTGTGGTAATGATTTACTTATAGTTTATTCTGGTTACGACGCGTAAGCTTTAATTTATCCTTAAAGAATTTGTCTTTGACTGGGAAGAAATATTAATGAAATATTTTGCTATTTAATTTGTTTGTTAGATCATTAATTAATTGTTAATTATTAATAATCACAAATCACGTGGATATTTTAAAAACGAATAAATTAATATAAAACATATATTTGTATTAAAAAAAACTCATCAAATTGACATGTTTTAATTATCAGGATTAAACAATTGTATCCCTTAATTTCTCTGCATCTTAGAAGTTATTAAAGAAAATTTCTATATTAAGTAAACTTATTAAGAATCTAGCTTCGCTAACGTTTGGCTAAGTTTTGTACCTTCGTGCTAATCGTTCGCTTTCTCAGTAGCAAAAACGCTTCTCTTTAATTTGCCTCTCATATATATTAATATTTTGTTAACAAAGCTTCGGAGTTCTTATTCTTCTTTTGCATTGTCTTTTTCAATGGAAGAATCCAGTATCGGTATAGTAGGCCTCGGCCACTCCACTATGTAGTCTTAAAAGAAAGTAATACATTCAGTCTCGCAGTTGGTGTATTTAGTGGAGGATCTAGGATAGTTTATTGACCAGTTTAACGTGATTGACATATTTTATTGAATATAAAAAGGTTTATTATGAAAAAAATCAACATGTTTTCATGATTTTTGTATTTTTGTCCATTCATTATATTTTTTTTTCTCGAAAAGTCCTCTAGTTAATTTTTTTTCTTGATTTGTGAAATTTGACTATTAATTAGAGCCCAATTATTATTAATAAACCGGATTTTTAAAAACTGAAAAACCAGATTCTAATAGCCAAATTTCTCTAAACCAAAAAAGTAAAATTTAACTTGAGAAATTCTTAAAAAAATAAATTGGAAAGACGAAAACGCAAAAAATCATAAAAACATGTTGGTTTTTTCAAAATAGCTCAATTAGAAAACTATAAACGTATTACAAATACACACACATATATATCGACGCATTTTAAGTTGACTATTATTTCACGCAATATATTTTTATTATTTATGAAACAATTGTAAACCTTAATTTTATTACATTTTAAAAGTTTATTTAAAAAAATTTCTATATTTGTTCAAATGGTTTACAATAAAAGAAATTGTTAATTAGACGGGTAGGATTATGCAAGTATGAATATGTGATCGACATATCATTTTATTGGACATAAAACTATAAAAAGTATTACAAATATACACAAACGTTTTTTATTTTTATTTTTCTTCAAATTTGATTGACTTAAAGGTCGTTTATTTAGTTCTTAATGGAATTATTAAGAAGTCATTCAAAGATAATATGATCTTTTAATGATTTCATTATGAGGTATACAAAGATGACCTAATTAACCAACAATTTTATTATCTCGATTCAAATATACGAAAAGACTGATAATATATTTAAATCAAAATGAATTATGCACATGTTTAAAATATAAATCAACGATACAACACATTGAAAGCAAACTAAGTTCATATTTCATTGGCAAGAGCCATTGAAAATGCTTCATGCATTGTCTCTATCCGTACACAATAAACATACGTACTAACATAGCATTTCGATCATGTCAAATTAAACAAAATTTAAACTAAAATAATAATAATAATTCATAATAATAGCACAAATAATAATAATAATAATAATAATAATAATAATAATAATAATAATAATAATAATAATAATAATAATAATAATAATAATAATAATAATAATAATAATAATAATTGAGAGACTTAAAAACTAAAAACAAATATAAGTATAAGCATTGTTATAATTTGTTATAAAATTTAAAATGACAATGACCACATTAAAAAAAACACTATTTTGTATCGATTTACATACAAAACTGGATTTAGCTTGAATTTGTGATTATGGTTTAATACATTAGTGAAAAAGGACAACATTGTTATTGATTTATACAATTAAATGATATTAAAATTTTGTAAAAATTACAATATTGTATTTTTTAACAACAAAATGAAACATTATTATATATAGGGTTTATTTAAAAAAAGATCAATATGTATTCACGGCTTTTGCGTTTTCGTCATCCAATGTTATTTTTTCTAAGAAAAGTTCTCAACTTAAAAAAACTTTTCCTAGTTTTGTGAAATTTGATTATTAGAACCCGGTTATAATTAGTAAACAGAGTTTTTTAAAAACTGAAAAATCGGGTTCTAATAGCCAAATTTCACAATACTAAAAAAAAAAAAATTTAACTTAAGACTTTTCTAGAAAAAATATAATATGGAGGAACAAAAATGCAAAAAAACAAAAGAAGTAAAAACATGTTGTTTTTTAATAATACATACATACATACATACATACATACATACATACATACATACATACATACATACATACATACATACATACATATATATATATATATATATATATATATATATATATATATATATATATTGTTATTATAATATTTACATTTAGATTTATCTAAATTTAATTCATATTATAAAGATGATAATATTACAAAAGATCAAAATATGATACTTCGAAATAACATCAGGTGACAAGTTTTGTTCATCTTTGTTATATATAAAGATAGGGAAAAAAAAAGTTATCTACTTATCTTGTATATTCTAATATTGATTATGTAATTAATAAGATTTTTATAATTAAGGATGATAATTGATAAAGTGTTCATATTTGATGAAAATAGATTAATAAGGGTTTAAATAAAACACTCCTTACCTAATTACTTAGGTTTTTCTGTCTAATCGTTTCAATAATTGACCCAATGTAGTGTCAAGATTATTGCACATGCATTGTTTCCCCTTGTCTCTTCACAACAATATACATTCAAAAAAGTAATTAGTATGCTTGGGGTGTTTTCTTTCAATCCATATTCATCAAAAGAATGGTTACTTATCATAAATAACAACATACTATTATATTTTTATTGTTAATGGCAATATACTATGAAAATGGTTATGACTAATTAAGATCCACCTAGAAATCTTGGTCCATTATAGAAATGAAAGGCACATCTATTTTTATAAAAGTTTGTCACCATAGTATATGTGTGTGCATAGGGACACGAAGTCCAGTGGAGAAAATAGTCCTCATTGTAGACAATAAGGTGTCATTTTATATCTCTAGAAAAAGTGTTGCAGCGTTTTGAAAACTAATTTATCTATACTATTAAAAGAGTAACTATACTCATTTCTGGTGAAGCCATGTGTCGCCACCATGAATCGACACGTGACAGTTATAGATTTTAAAAAGAATAAAGAAATTTAAATCAAATCTATCCAAATCTAATATAATCCACTTTTAAATTCAAATCAAATCAAATCAAACAAAATCTAATACTCTACTAACTTATTAATTAAAATATAATATAATCCACTTCTAAATTCAAACCAAATCAAATCAAACAAAATCTAATAATCTACTAACTTATTAATTATAAGATAATATAATAAAAGTTTAAAAAAATATATAAGAAAATAATTACTTTTTATATATATTTGGAAATATACAAAATTAATAGGTCATAATAAATAATAATATCACCTTATATACTTTTGTTTAAAAAAAAATAATATTTATATCTTTATCTTTTTATTTATTATAATTTATATATATTAAAAATATCCGTGTAATACGCGGGTAATAAACTAGTATAGATTAATTTAATAACCAACTAACTAAAATCAAGCAAACTTTATTATTCATATATTTATAAATATTTAGTTCTAAAAAACCCAATAATCTATAATAGCTGTAACAAAAATGTTGTTGGGAATTTAGTGTTCGGTTTAGCTTCTGTCATTTGCTATCACAATTATCAAACAATCAGTTTTTAAAGTGTTTGGATTTGTGTTTTAACTTGTAAAATGACTAAATAATCAATTATTAAGCAGATAAGCTATTATTTTAACTTATAAAAAAGTATGGTATGATTAATTCTAAACGCAAATAAACACTTATTAATGAATGCAATCCAAACACTTTAAACTAATTATTTTACGTTATTATAACGTAATAATCTAATAATCTCATTAACAAACACCCTGTAAATATGTTTACGGGTTAATAAAATATGAAGGCCATAACCAAAATCATATTAAAACAAAATAAACCCAAAATTGAATATACACCATCAAATTAATAATAACATACTTTTATCATCAATGTTAACAACATAATATTATTTTTTTTTATAAAAAAACGAAAAATAACAGAATATATATATATATATATATATATATATATATATATATATATATATATATATATATATATATATATATATATATATATATATATATATATATATATATATATATATTTTAATCTTTTTACACTTATAAATTTAGGAATGACAATTTC
The DNA here is from genome assembly GCA_020465985.1 of Centrapalus pauciflorus. Taxonomy (NCBI): domain Eukaryota; kingdom Viridiplantae; phylum Streptophyta; class Magnoliopsida; order Asterales; family Asteraceae; genus Centrapalus; species Centrapalus pauciflorus. The sequence goes on along the minus strand of JAANYP010000698.1, from coordinate 725,724 downwards.
ACATGACAACCCGATACAAATATTTTAATTGAGTTCGACAAGAAATTAAACACCTATGTTTTGGATCAATCCTTTAATTCATGTTGGATCCATATACCCATTTTATCATGTAACTAACAAATTCACAATATTAAAAAATCATCATCAAATTTTACGATTAGCATTATTTATTCGTTATCTTTTAAAACAACAGACACTACCATCTATTTAACCTAACCTATATATCAATGTATCTCTCAATTGAAACTTGAATTGGCCGGAGCAACACCTTGGTACCGATGGTTTATTGTTTTTATATACCATCAAAGCAAAAGGCAAAAGTTTTGAACTTATTGCTATTGTGGCATGTACATCAATACATCATACGTATATCATTTACTATTATTATTTTGAGTGTTTTTTGACAAACTAAAAAGTTTTTGAAGATTATTATTAAGTTTAAATATATATATATTTTTTTTATCAAAAAACCAAAATTCGATTCGTTGCCTGATCCAAGCAAACCGTAAACCAATTTAGTTGACACTCATGGTCGAAATGCTTCAACACAAAGCGTGACATGAACTCAATATAAAAATATGACAAACCTAAAACACAACATAATTATAAATGATCGAGTTGATACAAAGTTGACATGTGAACACCAGCCCAAAAAAGAGGTTAACCCAGATCCAACAGAAACCGTCAACCCTACTTATAATAAGCTAATATTAATAACAAACTGAAGGAATGTTACGACAATTGATAATGTTTATAGAGTGTTACTACTATTGATATAAAGATGAAAATATGTTTGTTTTTTAACGATCAATCTCTATAAGAATCAATACAAACATATCATGCATCTCTACCATTATTAGTGGAGATATTTTACACATGTGATGAAAACAATACATTCCTCCGGACAAATAGTCCAGTTGAAAAAAACACTAGTAAACTGAATCTACCTAGCTACCTATCAAAAGCCAAGCGTTTAAGATGGGATTTCGGACTTTACTGCTGGGTTAGCTAAATTTACCTCTCACGTGATGGACCTAACGAACCAGTTGAGGTTGTCAGTACAACCCGGTTTAACTCGGGTTTTATATTACTAAACCGAAGCGTACACGTCCATGTCACACAATTCTACAAATATTGTACTCTTGTAGTGAGAATTTAGAATCTTTGTCGTTATTCATCATCCCACCCAAAATACCCACCTCCACAAACTCAATGAAATCGACATCTCTATGCTTCACAAACACAAACTTTTTACCAATTTCATCTCTCCAAATCCGAATCCAAATCGGACCCTTCTTTCTTTCTTCTCTAATGGCTTCTGTCTCTAATTTCTTCCTTCCAGCCATGATCAACTTCTTAACATTCATCATCATCTTCTTCTTCATTCATGTCGAATCAACTGATCACAAGAACATGATAAACGATGGAGCCGTAATTAACGTCACAAGACGCTTCTCTTTTCCCGATTTCAACGCCCCGAGAATCGTCCATGATCTCATGTTGTTGGGGAGTTCCACCGTCGATAAAACCGGTCGAGTTCAAATCCCTGATACGACACAAAACGATGTCAATCTCAAACACTTGGCTGGACGTGCTGTTTACGCTTATCCTGTTCGTGTTTTTGACCCCGTTACAAAGACCCCGGCTTCCTTCCAAACCACTTTCTCGTTTCGGCTTGAAACCGTACGATCAAACTTATCTTCTAGTGGTGGAAATGGCGGTGGCGGTGGCGGTGGTAGTGACGGTGGAAGTGGTTTTACGTTCATGTTAGCACCTGATGAGTTCACTGTAGGCCGGCCGGGTCCGTGGCTAGGCATGATGAACGATGCGTGCGATGAAGAATATAAAGCAGTTGGGATTGAATTCGATACACGAGAAAACGTTGAATTCGGAGATCCTAACGACAACCATATCGGGATCAATTTGGGTTCGATTGTGTCTGAGATAACGATTAATGTATCGGAATTCGGCGTTAACTTGAAGGATGGTGAAATACACAGGGCTTGGATCAATTACCATGGCCAAAACCGGTTATTGGATATCCGTTTAGGGTCCGACCGTGATGGTTATCCTTCGAATCCGGTCTTTTCCAGTCCACTTGATATATCCGAGTTCTTGAAAGAGTATATGTTCGTTGGATTCTCGGCTTCTACGGGGAACTTTACTCAAATTCATAACTTGATTTCATGGAATTTTACTTCGACCAGTCAAGCGTTTCTTCGTGTACCCTCACCGGAAACCTGCGAAAGCAAAATCATTATCGATAACGACGATAATGGTGGCGGCGGAGGGAGCAATACTCTGAACGGTTTCTTCGTTTTCATGGCGGTGGTTGTGCTTGTGCTTGTGGGTTTAGCTAGTTTATATTACTACAACCAGAAGCAGAAGAATAAGGAGAAATCGAAAGAGGTGGTGATGCTACCGGTGAAAGAACGGCCTCGTCCGCCAAACAAACCACGGCGGTTCACGATTGCAGAGGTTTCGTCAGCAACACGATGTTTCGACGAGCTACACAAGGTGGCACACGATGAAAGAAGCGATACATATATGGGTACTTTGTTAAACGGATGCAATGTGGCGGTGAAGCGGTTTTCGGTTAGCTATCTAAAGTCTCACGGTGTTCATCGTCGACGCATGGGTAAAGAGATCAAGACGATGAGCAAGCTACGCCACCCTAATCTGGTGGCAATCAGAGGGTGGTGTTTCGACCACCAAGAGACCATGGTGGTTTACGATTATATACCCAATGGTACGTTCGATGATTGGCTTTATGGTGTCGGTGTCTTGCCTTGGAGCCGACGGCTTAAGGTGGTGCGAGACGTGGCACGGGCATTGAGTTATCTCCACTCGCAAAAGCTCGCTCACAAGAACGTAAAAACAAGTAGTGTCTTTATCGATGTAAGTTTCCGCGCGTTGCTTGGCGATTTTGGGTTCGTGATGTCGGGTGCGGAATCGAACCGGTTCGAGGCAGCAGTGAGTCAGCCAACCGATGTTTTTGCTTTTGGGGTTCTTGTGTTGGAGGTTGTGGCTGGTAGGAAGAGATACGGGTCAAAGTCTGACCCGTCAACTGACCCTGATGGTGACGGGTCAGACTTTGACCTGTTAGAATGGGCATGGAACATGCACGAGATGAAAGAGAAGGAAAAAGTGGTGGATGGGAAAATGGGTTCGGTATTGAACATGGAGCAAGCGATTTGGGTTGTGGATATCGGGTTATTGTGTACGTTGAGAGAGGATAAAGGGCGGCCGAGCATGGCGGAAGTGGAAGAATATGTGAATTTCGAAACGGAGGTTCCCGAGCTACCACCGAGTCGACCCATGGCTTTGTTCCCTTATACAAGTACTACAGGACTTTGTAGTAATTCTTACATGTGTGCTTCGTTCAAGTAATCTATCCTAAAATACAATTATAATAGCAGGTTTTTCTTTTGTGTTTGATGAAGTTTATACCGACGATCGAATACGATCAGATTGATACATTAGTTATTAAACGAAATCTTGTGTTGATACCTGGTACATTAAGATAATGGTATGTTATTCATGTAGTCTAAGTTGCTTCTTTTTAATCGATACCAATTGTTAAAGTTTCCGATGATCTCTTAGTGACAGACTTCATATTATTTCCATGTCTTTTCAAGTATAAAATTACTGCCACATGGCGTTTTGGTTCACGAAATGAAATTTGAAGTAGTTAGAATTTTAATTTAGTTTGTTTTGAACTTTTTATAACAAAGTTAAGAGTTCAAACGTTGTAGTAATTTGATCAATTTATTTGTTTATAGGAATTTGACAATCCTACCAACCCATACATGAACTAGATTCCAATCTATATCATTAACTAGCACAAAAAACAATATTTTATTTATCATCACCAAACATATTATAACCAAGTTTCAACAAGTAACAATTTCAAAAAGAAAACAAAAACAAGAAACAGAGGAAAACTCTGGAATGCAGTAGGAACATAACTTAAGCAAACAATTTCCCTTTCATAAAAGAGGATCCCTTGCACACTAATATACATACATATATGTATACACATATTGAGAAAGAGACCGAAACCGAAAATCAAAACCATTTGGTCTGGACCATGGATTTGTAAAAACCAAAAGTTTTAATTCGGTTTCGGTTTCGTCATACAAAAAAATAAAAAACCTACAAACTGAACAGGAAGTTATATAAATATTAAAACATTATATTTTAATGTTTTGTTATTTTATTGAGAAACTTTTTGGTCTTTCATTCTTTATATTATTTGTTCTTTTTTATGTTTCTCTTTTCATAATCATTTCATTTGGTTTGTTGTTTTTAAGCATAAAACTTACTTATTATTGAATTTAAGCAATAATCAAATTTGTTCTTGTTGAACTTATAAATATACAATAGATTTTATGAACGAAAAGTGAAAAAAACAAAAGATTAAATTAAATTAAAAAACCTTAAAACTGAAATCCAAACCGAAAACTGGAAAAGCCTAACCTAAAATCCAAAAACCAAAAATTTCAGTTTGGACTTTGGTTTTTAAAGAAAACCGATCCAAACCGCATTTTGCTCACCTCTATGTATATGTATACATGTAATTTACCCCTTTTAATCAAATGTTTTTAACCCAATCGCGAGTTCGATCGTTTGAGAAGAGAAAAATTAAAGCCTCCATATTTTGAAGTAGAAGTACAAAAAAGGCTGAGGACCCAACTAGTCAAGTAGCAGGTTCAGTGAGGCCTAACCAAAAAGACCTCAAGGACCAGGCTAGCTAGGGACCAGTTAGAGACCACTTGATTCCATGAGCCATTAGTGAATCTCAAACAATACCATATAATAAATCATTGGAAGAAAAAAAAAAAAAACTAAATTTGAGGAGAGAGTAAATTTAATTCTTTAGAAACATAATACTAGAAAATCTAATGAGAGAAACATGCCTTGCTATGGAAAACATCAATAGCCTGCATCTCAAGTATTGGTAGCCCTGGTATAAATTTGTTGGCTAGCATGAGCAGATACCATCCTAATAGCACCTCTTGCCATCAAATCCTTTATCGCCTTCCTCGCCAACGATCCGTTGATCTGTAAAGAAACAAAGCATAAATTAAATGGGTTAGCAAACAATCATACTGTAAAAAAGAGGTTAGAGTGGTGGAACTACCCACCATTCTAAAAACCATCTTTCTGGCCACGTCAGTTTCTCTGTCTCCAATCATTCTATCTTTCTTAATTGGAAATACTCATCTTTCTATCTAATACCTATTTATGATGGAGAGGGAGGAAGAGAGAGAAGAGAGAAGCCGAGCGGGGAGGAAAAGCCTCTACGGGTGGGGGCGGTGTTCGTGCCAGGGTGGAGCATATGTGGCAACCCCGAGAACAGTTTTAGAAGAGAATTTGGCAGTACCCTTAATATGTCTGACAAGATGGAAGGAATGATGAGCTTGAACTTCGGAGCCTCGGAAAGAAGCTTGTCATACGTGGCCTTATCAAATAAGACCATGTTGTTCACTTTCTCCTTTTGCTTTCCTTTGCTCCATTTCTGCAAACCAGTTCATAAACAAACTCAAACTTCATTTATAACAAAAAAAAAAAAAAAGGAAAAAAGAGCTCGAATTACTAATTGCCTTGTCATTCGAATATGTTAAACAGAGGGAAGGCTGGATCCTGATGGGTGGGTGGTACGGCAAGTAAAAGAGAAAAGCCAGCTCTCTAGTATTTTTTTCCTTCCTGGAGGCATGCAGGTGTTAAATTTAAGACCTCTTCGGAAAATCCTATCTCAACAGCTAAGCCCCGCCCCTATGGGGTTAGCTCTTTAGTCAATTGTAGCCCGTCTAAAATAACTTGTATTCCCGTTTGAAGTTTGAACACATCAAAGCTTTTATTAGGGGAGTAAAAGAGCCGAGCTACTCGTGAGTTACTCGAGCTCGACTCGCTAAAAGCTCAGGTTAAGCTCGGGTTAAACGAGCCGAAGCCGAGCTTGAGCCTGAGTTTCACATATCGAGCTCACGAGCCTAAATGAGGCTAATTTATTATATAATATACAGCTTAAACAGATTATATAATAAATTAACTAAGAATTAAAATATATTGTAAAAAAGTCGAGCCTCGTAAACGAGCCAAGCTGAGCCTTCACGGGCTCGGACTCGGCTCATTTACCCCTTAGTTTTCATGCGCAAATTTCATATTCTAATGCGCTCCATACCATAGATGCCTATGAAAATCATAAAACAAAGAATTTAATTATTTTATTCCGAGATAATTTTGCATTTTGAACCTGAGTTTAATCACAAATATCTTGTGGTTACATATTGTTTTATGAACAAAATACGTTGTGAACTACTGAACTTGTTATATAATGCTGTTTTTAATGCAATCTCCATTCTTGCTACTTCCATAAATATTTGAATGTTACTGCGGTTACACAAAAGGAACTAAACCAGTCTGTGTTCTTCAAATGATACCAAAACATGTACATCAAGTTTCTTGCAACATGTAGGACCTGTAGTTTTACACCAACAGAAAGCAAACTAAAAAACAAGAAAAAAGGATGGTTGCTAATCCAAGAAATCATGTTCATTTGTTTTTAGCGTTGTTACATAGCAAAATTTGTAGCCTAGGTAGTTAATAGTGGCGCTATAGTGTTGCTATAGCGGCTAACGGGCATTTACAAAATAGCAGTAACAAATAGTGGTCCCGCTATTAGCAACACTATATACCGCTATATGGACGCAATTTTGGATAAAAAGTAGTCAAAATAGCGCCATGGAACCTAGATTAGCCCATTTATGACTTTAATTATATTATTTATATACCTTTTATGATTTAATATTATACATGTATTATGTATTTATGCATTATGTTATGTAGGGACCAAAGAGAAATAGAACTCCAATGTCAAACATGTTACTCTTAGGCCCGGTTTGGCTCACGGAATGGAATCTGAAGGAATCAGAATTCATTTATAGTGTGTTTGAACTCTTGGATTACAATAATAATGAATGACATCATGTTCACATTCCATCAAATTCTATGGATTAAGAAATTCATCATTCCTAACTATTTGTAATGAAATTAAGATTCCTAACATTGCAAAACACATACATTTTGCCAACCTTAAGTACCATTCCATACCTCAACCCGTAAACATAATACATACTATAATATAAATTCTAATTCATTCAAATACCATTCCCGCAAGACAAACGGGCTTTATAGCCTCGAATTCTCATAAGTGTGCCAACCAAACTAGTGTTGATAACTAGATGAACATATAGACTTACGTTTCTCTAAAATTTGAAACAAAACCCACAACAAATTGTGAATTTTTCTTAACTGGTTGCTTTATAAACCAAATGAATACTTACGCATCAAAGTAGATCGCAAACCCTAAACCATATAATGTGCAATAAATATCTAAAATTCTAATAATGACAGAATAATAGACGGCTCAAATATAGCAGGAAGTAAGCAAATGTGCAATCAAGCTAACTAATCATATGCAACAAAAACATAACACTTCAAAATGGGGTAATCCTGACCTTCTTTTTCTGCTTTCCACCTCCGGACTTGGCCGGCTTAGAAGACGGTGGGGAGATTTATCTTTCTTCGGCGCCTGAACAAACAAATATAAAGGTTGGGAAATTTTGTAAAATAATAAAAGCAGACACAAAAAAGAAGTTATAAACGAGAAAATGAAGTTTTAGATTTGATGATACAGTTATCAGTTATGTTACCATGAAGCTTTGATGACCTCTGGTTCGACTAGGGCTTCCAGGTAGAGAAGACGGAAGCATCGTTCGGGTGTGCAAAATAACCTTGTTCGGGTTAAATGGATCGGGTTATTCGGTTTTCGGGTTTGTTAATCGGGTTAAATGGTAACCGAATAATGTTTTCGGTTTGGCCGTATCGGGTGGGAAGCAAAAAAAAATCGGGTTACCCAAATAACCCGAATAACTCATATATCAATAATTAAAAATTTAATAATAATAATATATCATCTCATCTTGGCATCTTGCGTCTACTTTAGTAAAGATGTAGGTTTTTATTTTTTACAAAGCAAAAACACGTCTATTTTCGACTCTTCCACGGTTACCTATATATAGTGTATATATATTTAAATACTTAATTTTAAACTTTTTAACCCGCTTAACCTGATCTACCCATTTTAACCAACCCATTTAACTCATTTAAACCATTTTATAGAGGATTCTATTTTTATACTAAAACCGATTAACCAATTTAACCCAAACCAAATAACCCGATACTCATTTAACCCAAAACCGATTAACTCGTTCTCTTATTTGGTTCGGGTTCGGGTAGTTAACATATACCCTCATACCCGAATAACCCGAAACCCGTTTAACTCGCCCGAATAACACCCCTAATTCTAGTTAGTTGCGACTAAAACCGGGCCGGGTTTTAACGTTGGATACTAGTAAGAGACAAATTACTTTATATATTTATTGTCGTTTAAAATTAAAAAAACATAAGGATAAAGTTACAAAGCTGTTGAAAATTATAAAGAAAATAGGGATAATGTTTGGTTCGCATATATTTTTCTCTGGGATTTGCATTTTGCATTAGACAGAATTTTGTCAAAGAATTTGCATTATCTTATAGAAAAAAATTGCAAATCTGAAAAATGCAAGGAAACTGAGATTTAAAATCCTAAGGGGATGCTGAGATTTCAAATAACAAAGAAGGGAGAGATTTAAGAAATCCTGAGATTTTGAATCCTTACTGAAATGTAACACCCCGACTCCCGAGCAGGTACGTGTAATTATCCTATTGACTAATTATAATAGTGATTATTGCGTTGGTCCAATTGCGTCCCGTATAGTGGATTATACGTGTCGGGACGGGGGATTACGTGGATTCGGGATATAATTTTAGTGGATAAATTATAATTATGGATTCACGGGATTAAATGGGATTTAATGATATAAATAGTGGATTTTTGATATTGGGGTCGGGTATCGGTGTCGAACCCGCGATATAACGGGATCCGTTTAGTTACGTATATGTGTGTGACGCTCATTCTTATCCTCTCTTTTGTGCAATTCAAAGGAAAAGGTGTGTGTGTGTGAACCTATTCTGCTGGAACTCCAGATTGAATCCAATCCAAGTAACTAAAGTGTGGGAAATCAGAGTTGAAACCTTCCTTTTGTGTTCTTGAAGTTGCAAGGTAAAGGGGCCTTTGATTTAACCTTGATTTTGTGTGTTAAACATTGTGATGTGTTGGGAATTGGTGTATCTATGTGTTAGAAGTATTTTGGTGTCATTTTTGTGAGTTCTAGCTGCTGGAATCGAGTTGTGGGGGTGAAATAACCCCTGGACAGAATTGAAAAACGAACAGGGGAACTGTCTGCGTCGTGAGCGCGACCGCGACGCGCTAAGCGCGGCCGCGATGTTCTTCCTCGAGCGCGGGCCGCGATCGGGCCAGTGCGGCCGCGATCGGGCTTCTGCGGGCTTGGGTCGGTTTGGGCTTTGGGGGTCCGTTGGGTTGTTTTGTGGGTATATTAACAGTTATGGGATAATCGAGATTAATCTGGGAGAATTAATTGTGTACAGGGGCTATCAGAGACTGTTACGGGCCGGGTTCGGATCAATCAGTTAGGAAAATTGTGCAAGGTGATCCAGGTGAGTACACGAGTTCTTTTCAAAGGGCCTACTTTTATCGAGTCATAATATGTGTATATATTATTGTTGTGATTGTGTTGGGCACTGCGAGTTGCCCCTCAGGTATGATCTTTCTTTCTTACTATGTGTTATATTTGAGATCCATTACTATATATTGCGATGAGTATCGTGGGAGCTGTGTAGCTCTGTTTGACCCTGTGAAGGGTTCCCATATATATATATGCGGCCGTTATTCCTGTTAGCTTCCACGGGCGTGGTTTGGCTCCAGGGGGGGGGAGGGATCCCCAATTGAGATGAGTATCTCTTTCTGTATTGGATCTCTAGGGTCTCTGAGTAGAGACTCGCTGGCATGTGTTATGCCGTGTAGTGTAGGGTTGCCATGTGATATGCGATACGTGATTATGTGTACTGTGCAGTGTCTAACCCTTGTGTACTCACGAGCTGCGAAGCTTACGTATTCGAGTCTGATGTGTGTATCAGGGGGACCGAAGATAGGACCGTCAGCTCCTGAGCGACGATAGGAGCTTGACTTGCTGCGATTGGGAGATTCTGCTTTTGTTATCTGTATGTGATACTTTGCTAGAAACTTTGGGACAAATGATACTGGGATGTATGTGAATATTTGGGTCCGGGTCGGGTCTTGTATGTCGGGTTGACTTCGGGGTATTATGGTTAATGTGCGTAAAATGTTTTAATTAATCAGTGTTTGTGTAAACCCTTGACATGTGTGATGGATTGTGATTGCGTTAATGCCACATGTGCATTGTAAATGACGTGGCTTTTAGCTGGGATTAGAGGGTGTTACATGTATGGTATCAGAGCTTGTGGTTTTAGTATTGAGTATCAGTGGATGCTTGAGCTTAGACCGTGTTCAGATTCTTGGGGAGTGTTCCGGTGACGGATACTAGAGGATTTAATTATCCTGGCTTAGTGTATAACGCTGGGAGACCTATTTCTTTGTGCTTAATTGCCTTGTTTTGTGCAGATCAGTATGGCAGACCAGGGAGAGGGTTCTGGCGCGGGTAAGCCGCCGGGTGATGATGAGTATATCCGCAAGTCAGAGTTGTTTGGGGCTCTTACAGAGTTCTATAGACAGCAGAGAGAGTTGGAGAGAGAGCAGAGGCATGATACGGGGCCACGTTCTGGGGATGGTCAGGATACGGGCACGGGTGCAGGTGCCTCTTCCTCTACATCTCAGCGAGGGGGTTCATTTAAGGATTTCATGACTGGGAATCCTCCAGAGTTCAGAGGCGGGGGTGAGCCAGGGATGGCACTCGCGTGGGAGCGCGAGATTGAGTCTGCATTTCGGGTTGCTCATGTGGACCCGAAAGACATGGTAGGGTATGCCACGTATCAGTTGAGGGGTGGAGCCTCACAGTGGTGGAGATCTATCGAGTCTTCCCTGTCTGATTCTCGTGCATATGCGATGTCCTGGGCTCAGTTTAAGGACATGTTTGAGATTCAGTATGCGCCCCGTGATGAGCAGAGAGAGATGGAGCGCCGTTTCCTCCACTTACAGCAGAGGGATCTGTCCGTGCAGCAGTATGTGGATCGCTTCAATGAGTACTCCCAGTTCGCGCCGCAGCATGTGAATACAGAGAGGCGCAAGGCCGATGCCTTTGTTGACGGCCTGAGACCAGACATCAGGGAGTTCGTGGGATTACAGGAGACGTCATCTTTTGCCAGGGCGCTAGAGTTAGCTCGCATGAGAGAGCGAGAGATCGAGAGGCAGCGAGAGCAGCCGCCTACTCAGAGACAGCGTACGGGAGCCACTGAGCAGTCTAGTTACTGGCGCGAGCCGAGGGATCAGCAGCCCGAGCAGGGCCGTCAGCAGGAGCAGAGTTCAGGTCCGCGTAGGGACCGAGGCAGGGACAGAGGCAGAGATAGAGGTCGGGATGAGAGATCCCGGGGACGGGGTCAGAGAGACAGTCATGCGGCCAGTCAGAGCAGTGTTGGGCAGGGGTCCCGGGCATCGGGGAGTAGAGCTGACAGTTTATCCGGAGAGCGAGATTGTCCGAGATGCCACCGCAGGCATGCCGGACCGTGTGCCAGTGATCAGTTCCGGTGTTTTAGATGTGGTCAGTTTGGCCACACAGCTACAGCCTGCACAGCCCCAGAGGCATTATGCTTCCGATGTGGGAAGCCGGGCCATCGCATGAGAGACTGCCCAGAGACAGCACCAGTAGTACCGGGAGCGAGCACGAGCGGTGCTAGAGTCGAGCCTTCTTCTTCCACCTCCCGCAGGGATGCAGCTCCGAGAGCCAGAGGGCGGGTGTTCCAGGCCACAGCTGAGGAGGCCAGAGATGCTCCAGATGTTGTTACGGGTACGTATATTCTGAATGGCTTGCGTGCGCGAGTCTTATTTGATTCTGGAGCCGATCGCTCTTATGTGTCAGTGTCCTTCTGTGCTTATTTTACTGCTGTTCCTACTGTATTATCTGTGCCATTGATTGCCGAGAGGGTAGACGGCAGTACCGCTTTAGTGAGCCGTATTTATCGAGAGTGTGTACTCGAGATCGATACTCACCGATTCTTGATCGATTTACTGCCTATCGAGATCAGCAGTTTCGATGTGATCGTCGGTATGGACTGGATGACAGCCCGTCAGGCAGATATTCTTTGTGCAAAGAAGATGATCAGGATACCGATTTCTGAGACCGAGGTCGTGACAGTTTACGGGGAGAGGCGAAAGGGGGAGATTGGGATCATCTCGATGGTTAGAGCTCAGAGATACGTGACCAAGGGTTGCGAAACCTTCTTGGCTTATGTGATTGACGCCCAGAAGGAGAAGACGAAGGTAGGGGATGTACCTGTAGTGCGAGACTACCCTGAGGTATTCCCAGATGAGCTACCTGGGCTACCGCCAGATCGCCAGGTAGAGTTCCGGATCGACCTTATCCCTGGAGCGGTGCCGATTGCGAAGACGCCTTACAGGCTGGCACCCACTGAGATGCGAGAGATGATGACTCAGCTTCAGGAGTTGCTGAATAGGGGATTTATCCGTCCGAGCTCATCACCGTGGGGAGCACCGGTGTTGTTTGTGAAGAAGAAAGACGGTACCATGCGAATGTGTATCGATTATCGGGAGTTAAATAAAGTGACCGTGAAGAATAGATATCCACTTCCGCGAATCGACGATTTATTCGATCAGCTACAGGGATCTAGCTTCTTCTCGAAGATTGATTTGCGATCTGGATATCATCAGCTGAAGGTCAGGGAAGAGGATGTGCCCAAGACAGCCTTCAGGACGCGCTATAGACACTATGAGTTTCTAGTCATGCCATTCGGACTGACTAACGCACCCGCAGCCTTCATGGATTTGATGAATAGGGTGTGTAGAGCCATGTTGGATCGATTTGTGATCGTGTTCATAGACGACATATTGATCTACTCGAGGAGCGCTGAGGAGCATGAGCAGCACTTGAGGGAGGTCCTAAGCGTGCTGCAGAAAGAGAGACTTTATGCGAAATTTTCGAAGTGCGAGTTTTGGCTCCGAGAAGTGCAGTTCTTGGGCCATATTGTGAGCAGCGAGGGCATCAAAGTGGATCCCGCGAAGATCGAGGCTGTGATGAGTTGGGAGCAGCCTAAGACCGTGCCAGAGATTCGTAGTTTCCTGGGATTAGCAGGCTACTACAGACGGTTCATTCAGAATTTTTCGCGGATAGCCATGCCGTTGACGAGATTGACACGGCAGGGCGTACCATTCGAGTGGAATGACGAGCAGGAGACTGCCTTCGCCGAGTTGAGAGCTCGATTGTGCCAGGCGCCGGTGTTAGCCTTGCCCGAGGGTACGGATGATTTCGCTGTGTACTGTGATGCATCAGGGACAGGGCTGGGTTGTGTGTTGATGCAGCGGGGCAAGGTGATTGCCTACGCTTCGAGACAGCTGAAGACATATGAGGAGAATCATACTGTCCATGATCTTGAGTTGGATGCCATAGTCTTTGCGCTAAAGATATGGCGACATTATCTATATGGGTCCCAGTTTGTGGTTTATACTGATCATAAGAGCCTTCAGTATCTTTTCAGTCAGAAGGAGTTGAACATGCGACAGAGACGCAGTTTAGAGCTTCTGAAAGATTATGACTGTGAGATACAGTATCATCCTGGAAAGGCGAACGTAGTTGCTGACGCCTTGAGTCGTAAGGCGTGCGTTCAGACGATTACCTCCCGAGCTGTGAGACTCGAGATCACCTCTACCCTGGTTGACAGTCTGAGATTGGCACAGATAGAGGGTCTGCGGGAGCAGAATGTGAAGAGGGAAAGGTTAGTTGGGCAGACAGAGTCGTTGGTCAGGGATGACCGAGGGATATATACGCTGAGAGGCAGAGTTTGGGAACTTGCGACAGTTGATTCTTGATGAGTCGCATAAGTCGAGGTTGTCTATTCACCCTGGGAGCACCAAGATGTACCGAGATCTCCGAGAGTTCTACTGGTGGCCGGGTATGAAAAGGGATGTGGGCCGTTACGTCGAGCAGTGTATGACGTGTTTGCGGGTCAAAAGTGAGCATCAGAAGCCGCACGGCCGTCTACAACCACTGGAGATTCCCGAGTGGAAGTGGTACCACATCACGATGGATTTCATCGTTAGACTTCCTCGTACTGTGCGTGGGAACGATATGATTTGGGTCATAGTGGACCGGTTGACTAAAAGTGCGCACTTTCTTGCTGTTCGGGGTACGATCACGATGGACCAGCTAGCGCGGCTGTATATTAATGAGGTGGTGTCGCGGCATGGGATTCCGAAGTCGATTACTTCTGATCGCGATACTCGATTCACCTCGCGGTTCTGGCAGAGTTTCCAGAGAGAGCTGGGTACCCGGGTTCAGCTGAGCACAGCTTACAGGCCTCAGACATATGGGCAGACCGAGCGCACCAACCAGACACTTGAGGACATGTTGAGAGCATGTGCCATAGACTTCAGAGGTAGCTGGGATGTGCATCTCCCATTAGTAGAGTTTGCTTATAATAATAGCTACCATGCCTCGATTAAGATGGCACCGTTCGAAGCATTATATGGCCGTAAGTGTCTAACCCCCGTGTGTTGGGGTGAGGTCGGTGAGCGACCGATCAGTGGGCCCGAGCTACTGCAGGAGACGAGTGATAAAGTAGCTGTGATCCGGGAGCATATGCGAGTTGCACAGAGCCGTCAGAAGTGCTATGCTGACCGCCGTACTTCAGAGCTCGAATTCAGTGTTGGGGATCAGGTGTTGTTGAAAGTGTCTCCATGGAAGGGTGTTATTCATTTCAGGCACCGGGGCAAGTTGAGTCCGAGGTATATAGGGCCGTTTGAGATAATTGCCAGGGTCAGAGATCAGGCCTACCGGTTGAGATTGCCGCCAGAGTTAGCCGGTGTTCATGATACATTCCATGTGAGCCATTTGAGAAAGTGTCTAGCTAAGGAGGATCAGTATGTGCCTTTATCAGAGATATCCGTGGATGATCGGTTGAGATATGCTGAGCAGCCAGAGATGATTACTGATCGCAAGGTGAAGAGGTTGCGCAATAAAGAGATATCATTGGTACTCGTTCAATGGAGACACCATAAGGGTACCAGCGCAACTTGGGAGCCCGAATCTGAGATGCGGAGCCGCTATCCTTTCCTGTTCCAGAGTCAGAGTTAGATTCCGGGACGGAATCTTTGTAAGGGGGGAGGATTTGCAACACCCCGACTCCCGAGCAGGTACGTGTAATTATCCTATTGACTAATTATAATAGTGATTATTGCGTTGGTCCAATTGCGTCCCGTATAATGGATTATACGTGTCGGGACGGGGGATTACGTGGATTCGGGATATAATTTTAGTGGATAAATTATAATTATGGATTCACGGGATTAAATGGGATTTAATGATATAAATAGTGGATTTTTGATATTGGGGTCGGGTATCGGTGTCGAACCCGCGATATAACGGGATCCGTTTAGTTACGTATATGTGTGTGACGCTCATTCTTATCCTCTCTTTTGTGCAATTCAAAGGAAAAGGTGTGTGTGTGTGTGAACCTATTCTGCTGGAACTCCAGATTGAATCCAATCCAAGTAACTAAAGTGTGGGAAATCAGAGTTGAAACCTTCCTTTTGTGTTCTTGAAGTTGCAAGGTAAAGGGGCCTTTGATTTAACCTTGATTTTGTGTGTTAAACATTGTGATGTGTTGGGAATTGGTGTATCTATGTGTTAGAAGTATTTTGGTGTCATTTTTGTGAGTTCTAGCTGCTGGAATCGAGTTGTGGGGGTGAAATAACCCCTGGACAGAATTGAAAAACGAACAGGGGAACTGTCTGCGTCGTGAGCGCGACCGCGATGTTCTTCCTCGAGCGCGGGCCGCGATCGGGCCAGTGCGGCCGCGATCGGGCTTCTGCGGGCTTGGGTCGGTTTGGGCTTTGGGGGTCCGTTGGGTTGTTTTGTGGGTATATTAACAGTTATGGGATAATCGAGATTAATCTGGGAGAATTAATTGTGTACAGGGGCTATCAGAGACTGTTACGGGCCGGGTTCGGATCAATCAGTTAGGAAAATTGTGCAAGGTGATCCAGGTGAGTACACGAGTTCTTTTCAAAGGGCCTACTTTTATCGAGTCATAATATGTGTATATATTATTGTTGTGATTGTGTTGGGCACTGCGAGTTGCCCCTCAGGTATGATCTTTCTTTCTTACTATGTGTTATATTTGAGATCCATTACTATATATTGCGATGAGTATCGTGGGAGCTGTGTAGCTCTGTTTGACCCTGTGAAGGGTTCCCATATATATATATGCGGCCGTTATTCCTGTTAGCTTCCACGGGCGTGGTTTGGCTCCAGGGGGGGGGGGAGGGATCCCCAATTGAGATGAGTATCTCTTTCTGTATTGGATCTCTAGGGTCTCTGAGTAGAGACTCGCTGGCATGTGTTATGCCGTGTAGTGTAGGGTTGCCATGTGATATGCGATACGTGATTATGTGTACTGTGCAGTGTCTAACCCTTGTGTACTCACGAGCTGCGAAGCTTACGTATTCGAGTCTGATGTGTGTATCAGGGGGACCGAAGATAGGACCGCCAGCTCCTGAGCGACGATAGGAGCTTGACTTGCTGCGATTGGGAGATTCTGCTTTTGTTATCTGTATGTGATACTTTGCTAGAAACTTTGGGACAAATGATACTGGGATGTATGTGAATATTTGGGTCCGGGTCGGGTCTTGTATGTCGGGTTGACTTCGGGGTATTATGGTTAATGTGCGTAAAATGTTTTAATTAATCAGTGTTTGTGTAAACCCTTGACATGTGTGATGGATTGTGATTGCGTTAATGCCACATGTGCATTGTAAATGACGTGGCTTTTAGCTGGGATTAGAGGGTGTTACATGAAATCTGCGAACCAAACACAAGATTTTAAATGCAAATCCCAATGAACCCCAGGAAACCCGCGAATCAAACGCACCCTAAGTTGTTGAAAATCAAAAAAACTGGGATAAAACTAGAATAGTTAGAAAAATCATCAAAACTATCTATTAGTTGACAATTTTCAAACCTGAAACTACTTTGAGATAATATATCATGATTAGTACATCTAACAAACTTTGAGATAATATATATTTTCATCGATTATCAATATATAGATGCAGAAAAAATAAAAATTTTAAATATATTTTTATAGTCATAAAATTGGATAGATTAATAATAAGTACGACTTTTAGTTTTTCCATTGTAGTATTTTTATCATAATGATATATATTTATGCTTATTAATTATATATTTTTTCTAGCGACGGATTTACAATTTAATATATTTTTTATAAAACTAAAGTAGTAACTAAAATCATAAATATAAAAATATAATTTCTAAATATCATGTCATCTATATGCAATTCGTTTTTAATAAAAAAATAACAATTAAAACATAGTTTGTTAGCAACTAAAACGCATCAATGGTTATCATATTTATTTTCATAATCATTTCATTTTTGCATAGTTTCATATTCATATTTACTCAATGATACACAATTGAATATCCACTAGACATCATGAGCATTAACACAAATCAACAATATAATTTGCAGACATCATTGTCATCTATATGCAATTTGTTTATAATTAAAAAAAAACAACTAAACACGGTTTCTTACACATATAGAACCATCAATGGTTACTCTAAACAACTAAAAACTTCGATTAAGGTAGACCGTAAAGAAGTGTTTCAATTTATAGTTATGGTTAGGGATGAGTTTGGAGCAGGAATTGGTCCTTCTTCCCCCACCCCATTCCTCATCGAGTTTCTTATTGGTGGAGATCTGCATCGGGTCTCTGCGAGTTTAGGGACCTATTGGGTACCCAATAAGATTCTATTACTCGTTAGTGTCTTTTGTTCCCCGTTTATATACATGAACCCGAACCTAAAACCCGTCCAAAAAATTTAAAATTAATAAATTTTCAAACAATACTAAATATGCTTTTAACAATAAAATATGTTATATAAAATATAAACTAACGGAATTAAATAACAACACAGTTGCATTAATATAGATAACGATTAATGATACAAATGCATTAACAACTAAAACTACGTAGATATTAAGCATATGTTATTACATAGTTAAAAAAAAAGGTATATATGTGTTTGTGTGTATGTGTGGAGTATGTATATATGTGTGTGTACATATACATACATACATACATACATACACATACACACACACATATAAGGTTGAGTTCAGGTAAAAAACACTTAATTCCGTGAGAACGTGGGAACCACTAAAAATGCACAAATTTGTACATTAAATACACAATTAAAAATTAAATTTATAACTTAAAACTAATATTGGTCTTCAATATTAAAAATATCATAATATAACATTAAAATTATCTTCAAAATTTAAATTCACTAAAAGCTCAATTTTGAACATTAACTGCACAAATTTTGTCGAATGCACAAATTCGTATATAAAGTTAACAAAATTATCATGATATGGGTAAATATTTATACGAAATACATAAAATTATCAAATGCATTAACTTTAGTATCAAATGTATAATTTTATGCATTAATTCACAAATATTAAAGTCTCACGGAACTAATGAGTTTTTACCGGAACCCAACCATATATATATGAAACATATAATATAGGGGCGGGACGGAGCGGGGATTGGTCCTTCCATCCCCAAACCCGTACCCCATACCCGATAAAATCCCCGAATCCGCTTCAAAAAGTTTGGTTTCTGATTTCTTTTCATCGGGTTGAGAATTTTTTTGCCATTCCTAGTTACGGTCAATTTCTAGTGTGTCAAGTATAATTAAGGATGAGAAAAAAATAGGATGACGTAGAACATTATCCTATCAAACTATTATTAATTAATAATACTAAAAGAATTCTTTAACATGCATAATAATAAGACACATACCAACTTACAAATGATAATGTTAAGTTTTGTGTTTTTGTCAATTATTGTATGTCAACATTCCAATCGCCACCCCACTAAAGTGCACAATATAATAATAAATAAATAGTATATATTTATATATATATCAATCGGACCAATGATATTTTTTTTTTCAAAAAAAATTATGCGTTATTTTTTATTGGAAAATAATTATTCATACGTAAATTCAATATACGATAGCGAAATATTGAATGTTCATGTAACACTATAAAATGTATATTCAATACTATACGGTTATTCGTTGTAAACAAATATAAAAGAATATATATAATCATACATATATATCAACAATTGTTTGTAACATTATTCATATTATTTAAATGGTTCATAGAAGTGTGTACAACAAGATTCAGAACATTAAAAAGGTTCATAATAGTTTTTATAACAAATTCATAGGATTCAATAAAATTCATATATGATCCAATAAGATTAATAGCATAATAGAATGGTCCGGCAGTATTTTCAACAATATTTATAAGATTTAAAACTATTTTATGGTTGTTTATAATGTTCACAACGAATAAAATGTTCACAAAAGATCATTAGCCTATATTATATGTATAAGGGTGAGTTCAATGGAAAACATCAATGCATCGGAAAACCAGGGAACCACTTTATAGCCATTGGATCAGGTGATGCATAATGCAAAAATCTTAATCCATCACACGAGAATTTGATGCATCACACGAGAATTTGTGATGCATTTGTGGTGGTGCATTGAGGTTTTCGGATGCATGTTGGTTTTTCATTGAGCCCCATCAGTACACACACAGACACACAGACACACACACACACACACACACATATATATATATATATATATATATATATATGGAGAGAGAGAGAGAGAGAGAGAGAGAGAGAGAGAGAGAGAGAGAGAGAGAGAGAGAGAGAGAGAGAGAGAGAGAGAGAGAGAGAGAGAGAGAGAGAGAGGATGTATTGATGAGTGGACAAGTATTGGTGGGCTACTAAAGAGATAATGATCGATGTAGAGCCCATCCCCATCCAAAGAGTTTGTGAGCATCTCTTCCTTTTCTTCATTAACGTTATTCACATGAAAGCTTGGTATGCGAAATCTATAATATTAAATTCAACCTTTATTTTAAATTTAAATTTATTAAAATAAGTTTAAAATCAGTCTATTTAATACGTAAGTCAATAAAACTAGCTAGTATACATGCGTACATAGGAGGTTTAATATAGTATATTCCTTAATTGAATACGTGTTTAATATTCTTTTAGAAATTCTAATAAGAAAGGCTGAAAACCAAATCACCATTTGATTTTCCACACCATTATTTAAATAGACGATTGTATCAAACTTTCAATTTTTGCATATTCAATCAAACAGGTCGAATGAGTCAATGGTCAAAAGACAAAAATTTAACATAAAGAATTTCAGTTTTTTCAGTTTTGGCATATTCAATCAAACGGGTCGATGGTTTCAAATAGAATTTCAGTTTTTTAAAAAAACTTATGTTTTAGTTTAGTTTTTTCTACGCGTCATTTTGACTATCCCGTCCGTTTGGCTAATTGGATCGAAATTCTCACTTACAGAATTCATTTCGCGAAGGAGTTTTCCATTATATATATGTATCATGTATGTGTGTATATATAAATATCTATATATGAAACCCAAATTCATTCTATACATTAAAAACCCACCAAACAAAAACACCCTAAAGTTCATGGCAATTATAAATCGTGACTAAGTAGACACATGGGGGCTTAGTTATTCTTTCTTTACACACACACAGACACACACACAGACACAGACACACACACACACAGAGGAGAGAGAGAAGAAGAGAGAGAGGAGAGAGAGAGAGAGAGAGAGAGAGAGAGAGAGAGAGAGAGAGAGAGAGAGAGAGAGAAGAGAGAGAGAGAGAGAGAGAGAGAGAGAGAGAGAGAGAGAGAGAGAGAGAGAGAGAGAGAGAGAGAGAGAGAGAGAGAGAGAGAGAGAGAGAGAGAGAGTGTATTTATATGTTATATATACACATAAAGGTAGTGGGATAAGAATTGGTGGGAAGCATTACAATTGGGATCATAAAGAAAGGAAGGAAATTAACATGGGTATTGTGAAGGTGATGTTGCTTCTCTTGGTTATCTTCAACTTGTATTTTCCTGCATCATTTGCTCCTCTTGCCAACAATATGGATTCAGGTTCTTATTCTTATTATTCTTTTTTTTTTTTTTTTTTTTAAATGTTTGTGTGTGCATTACATGTATATATAATTTTTTTTTGAAGATAATTTAGAAAACCACATCTAAAATGATGAAAATTTTGCCATTGCTTCCTTAAAGCAATCTTTATCATCAGTTTACCAAACAAGACTCTATATTGCATACTTCATTCAGGAACCCTTTAATGATTTTGAAGAGACAAAGCACCATGTATGTAGTATTCTTGCTCAATATATTACTATGCATATTTTAATGAAAATTGGTTGTATGAATATTAAGTTTTGTGATTCTTATTGGGAAAATGACGTCAAATAGTTGTGTACTTTTGAGTTTGTACTCATTTATGTAGTGTATTTTTTTTGTGCACATTTGGTAGTCAAACTTTCAAAAATGTTTCAATTAGGTAGTTGGGTGACTTGGAAACCGACAACAACCGGTCACCATGGTTACGTGGACGGTTTTTTCAAGAAAAATGACATCAAATAGCTATGAACTTTTAAGTTTGTACACATTTATGTTGTGTACTTCTTTTTGTGCACATTTAGTAGTCAAACTTTTAAAAGTGTTTCAATTAAGTAGTTAATTGAGTTACCTAAAAATTGATACAAACCGATTATGATACTTATGTTGACATATTTTATGACATAGAAGAATGAGAGAATTTCATATATATCCTTGTAAACTTTAATTATTACGCATATATATGCTTGCAAAATTTCTTATTACATATATATCATTTTAAATCTTTAAATCTCACGTATATATCCAAATGACTATTTTAAATTTATTTTATCATTTAAAATTTTTTTGAATACCTAAACTACCATCTTAAATTCCCACAAAAATAAATTAGAAAAATAAAGAAAGATCGTTTTCTAATTTAATTCAATAATAAATTACTTAAAAAATGATATTTAATATTTTTTAAATGATTTAATTAAATTTAAAATAGTCATTTGGATATATATGTAAGATTTAAAGGTTTAGAATGATATATTTGTAATAAGAATGTTTGTAAGGATATATACGTAATGTTGGAACTTTACAAAGATATATATGAAATTCTCCTTAGAACTAATGACTCTTAAACACAATGTTTATCAAATTCAAAACATATCATTTCCATTTGATAGATATCATGTTTAGGAGTTGAAAATTAATGCTCTATTATATTGTTATAAAATGAAAGCATATTTCATCAATTTGATACATATTTGGTTTATAAATATTTTTATAGTTTTATAGAAAAATAAATCACCTTAAGTTTTTTTTTTAATTTCAAATTATAAAAAATATGTCCACATAAGCAAAGTAATCGGTTGGTATCGATTTTTAGGTAACCCAACTACTTAATTGAAACACTTTTAAAAGTTTGACTACTAAATATGCACAAAAAAAAGTACACAACATAATTGTGTGCAAACTTAAAAGTACATAGCTATTTGATGCTATTTTTCTTGAAAAACCCGTCCACGTAAGCATGGTGACCGGTTGGTGCCGGTTTCCAAGTCATCCAACTACCTAATTGAAACATTTTTTAAAGTTTAACCACCAAATATGCACAAAAAAAAGTACACTACATAAATGAGTACAAACTCAAAAGTACACAGCTATTTGACGTCATTTTCCATTCTTATTCAATCAAAACTTTACATTTAGAAATTCTTAGGTCAATCCTAAGTCCTAACAACTATCAAATTCAAAACTGGTGTGGATTTCCTTAAAAATTTAAGGTTGCGTTTAGTTAACGAAAACTAGTCATTTTCAATTTCAGTTTTCAAGTTATAGTTTTTTTTAAAAAAAACAAGGGTTTCTATGAAAACTGAAAACTTGTTTAGATGATGAAGTTTTTGTTTTAAGAAAAATAAGATAGATGATTATAAAATAAGAAAAATAGGATAGGTGATAGAAAAATAAGAGAGTGAAAGAGAGTATTATAAGTTTTATAGGGTAGATAATTAAAAAGTAATAGAGAGAATATGAAAAGTAGTATTTTAAAAAGTGAAATGAAAATTTATGAAATTGTTGTTAAGTAAACAAGTTTTCATTTTTTCTGAAAACTGAGATGGAAATTCAGAAAATTTCGGTAACTAAACGCACCCTAAGGGTTTATTATGATAAAAACCAAAATATTTTCATGTTTTTTTACGTTTTCGTCCCTCAATGTTATTTTTTCCATAAAAGTCCTCAAGTTATTTTTTCTTTTTGGTTTAGTGAAATTTGGACATTAGAACCCGATTTTTCAGTTTTTAAAAACCCGGTTCACAAATTATAATCGGGGTTTAATGTCAAATTTTCACTAAACCAAAAAAAAAAAAAAAACCTGAGGTTTTTAAGGGAAAAATAACATGGATGACGAAAACGAAAAAAACATGAAAATATGTTGGTTTTTTTCATAATAAACCCAAAATGTAACATCTATATTTGTAGTATTTATAATTTGTTTTATGGTTTTATATTGTATTTAAAAAACAATGTATTTTTATTGAAGTGGTAATCTATTGTTTTTTATATTATTTTAGTTTGTATGCATACCTTTTTGTCCTACTTAATTTGGTCTTTTGTGCCGGCCGGGGACGGATGCATCAAATTCATAAAAATATTAACATATAGTTTTTCAATGAAATACAAAAAATAGAACTCATGATATATTCAGTTTTTTTTTCCTGTCAAGACAAATGGATCAAAAGAACAATACAAAAAAATATCCAAACTAAAATAGAGGGAAAAAAACCAAATAGACCATATATTGATCAAAATGTAAAAATGATTTTTTTTTTCAATATAAACCATTGTTTTAATGTTTAGCTTTTATTTTTTTAAAAAAGTTAAAAATCAACATGGGTATCAATTGTTATAAAGTTAAAAGTTATGTCTTTTATTAGATATACATAGTTTTCTTTAAAAGTTGGGTCACAAGCTAGATAGAAACATTTCCATCAGGTTAGCTAAAATTAAATTCGTAAGTTCAATGACATTTTATGTTTAAAATCCACTCAACAGGAAAAGAGATTTTGAAGAAAAAGTTTTTAATTATTTTTTGGATTTTCTAAATAAATCAAGGAACGATATGTATCATGCAATTATTTGATTTTGTATAAACCAACATATATAACACGAAATATGATTTTGTTTGAATATGTTTTAACATTTTTTAATCATTATTAGTAGACATAATTAAACCACTCCTTTGGTTTGGGGCTGCTCACAATCGAGAATTAATCATAAGTAATGATGATAATTTTTAAAAAAAACTAACTACAATACCAATGTCTCGAAGCTGTCCCATGAAATTTGGAGGTCCCGTGCTTATAATTACAACATAAACTCTTAAACATTTAAAACAGTAAATTGGTCATTTTGAGTCTCAATTTTAATAGGTAAATCGAAAGTCGTGAACGGCAAAAATATTAGTGAGAAATTCATATGAATAATACGAATCAAATTAAATTTTGACATGGATTCCACGCACCTATGCACAATGTGTATGCGTCAAATGCAGAAAATTTGTATTGGCCCAAATTTAGATGTTTATTATGACCATGAAACCCTACGAAATTAGGGATCCTGTACAGTTGAGCCTCTTGCACACCCTAAAAGACGCCGATGACAATCATTAACATAAACCTTTTAACGTTACAAAATATTTGTTTAAGGTATATATATCTAATACACAGTGATGCATCTGGATTTTTATTACAAGATTAAAAAGTCATGATTTTTTATAGGAATGGCATCAATAAAAAGAAGAGATCACCAAATAGATGAATCCAATGGTTGGGTAGTTGGTGGTGGCAATGGGATCGTAAACCAAAACAAATTTTCTCATGCTGGTACACGAGGTGGCGGAAATGGTGGACGCTCGGCTGGAGAACATGGTAATCGAAACGGTGGTGAATCTAACTCTTTCCCAAAAGGAGGAGGCACAAACGTCATACCTGTATATACTGCAGGTGCAGGAACAGCTGCTCGACGCAACAATAATCATAGTGCTGCTGGCATTTGTGGTCGGTGTCCGAAATACAAACTTTTGATCATCTCAATCATCAGTTTATCATTACCTCTATTGTATAAAATGTAAAAACAACTTTACTGCAATTTATTGTTAGCTTGTAAATAGAGTTAACATGTGTAAATCAATCACTATATCTATGTTTTAAATAATATCCGCTATATATAAAGATACCTATATCTTTTATACTATCTCGAGGAAATTAAATTTGCAGTTTTCCAAATAAAAAGTGTGTATTATGAATTGTTCAACAAATTAATGGGATTGTGGTCACAATCAACTTACAAAAGCTTCATATTTCTACAATCAAACGTCATATGTCTTTCAGAATACTATGTTATGTACTAGGAAATTAGTTGTTAATATAAAAAAATCAATTATAGAAACTATTTTTCAGATTTTTTTGAAAGTTTGTAGTTTGTACTCACACTTGTCATCAATAAGATATCAAATATTTAAACATGGCAATTTTCTATCATGTATCACTATGTATGTTAATTAAATGATTTAAAATGTAATCGAATTATATGATTTTTTTGAAAATATGTCTCATAAAAAAGTTTACGAAAGTTAAAAAAACATTAATATAATTAATAATTAATAAATTAAGAAAAAGGAGGTATGATTATTGTATTATGCATAAAGATTAAAGGTTGGGAAGATTAGGTATGGAAGATTCGAAGCACTAGTTTTTAGTAGTTTTGGTAGTTGGTTAATGCAACTTCCATTTTTCTTCTTGTATTTTAATCCCAAAGTGCACACTATTTTGGACTTATTATGTGTTATGATATGAGGTATACGTGTACTTTCATTTTTTAAAGGATAATGTAATTAAATGATTTTGAACATTCTTTTATTTGTTATTTTAAACATTACGTGATATTTTTTTCGTAATGTGGTTGATTACATAGCATGACATTTATCATTTTATATTATGGAAAAATATACAAAAAACCAATATACTTTTGAATTTTTTCGATTAAGTCCATGTACCAATAACGTTTTCATAAAAGTCCTTCAACTTAAATATTTTTTACGAATTGTGTTGTTTTACGGGATTTTTGAGGATTTTTCAGAAGTTTTTTATAATATTTTGTTAAGTCAAAGGACTTTTATGGAAACATTTTATGAGTAGTGATTTTTACAAAAATATTTTTAAGTTGATGGACTTTGTTGGAAACGTTTTTAGTACAATGACTTATTCGTAAAATACTTAAAGTCCATTGCTTTTTACATGATTTTCCCTTTATATTATTATCAGGTACTTATCATCTGAAATTAACGTTGTGTTCTCAAGATTATTAATAAAGGTATAGGAAAGGAAAAAAAGGAAAAACAAATCTAATGTATTCTCGAAACATTTTTAATGGAGGAAAATGATGAAAATAAAAGAAAAAACTGGCTGACTCATATTTGTTTACAACGTTTAAAGTATCAAACCAACAATTTATGCATGTCAACCATCAATTATGGAGGTGTGAGCAAGAGACTGATTGAAGCCTAAACTCACAGTCAAAACTGAAACCTAAACTCAGTCGCAAATTGAACGTTGATGTTGGATACACTATGAATCCATAAATCATACACATCTTATTCTTGCTGCAAATCGAAGGACATATAAAACAGTGGTGTAGCCAGGATTTTAATATAGGGTGGGCCAAATTAATTAGTAGAAATCTAAATATGAAAAAAATAACAAAACAAAAGATGGTTAGAAAATAGCATTCAATCTATTCATCACTTAGAAAGTTTTAATTGCACACAACTTTCCTTTACATCTATAAAATTGTCTAAAATTGCACACATCGTGTCTTTACATCTATAAAATCGTCTAAAATGGAATCTAAAATAAACGTGCTTGCAATATCATTCTCAATGTAAGGAACTTGGAAGATTATTAATTTATTGTCAATCAGAAAAATCGCACTCGCACAACAACGACACAGTCACAGGGCACTTCTTGAGTTTCTTCCTTACTCGTCCTCTTTAATTGACGCTTCAATTTAGTTTTAGCAGACGTTTGCTATTTTTTGGGCTATACATCATATTTTTTTGGGCTCCTAGAGTAGGCCAAGATATAAATACTAAGGCTATATATATGTGTGTGTGTGTGTGTGATTATAATAATAATAATCTATCTATTCTATTATATGAGTAACTAGATGCCACATGGCATCTCAATAGAGCGCCAATTGGCTTAACGTGGGATTGCCACGTGTAACCAACATTATTCCTATTAATTTGCTTTTAAATTTTGTTTTTTCCAATCTATCTATAATAAATAATTTAAATAATATCTAATCAAATCTAAATATTATCTAATATAAAATTGAAATTTGAATTTGAATGATAACTTTTCTTTTTATATATTTATATTTATATTTATTGTATTATATAAATTGATATTATAAATTTGATAAAATATATTTAAAAATTATCCTACAAGATTAATGAAATTAAATTTTTAAATGTATACCCATGTATATAAACTAGTAATAATAATAATAATGGGCTGCATGAATTTTAGGGGAGGCCATGGCCCCCCTAACTCCCTTGGTAGCTACGCCTCTGATATAAAACCAATAAACCGAACCAAAATCCTAAATCAAAAACAATTGTTACATTTTTTTTAATGCTTGACGGGGGAGGGGAGAGTGTTAAAGGGAGGGGTGAACCGCCTGATATAGGGTATACAAACATTTGAATCATGCAACAAAAGTTTTGATTCTCTATGGAAAGAAGTGGTCGTTGATAGCATGACTTTAATTTTTCTTTTTTCCTTATCAAAATGGAGAGAATAAAAAAAGTATAGAAAACGAATGGACGTTTTATAGTTTTTCTTTTATTTTCTGATGTCAATCTTATTTATGTGTAATTATCATTGATTAAAAAGCTTATAAAAACGATTCCACCATACCAAACATCCATAAAGAAGTTAAAAGAAGATGAATAAAAGTGTCATTTCAATTTGATTTACATACAAACCAAGTTGAAAACTTGCTGGTAATGTGAAAAATATTTTTCATCTGAAACATTGGGTATAAGGATACAAATCACTCTCAGGACATAGTTTAAAGCCAAAAATCATCTTACAAATTTCCAAGGCATGGATATGAAAACATGAGGGTGTGTGTAAGCTTTACAAAAGGGAATCCACCATCCATTGGTCTTCTTCTTCGACGGATAGTGGCAGCAAATCTTGGAAAACCTATGATTCGGATGAGGGACAGTGATGATGTTTGTGGTTGGGATGTGGTGGCTCTAATGGTTTCTGTAGAAGATAATTATGACGAATGGTCGAAGATAAAACTTCAAACATGAAATGTGAATTGGGAGAACCAAATTTATCAAGTACTAACCTTTTTCAGCAACTGAAACCTCTACAAGCCGTTAGCCAGACAACGAGAATGAAAAGAGCTGCAGATCCTCCGACCATAAGCTTCATCTGGACATTCTGCAGCCACATTCTTTTTCGTAGTTGCCTTCCCTGTCTCTGGAAGCTATCCGCCTACAAATTCCCCAACCATACAATGACACCATGAGCTAGATGGATCTCGGATCACAACAATTTACTACTTTTGGGGAGTTTCCGATTGGAGGTTTTCTGTCTTGTCCATAAGTAATTCAATATTGTCTTATCCAATGGAAACGAGAAATATAAGAAATGTAAAAATTAACCTGAAATTGAAGGCTTTCAGTCTTGTCCACAAGCAGTTCAATCTTCTCGCCTCGATCCAAAACCTGTACCAGAGAAGAAAAGAAAATATTGTTAGCATAATGTGATCAACAAAACCAACAAAGTTTCAGTTGTCGAGAAATCCTTTAGCATATAGTTGTTGGTTTTAATCCCCCGATGCTCTTTGCAACTGTTATTCAGATGTATTTGGAAGCCTTATTAGAGAAAGTTCCAAGAAAGGCCAAGGATTAAGATGCCCTATTTCATGATACTTTTTTTTTTATCATATTTACAGTGCACTTGTAATCAGTTTTGTAGTAGCCACAAGAAAAACATGGCTTATGCCTCTTGTTCGCACTGAACAATTTGAATATTTTTGTTTCAATGTATACTTCACTGCAAATTTGCAGATGACAATCTCATCCATCAAATGAACACACTGGAAAATGGTTATATGTAAGGATCCTCTTCTGGGCACTATCATGAACTAAGATAATATTTAGCAGGTTTGCCTGAAAGATCACTAATCTACAGCCTTAAAATAGTAAAATTGTTCTCTATATGAAGTCCTCATATGACAAGTTTTATCCAAAAAACTTCAGCCCGGAGTTGAGTCATGTAAGCAGGCTTAAAGGAGCATCCAATTGTAGCCTAGAAAATTTGGTTGTTTTTTATGAAATGTAATTTTCTTCGAGACGAGTCTTGATCAACAAAGATACCTCTCAATGAATCTGTAAAGTGTGGTAGCTATATGCACACACTATCAACTATCAATGCAGGTTAAGTAAAAGTAAAAGTTGAAGTTAACTGTAGCTGAATTGCACAATAAATTGAGGTTAACTGTAGCTGCCTTGCGTACAAAACTGAAGTTAAATGCAATCGTTTGGGTAATTTTACATCGACACATCACATATGTTCAAATGCTTCCGCTTGATGTAGCTCCATTTTTTTTATAGATCTAGCATAACAAACGCAATATACTAACAACACTTAGACTCGATACACAACCAGAAGAGATTTAATTGAATTGTCAACTATTTCTTAATATTGATTGTCTCCAATCACTCAAGGATTGTGATGCATTTGTGGTGGTGCATTGAGGTTCTTCGAGGTTCTTCGATGCATAGAGGTTTTCCATTGAACCCCCTCTTTATTTATATATCATAAAATATAAATACATGCATTATACAGCTTCATTTACCTCCTCAATATTGTCCATCATAATCCCTTTGACATCTATGATGTGAGCCTTTAGTTTAGATAACTTGCTCATTTCGTCTGGATGGTTCGAGCAATACTCCATTTGTTCCTTTATCCTTGGCCTAACAACCACAAAAAACACGAAGAGTTTTAATACTATATCAAAGGAACTTCAGAGCTCGAATGTACAACATAAAACACACCAAACATAATTAGAAATTCGCTGAAAAGAAAGAAAAGAACACACCCAAACTCCCTGTCGAGATTGTAAGCAATACTGAACCGATCTTCAAAAAGATCATCATCGCTACCATCCGCAAGCGGGTGATCCTTTCCAATACTTGGACCATAACGCTTTTTAAATTCATCCTTCACTCTCTCAAGAAACACAAATGGCAAACTCCTGCCAATTGATTCATCCGCAACAACAAGAAAAACTGCACCAAATATTCAAATGGTTACCAAAACCAATCTGTGACATTACATTGATTGAAATGTAAGAGTGATAAGATATATAACATGAAAACAAAAGGTGCATTTACCGAAGCCGCTATCAAGCAAGAAGTTGAAGGTGTAGCCATCACACGAGTACGTATATTTAGTGCTATTAGAAGGCAACTTCTGTAAACATTGAACAGCAACCGTACTAACATTTCCGGAGTAAGCTGTATGCTCTGCCAAAACAACAGTTTCTTTCGCAACAAAGCTATAAATCAATCCTTTCTGATTCATTTCAAAAATTTCTAACCCTATAAATCAATCCTTTCTCATGGATTCCTTTCTCTAGACTGTGAATTCAAACAATAACATAATAAACATAACATCGCAGGTCTTTCAATTTTTACGAAAGAAAGGAAAAAAAAACAGGAAAACACGCAGCTCAAATCACACCGTTTTCTACGAACAAACAGAACGAGTTTGATTGAAATTATGACATAAAAATGAATCAGAAAGTAATTATAATTGAGAAATTAAAACCTAAAAGAGTCGAGTTTGATGAAAAGATGAAACGATTGATAAAATTCGAACTTTAGTTGTATTGATCCAAGTAATCAAAGCAAATGTATGATAAAATGTATGAAGATTGAACAAAAAGCATTGTAATTAGAAGATTATGAAGAAAAAAGATGAAGAACCTGAAACTAGAATGGCGTTTGGTTATTGGTTGAATTGGCGGAGGAAATTCATGGGTACAGTTTTGTAACTGTAATCAAACCAACCATGAATTCATGATGAATACATGAACCTTTTGTTATTTATTTATTTTTAAGAAATCCATTTGTTAGCTTTTTACAATTTATATAAGAGTTAATTGCATAGATGATACTTTAACTATCTCCAAATTGCAGTTATCGTCCTTTTTTCGAAAACGTTGCAAATTGGGTCCTTTATGTACCGAAAAGTTGCATTTAAGGTCCTTTCTAATAGAATCCGTTAAGTGGTTCCGTTAAGTCAGGGGCATTTTCGTCTTTTTAAGTATAAAAGACCTTTTTTGCAATTTTTCTTATTATTTGCATTATTATTATTATTATTATTATTAAAAAGAATATTTTAATAGGAAGGAAACTTGTAATTTACCCTAGTAAATCCCTCAAAACCTCCAAACCATCACAGATGCTTCATCTTCATCACTTTCTGGGCACCTTCACAGTGTCAATCTCACCTCCGATTGGGATTTTGATTTCTTAAATCTGGGTTCGAATGATTGAGGTTCAGTTTTGGATTTGAGATTCAATCATCTAAACCATAGAGGTAATGGGAGCTCCGATTGAGGTTCAGTTTTGATTTCTTAAATCCGGTTGCTACCCCTTTCTCGAAGCTTTGGGATGTTAATGGGAGCTCCGATTGAGGGCTTGTAATTGGAAATGGGGTCTGATAATGGACAGAAGCTTTGAGGGGTTTTGATTAGGGTTCGCTGCCTCCATCTCCGGTCATCTTTGCCGCCTCCATCTTTTCCGGTGAGTAAATCAACTCCATCTTCTCCGATTGAGGGCTTGTAATTGGAAATGGGGTCTGATAATGGACAGAAGCTTTGGGGGGTTTTGATTAGGGTTCGCCGCCTCCATCTCCGGTCATCTTCGCCGCCTCCATCTTCTCCGATGAGTAAATCAACTTCAGTCATCTTCGCCGCCTCCATCTCTCCGATCCGCCCTCACCCACATATCCCGACCAACCCTTACGGTCCTCTCCGATGCAAAACCTGCTCCGCCTTCCTCAACCCATTCTGTCGGGCTTCACCTCCGGCCACCACAGTTGCCTCCGTCTTCGGCCACCACCGATCCCCTCTTTCCTCCTCCCATCTAGATTTGAACCTATTTTTAACTAGATCTGAAATTCTTTTTAAATCATATGCGAAAAGCAAAACCATTTGAAAATTCAAAAAAACTTTTCGAAATCAAATCTGAAACCTCACAAAACTTTGAAGCAAAACGAATGTTTAACACCACAACAAAACTTGAAACTCCAGATTTGAAAAAAATAAAGGGAGGAGTAGGGTTGCTTTGGTGGATGATGATGACAGAGACGTTGGCTTGGAGTTATGGTTACTGGTTGCAGACTTTGTTCTTGATGGATTTCTCTTTCCTTTTTTAATAATAATAATAATAATAATAATAATAATAATAATAATAATAAAGAAGCAAATAATAAGAAAAAATTGCAAAAAAGGTCCTTTATACTTAAAAAGACGAAAATGCCCCTGACTTAACGGAACCACTTAACGGATTCTGTTAGAAAGGACATTAAATGCAACTTTTCGGTACATAAAGGACCCAATTTGTAACGTTTTCAAAAAAAAAAGATAACTGCAATTTGGGGATAGTTAAAGGACCATCTATGCAATTAACTCTTTATATAATTGGTTTTCTATTTTAAAAAACTCTATTTTGGTATTCTTCATAATCAGTAACGGGTAAATACATTTAAAAAAAATAGGATTTATATTTCAACTTTTCAAGTAACAAACTCTAATTTTTATTTAATAAAAGCTAATAGACTAAAAAAAATATAAGTTATCATAAAATGTAATTATTTAATTTTATAGGTGTGGATACTATAAGATTTTTATATTTAAACATGCTGATAAGTATATATAAAATTATATGTAAATTTAATAAGCCTGATGACAAAAACGACCGAAAATAAAAAACATGGTGCGTTAACACACCATATAGCATATAATGTTTTTATTTATTATATATAAAAGTAAAGAGTTAATTTGTGGAAAAAATTATAACCAGTTAAAGCACCAAGTACATAATTGTATGGACTATGGAGTATGAACGAGTAAATCTTAAAAGTTAACTTAAAATATCTAATTTTACCGATAACACAAAGTTTTTAATTTTAGTGTAAAATATTCAAGTTTTTAATTTTTTTCGTTTGTTTACGCCATTCATATTTGATACAACTCATGAGTCATGATTAGAGGTGTATATCCAAACCGATTATCCAAATTTCTGTAAAAATTATTTGGAATCGGTTATTTTAAAAATGCATTTATTTTAACAATATCTAATAACTCTTTTTTTGCATAGGGTATGCCAAAATTTTAACCTAGAAAAAAATTTGATTTTGTAACTGATTTTTATCCGAAAAAAAATCCAATTTAAAAGTAACGTTTTCCAAATATTTTTGTTACCCTATTAGCTTGATTTTTAATCAAATATTTTTTTTTGACTTATATTAAAGAATTTAAAAGTCAATTTTTTTTTAAAAAAAAAAAAAACTAGCTACACAATGAAAGAAATTGTTATAAAAATGCTACCCATTGTTTTTATTCTTTCTTTTTTTGTATTTATAATCAATTGTAATATGATATACCTCATTTGTAGATGATTTTTAGATGATGAATTATTTAAAAAAAACAACTACATTATAAATATAGGGTTATTGTCATTTCTTATACATTTAAATGATGATTTTATATACTTTTTTGTTTAGTTGATCAATTTAAAAAAAAAGACAACTATATTATAAATATATAGGGTTATCATTGAAATTTAATGAATTTTTATATTCTATTTTTGTAAGTGAATATTTATTTTGAAATGATTTAACATAAAAATAAAAATATATAAATTGAGACAGATGAATTATTTTTTTACAATCTAATTTTCCCAATACATAGAATCGACTGATCGAGTAACGTGGCAGAATTTTACCATCGGCAGTTTCGGCGCAACTTACCCAGACAATAAATAAACCCGGCCCAATCGGATGCAGTACCACCACCCTTCCATAACAAGCAACAAAACGCCCACCATGCCACACCGACTCTCTTCGCACCTTTGACTTTCGCCGACAAGCAAAACCCTAAAATTCAACGGCAACCATGGCAATGAGATCCTTCATTAGCTCACGCTCTGCTCTTTTCCCTCGTTTCATGGATTCCTCCAGTTCTCGATCATCTTTCCGTTTTTTCAGCGATCAAGGTCGCGTCCTAAGCGAGGAAGAACGCGCTGCTGAGAATGTCTACATCAAGGTATTTGTGTATAAATGCACCTGTTTGTGTGTTTATCAATTAGATTGTATACATTTCATTGATGATTGATTGATTGATTGTTTCAAGGACTAAGGACATACATATAACATATACGTGTGTGTCTGTATTTGTGTTTTTATCTATTGAAGTTGTATTGAGTTTGATCATGGCTGATCGACTCTGATGTTATTGTTGTTTTATGAAGAAAATGGAGAAAGAGAAGTTAGAGAAGCAAAAACGGAAGGAGGAAAAGGAGAAAGCCGAGAAAGAGAAGGCTGAGAAGGTAAGAGAATTGTTCAAGTTTTGATATTTCATTATGCATCTGTAATCTATCTACTATTTGTGTAATCTGGTTTAAGTCAATCAAGATATGTTACGGTTACAGTTTCTCATGTTGTAGATGGCATACAATTAATTGCGTTTATAAGGTAGCTTGATGAATTGATAAAAGGGATAAATTGCGCAAAAAAACCCCAAACCATTTTTCGTTCTAACTAAAAATCAGTAAATCAAGGTTTTATCAATGGGTAACCGGTTGAAACCGGTTATTAACCCTACCTGGACCGGTAAATAACTTACGTGGAATAAATTTTAATTGTTGAAACCGGTTGCCAAGTATTACACATCATTTAAACCCCGTTGATGATGAAATCCCGTTTAAAAATTATCAACGGGGGTTTAAATGACGTGTAATACTTGACAACCGGTTTCAACAATTAAAATTTATTCAACGTAGGTTATTTACCGGTCCACACAGGATTAATAACCGGTTACCCATTGATAAAACCTTGATTTACTGGTTTTTAGTTAGTTCGGGGTTTTTAATGCAACGAAAAATAGTTTGAGGTTTTAATCACAAAAAACTGATAAGTTGAAGGTTTTTTGGGCAATTATCCATTGGTAAAATGAATTTTAGCCTTCACCTGGCAGTTGGTACCAAGTAGCAGAGTGCTTGCTCTTGTTTTTCTGTAGGGAGCAACGACATGAAATGGCTAGTTCTAACAAGCTTTTGGACAAAGCTTAGAGTGAAAATCCTTGAAAAAAACTATGTGTCTTTTCTTGGTGTGTGGATTAAATATGCATATTACAAAGGGCAAATAGCAAGAACGTGTAACGTATTTTAACCGATTTTCTATCAAATAATATAGGGTATATATTGAGAAAAATACTTTTATATTTGTATTGATCTGGTCCCTCCGTCGGTTTTCTTCTCATTTTAGGCCCTATACTTTTTTGTCGTATTTATATTGGTTCCTCTGTCCAGGACGCAAGGACAAAAATGATAAAATGTAAAAGAATGATGGATTTTTTTCAAATGACATGTATGCAATAAAAACCGGTTTACTTTCACAGTTTTATCAGTTTGGTCACTACACAACTTATTTTTTCTAGTCGGGACCAAAGTGAATAGGACAAAAAAGTATAGGGTTAAAGTGGGAAAAAAAATTGACGGAAGGACTAAACCGACAAAAATGTGAAAGGATGTTTTTCTCAATATAAATCCATATAATTTCATTTACTATCAATTATGTAACATGTAACATGGTATCCACCAATAAACGGTCGTTTTCTATGTTTTTTAATTAGTATCTACATGATCATTATATGACAATTTTTTACTCCTTAAACTATATAAATGAAAAAGAGTTTCAGTTTTTAGTCTTAATTGACTCAGACAAGAAGGGTAAACATTGATTAAGATTATTCATACAATGGAGAATAACCAAATTTTGAGTAGGGAAACTTAAAATTGTTGAATATATAATGTTAGTTTTTTATTTTTTCCACTAAAATTTTGATTATCCCCTCCTTGCATGCATGTAACCCATGTTCGAGGTTAAGCAGTACATTGATTAATAGTAATTGGAAGTATATTGCATTAACTGATAGGAACAATATTGTATTACATTAATTGACAAAAAGTGTGTTGTAACATTCACTATTAAATATTTATGTAAGTGTGATGTGTCTTCTTTCTGTCTCAAATCGCTTTAATATTGACCCCATTTTTTTCTTTCTTCCAGAAACCTTAAGTACCAGGGGAGATGCTCATAGATGGCTGTCACAGTTTGAGGTCATTTGTGCTGCTACTGGAGTTGTAATGTGCAAGTAGTTCAGAGAAATAAATGTATTTGTAATTCTGAGTAGCTTTTCATGCATCTTTTCTCTGTATAGAGTGTGCAACTTCTGGATATTTCAATGGTAATGCTGTTTGCTGTTCTGTTCTAAACAGTTGTATCTTTACATCGGCAGGTGCCTTGTTGTTTCTCGTTTTGGTGATTTTTGGAGGACAGTTTTTATCTGAGTTGATATGTTATTAGAATTATGTAACCTGTTTCCTGCTCTTTTTCTAATGACATGCATAATCATCGCCTTGTTCTTTTGTTCTGTGTTTCACTTAGGTTAGCAGACCATTAAGTTTTGGGGGTTCCATCGGCATTACTGGTAGGTGTTGTTTGTAAATGTGTCGAAGTTCAATAGTTACATGATGTTTTGTCTCCAATTCTGAATGAAAGCGTCATCTTGATATTCGAGTCTCTGCCCTTAAATGAAGTTTGAGAAACGGGCTATAAAGTATGGAGAGGTCTACTGTTCTTGCATAATTGTTTGGTTTTGTAATTGCTTGTTACAAAGGTATACAAAAAACTTTTGGTCTTTGTGAAGGAACACCATAAACATCCAATGGTTGATGCAGTGCACAATTTTACCGACATGACCCCAGTTCGGGAAATGTTCATATTTGGATTTATGAGGTGCACAATGATTTGGCATTTGTGGAAACTGCGTATTATACTGAATTACTGATGTTCATGTAGTTTTGTTTCCTAAGGATCTTTTCGCTGCTGGTTCAATAGTCACTCCACTAGCAGTTCAGCAATGCAAATTCTGGAAGTTACCAATTCTTGGCAACTTAAAGGTCTTCCCATTGCATCATTTTTAGTTTTTGTAACTGTGTATTTGATTTGGTCTTTCATAAGCATAGCTTGAGAATGAACAAGTTGGACAGAACTTTCTGATACTTTTGTATTTCGTGGCCATTATTTAGCTGTACTTGGTTCGTAGTTAAAGATGCATGATAGTAGAAAATTAAACATAAATAATTGACGCTAATTGTCAAGCGCTTTTAACAACCAAGAAGAGCGATTATTTATGGTATTTCTCATTTGCTGTATGGATCACCCAGATGGCTGGATTCGATATCTGCAGCAAATCCTTATTAGTACATAGGACCCCTGCATGAACGTGTTCAGTGCTAAAAGTAAAAGGGCGTTTGGTTCGCGAATTTCCTGGGATTCATTAGGATTTGCATTTAAAAATCCTGTGTTTGGTTCACAAATTTCATTAAGGATTTGAAATCAAAGAATTTCTTAAATCCCTTCCTTCTTTGTTATTTAAAAACCCAGCCTCCCCCTTAGGATTTTAAATCACAGTTACCTTGCATTTTTCATATTAGTAATTTTTTCTTAAAAGATAATACAATTTCTTTGACAAAATCCTGAGAAATGCAAATGCTGCATAATGCAAATCATTTGACAAAATGCAAATCCCGGAGAAAAAAAATCTGCGAACCAAACGCCCGCTAAGAAAATAGTTAACCCACAGGGGTGGTTGAGTGGTAGGATGACTTGAGCTGTCCCAGGTTAGATCCTATCCAATAAAACTCTGATATTTCTATATGGAAAAATTATGTATAATCGTAATAATTAAAAAAATGTTTAAATTAGATTGCATAATCAAATTTGTAAATAACAGATGTGGCCGGCAAAACCTGCAGCTGGTAAGGCTTCCTCACTCTTATTATACTGGATTTGCATTACTATTAACAGACAAAGAGTACAGCAACATTGTATTTCCTAAACAAAGCCATTCTACATTGTAGTTTCCAATTAATCTCTTTGGTGCAGGCTTACTTACGTCTATAAAAATCGACATTATTACACTCGTATGATCAAGGAACCAGTCTTGAGATTCTTATTGCTTCAGTAATCAGTTCCTACAGGGCTATAATCGAGATGAAGTTCTTCATGTTCGCCCTCATACTTGCAGCTCTACATGTTGCAATGGCTGGTGATCCCGATATTCTCTCTGATTTTATAGTCCCTCCAGGTATTACTACTGTAGACGGAAACTTTTTCACTTATACAGGTATGCGGGTGCTAGTTGGGGCCCCAGAGGTGAAAACTTTTAAGGTACTAAAAGCAAGTTTGGCTGAATTCCCAGCTCTTAACGGTCAAAGTGTTTCGTATGCTGTTCTTAATTTCCCACCTGGTTCAGTCAACCCTCCCCACACTCATCCACGAGCATCTGAACTTTTGTTCCTTATCGGAGGATCTTTACAAGTTGGGTTCATTGATACCACCAATAAACTTTTTACGCAGACCCTTCAAACGGGTGATATGTTTGTGTTTCCAAAGGGACTTGTTCACTTCCAGTATAATTGCGACCAAAAGAACGAGGCGTTGGCAGTGTCTGCATTTGGCAGTGCAAATGCAGGAACAGTCTCGGTTCCAAACTCGGTTTTCAATTCTACCATTGATGATGTGGTATTGGCCAAGTCTTTCAAAACAGATGTTGCCACCATTCAGAAGATCAAAGCTGGGCTTTCTGGCAAGATTTAAGTTCGAGATGGGGATCTTAATTTCTAGCTGAACTCATTGTTTTTTGTTTAATTAGTGAATAAACAGCATTTTTGTGCCTTTTGTACTAATGTCTGTGATTTAATCATCGTTATTGTTTATCCAAATTTATATTTGGATATATGAGGTGCAGAATGACCGCATTTGTGGAAACCGCAGATTATTGATGTTTTTTGTAAGTTAAGACTGCTAATTCCGGAAGTTAACCATTTCTTGGCACCTAAAAGGTCTTCCTGTTGCATAATATCTAATTAGTTTTTGTATCAATGTATTTTTATTTGATCTTTCATAAGCGTAGCTTGAGAACGGACAAGCCAGACGAAACCTTTTGATATTTTTGTATTTCTCGATCCTTATTTAGCTGTAGTCGGGTTCTCGCTGAGGATGCATGATGATGGTAGAAAATTAAACATAAGTTAAAGCTAACTGGCAAGTTCTTTAAAAAATCAAGTAAGAATGATTGATTATTAATGGTGATTGGTATTTTGATCCTTATTTAGTCCTATCCGCAGAAGCCGTTGAGTGGTAGGACTACTTAAGTTTTATTTCCTAAGGGTGCGGCTTTCACCAAGTTGTCCCAAGTTAGATCCTATTCATCTGTGTTATTTTTTTCCTAAGAAAGTACTCAAGTTATTGTTTTCAATCAAGTTTTCGAAGAAATTTTGCTTTTTTCATAATCAACCCCGACTTTTTACACAAAAAACCAACATATTTTCACTATTTTTCTCCGAAAAGTCCACAAACTTGAAGACTTTTTTGAAAAAATAAAGAAAAATTCCAAAAAATGACAAACAAATATATTACTTAAGAGGACTAAACCGCAAAAACGTGAAAACATGTTGATTTTTTTTTCATATTAAA
This sequence comes from Centrapalus pauciflorus, assembly GCA_020465985.1. Lineage (NCBI taxonomy): Eukaryota > Viridiplantae > Streptophyta > Magnoliopsida > Asterales > Asteraceae > Centrapalus > Centrapalus pauciflorus. The sequence continues at coordinate 685,635 of JAANYP010000698.1, read as the reverse complement.
CCATATAATTTATTCCAAAAATTTATAACCATTGTGTGTGATGCAAGGGGTCAATGGGTCAGTGACTCCTTGCGGGGTCCTAAGGACATCGCCGCCCTTGCAAGGTTAATGGGCAGCTTGGTCTGGCTGACTCGTCAATGATACTGGAACGTCGTTCGGCTGTAAATATTCCAGACGTTTATTATCGGCTTTTCTGCTGATGTTGTCGGTGATGCTGAAGCTTCACAAATCACAACTGAAACTTCTCGTTTGTCACTTATTTGATGGTTATTTTGAGAAGTAATATTCAATGTTTTACGCTTTGAAAAACGATAAGATTATTTGTTCTTATAAGTTATAACACAGCTGAACTTTTCAATCCTTTTTCTAGCCGATTCTTGTGACTCATCCTTTCACAAAACTTGAAAAAAACACGATTTGCAACATCATCAAAGTGTCTCGATTCCAATTTCGTTATTCTGTACATCCCCAGATCTCTTCAAACGCTGTCCGATGGTTCTTTATGAAAAAATATAAATAATAGTAATAATTGAAGACATAATTAGATTAAATTCGCATACTCACATTCGCAAATAACAAAAATTGCCGGCAAAACTTGCAGTATTTTCGAGGGAAAATTATGCAAAAAACCCTGAAAGTAGAAATTTTTTTCGATTAAGTCCCCCATCCATTTTTTATTTCTGATAAGTCCCCAAAGTAACCAAAACTCATTATTTTTAACATTTTTGACTAGTAACCGGTAAGAAACCGGCTACTAGTCCACGTGGCATGTGTGTTCGCTTATGTGGCCTTATGATAACCGGTAGATGGATTACGTGGATGCCAACATGGAAACTCTTCTATTTTATAGTTGTGAAAAAGACCTAATATTCATTCTCTGCTTCTTCTCCTCCTTCCATGGCGTCTTCTTCCTCATCCTCTGTAAGTTGGAGAACAAATGAGAGAGCTGGAGAAGAAGCATCCGTTCGATGTTATTGTGGTGATATAGTTGGAATCTGGACATCTTCGACCAGGAGAAACCCTGGTAGAAAGTTTGTAGCTTGCCCTAATTTTCAGGTACTATTTCAGTTGGAAGTCTTACAATTTGTTTTCTAGCTGTAAATGAGTGAAGAAAGCTTACACCTTGCAGGATCCACAAAGAAAATGCAGATTCTTTATGTGGGTTGCTCCTGAAAATGTATGTGAATGTTACCGAAGGATATTGGATGAAGTTCAATTGGAATTGAAGAAGTCAAAGATGGAACAAGCTATTCTTGAATCTGTGTTGAAGAAATCGAAGATGGAATTGATGCTTTTGAGAAGGAGCTTGATAGTCTGTAGCTTGTTCTTCCTGTGTGTTAGACTTCTTTTGTACTGAACTGAATCTGCAGCGTGTGTCTTTTGAGAAGTAATGCAACAAAAGCTGTAGTTTGAGTAGTATAAAGTAGTTGTATTGTAATGCAACAAAAGCTGTATTGTTGTGTGTTTTGAGAAGTAATGAAAGAATCTTTTATTGGAACTTTGTTTGTTTTATCCTACCAGTAGATGGAAAGAAGTAATGTAGACATAAATGATGGGTTTGTAGACAAAAGGTATCAAAGAAAGAGATACGTAGTCAAAAGGTATCAAAGAAAGAGATAAGTAGTCAAAAGTTACTGCCATTAAATTGATAATATTGCCAAAACATTACAGCAGATGGTGTATAAAATGTACATACATCCATATACGGACAAAGAAGCCTACATACTGCCAAAACATCCAAAATATTCAACTTCCCCCCAAAACCCAAAAAAGTTGTCTAATTAATGTTTCATGTCCTACCAAAACAAGATGCTAAGGAAGTATTTTAATGGCTTGCTCGGCTGTTGACCCTGCTCCATCTTCATTAGGCACAAATTTCTTCAGTTTGTTCTTCAATATCCTTTCAGATGGCCTCCTTAATTTCAGCTTCTGTGGAACATAAGCTTGTTTGGGGGGAAGTTGAAGTTGCTGTAGCTGGACAGGTTCTTCAAGTGGTACTTCAACAGGTTCTTCAAGTGGTACTTCAACTGCTTGTGATGCTTCAGGACCTTGAAGTGATGTCCACATACTCATGGACATCTTCATACTCAGCATCTACAAGTGACCCTTCATGCTGTCGATTCAAACCCCTTGAGCTCTACATCATAAACATGTCAAACACTAACATTGTCTTCTCCTAAAAATTCAGTCAAGTCATCCTCATATGCATCAATATAAACACTTATGCATCCATTACCTCTTAAACCATGTTCAATCATTCGGTTAAGATCCTCATCACATTTTAACGACCTCAAACCTCCATACATTTCTTTACCAGGAACCACATAATACACATTCATAGGGTCATAATGATATGTCACACTTCTAAGCCAATCTATGAAGTCTAAGTAATTAACATCCTCAAAAAGTACATATTCTGTTTTTAACAACCCAGCCGCATACTCTATTGGCAAGTTAAACAACCCATCATAATTAATATCAATCATCAATGCTTTCCCACTTCTAGATGAAGATGACATTCTGGGAAACAAACACAACACCACACTTAGAAAGCAGCACACAAGGAACGAAATTGTAAGAGCTAAAATGTAAGAATCACTCAACGGAGCTGAGCCAAACTGAAAGAATCAAAACCAAAATGGTACTTACTTGTTGCAGCTGAGAACTTTCAGAAACAACTTTCAAATATGCTTTGTCTATGCTTCGTATTTGTATTACAGCATCGAAGGGAGCGACAGAGGGAACGACGGAGGGAGTTAAATATGATTTGCCTAACAACTTCGTCTTCTTCAACGACGGAGGGAGGGAACGACGGAGGGAGCGACGGAGGTTAGGTTAAAAGTAACAATTTAGAGATTGATTTAGGGTAAATGAATGAAAACAGGGGTTAGGTTAATTAACATCCATGTTGGCATCCACGTAATCCATCTACCGGTTATCATAAGGCCACATAAGCGAACACACATGCCACGTGGACTAGTAGCCGGTTTCTTACCGGTTACTAGTCAAAAATGTTAAAAATAATGAGTTTTGGTTACTTTGGGGACTTATCAGAAATAAAAAATGGATGGGGGACTTAATCGAAAAAAATTTCTACTTTCAGGGTTTTTTGCATAATTTTCCCTATTTTCGAATAACAAACAAATAGCTAATACTGGATTTGCATAACTATTCTCTTTTGTGCTACAGACAAGGAGTACATACAGCAACATTGTATTTCCTAAACAAGGTCAGTCTGCATAGTAGTTTCCGATTAAAATCTTTGTTGCTGGCTCACTTATGTCTATATAAGTCGACATTATTATATAATCTTAAGATCAAGAAAAGAGTCTCGATCGTTTTCTTCTATCTTTTCGTACTCGCTTCTTATTTTTTCAAATCCTTCCGGGCCATTATCAAGATGAAGTTCTTTATGTTCGCACTCATACTTGCAGCTCTCCATGGAGCAACAATGGCTGGCGATCCCGATATTCTTTCTGATTTTATAGTTCCTCCGGGCTATACAACTGTGGATGGAAACTTTTTCACATATACTGGTATGCGAGTGCTGGTTGGGGCGAATGGGGCCCAAAAGGCGAGAACTTTCACGGTGCTGAAAACAAGCATGGCTGAGTTCCCGGCTCTTAATGGTCAAAGCGTGTCGTACGCCGTTCTTGATTTCCCACCTGGTTCAGTCAACCCTCCCCACACTCATCCACGAGCATCCGAACTTTTGTTCCTTCTTGGAGGATCTTTACAAGTTGGGTTCGTTGATACCACCAACAAACTTTTTACGCAGACCCTTCAAACGGGTGATATGTTTGTGTTTCCAAAGGGACTTGTTCACTTCCAGTATAATGGCGACCAAAAGAACGAAGCGGTGGCGCTGTCTGCATTTGGAAGTGCGAATGCAGGAACAGTGTCGGTTCCGAATTCGGTTTTCAATTCTACCATTGATGATGTGGTATTGGCTAAGTCTTTCAAAACAGATGTTGCCACCATTCAGAAGATCAAAGCCGGGCTTTCGGGCAAGATTTGAGGTCCAGATCGATGTCGGTATTGAGCTGAAAACTCATGTTTTTAATTTGTTTAATTGGTGAATAAATGGCAGGTTTTGTGCCTTTCGTTAGCTATGTTGGAAATTTAAACATGGCTAATTGTAATATGCCTGTCTGGTAGTTTATTTCCGTGTTGTAATTTAAATTAAAAATTATTATTTTGGTTTAAATTCTTATATTTTATAATCAGTATCGAGAATTTTATTCAAACATAAACCACCCAAACCAAACCTTATTTGCTTTGGTTTAATCACTTGCGTTACTTTAGTTTCTTCTATATTTTGGCCAAACTGTAGTCCACGTGCCCAATGGCCAACGCAAGAGAACGGCTTTGACTAGGGTATTATCAAGGCGTCTCATGGATTTTAGAGGTCCAGTGCTTGTAATTACAACATAGTCCCTTAAATATTTTAAATAATAAATTGGTTATTTTGAGACTCAATTTTAATAGGTAAAGTTGAGTTCGTGAATAACAAAAAAAAAAAAAAAAAACTGATTAGTGAGAAATTATAATAAGTAACATGTATCAAATTGAATTTGACATGAATTCCATTTTAACGCACCGATGCACAACGTATGCATGTCAAATACAGAAAATTTTTATTGGTCTAAACATAGATCTTTGTTATAACCATGAGCCCTACGATATTGGGGGGCTCTGTGCGGTCGAGCCGACCGCACACCCTAAAAGCCGCCTCTGGGTATTATACTTGTACATACGAGATACCTCTTCGTATACTTAAAATCGGCTCATGGATTTCAATCTCCAAGAGGCAACAACATAAATTCCAATCAAGGGCAAGTTTCTTCCCTATTCATGGGTAGTGCTTGTTAATAATAATTGTAAATATCGAAGAGATTTGTTTAGGTAAAAAATTGTATACAAGGACTATGTTATAAAAATATATGAGTTTATGATTTGAAGTGTTACTATATGTCTATATAGTGAGAAATGGTTTAATTTTAGTTTTTGAATGTTTGATTTTAGTTTCGGTGTCGTTTGTTCAACACAGTACTCCTAGATGGAAAGAAAAATAAAATTTAATAAACCGATCCATTTTTTTAACTAAGCCAAATTAACCGAGAACCGTTTTAACCAAAAACCAATTAATCCAAAACTTATTAACCCAAACCTTATTTGGTTCGGTTTTTGTTGTTTTGTTCACATTTGGAAAACAGATTATCCCAAATCGAATAACACCCCTAGCTGCAGATGCAACCATAGCAAAAGGAGAAGAGGAGCAAACACAATCGCCGCAAACGTAGTCCACTAGCATAAATCCAATCAATATATATATGAGCACGATAATTTTTTAGGAGAAATGATTGACATGCCTAAGTCATAGGTTTAAAAATCAAAATAAAATTAAACTCATATCACATGTCAAAACGAAAGAATTATCCGAGTGAAAGTGTTACTAACATTATGTTATGTATTAGACATATTTTTAGTCATAATAAATTAGATAAACCCAATCATTTCTATTTTTTAAACTTATCTATTTATCATTTATAGTAAACAATACATTTCTACACAATTATTTATAGGTCATTCAAACATGTGATAACCAAATGGGTGTTACTTCATGCACCATATCTATATCTACAATTGACCTAAAACATGCTTTTTTTTTCACAACTCATCATTATATTTTATTTGTTTATACTTTTTTGTCCAATCAAAAGATAAGTATTTATAGGTCAAATGTATAGAGGTGGTGTATGAGAAATTAGAGGTGGTGCATGAAGAAATAGCCTAACCAAATACATCCATCAACCGACTTTTGAACACCACCCACTGTCGGCTGTCCCGATGACCCGCATGTTGATTCCCAGAAAAAAAATGACATGAAAGTGGTGTGGAGATTCACTAAGCCCACACAGACCTTGGAAGCCAATAGAAAAAATCTTTCCTCCATAGCCTTAGCCGCACCCGTGGACAAGCACGAGACCATCTGCACACCTCAGGAATCCCCTTTGTGGGTGCGGTCCGTGCGGACATACCCGGTTGGTCTATCGAATTTACACCAAATACTACAAAAATGCGCGAGAGAAAAGAATCTTAATGAAGGGATGGCTTGTCATGGCCGCATAATTCAGCATGGAATGTCGGCAGACACTTTAACTTCAAACATGATCATAAACATGTATTCAAAATGTGGCATTTTGGTGTATGCACGGAAAGTGTTCGATGGAATGCCTGAAAGAAGCCTTGTTTCTTGGAATACAATGATTGGGTCATATACCCAGAATGGAAATGAGAGGGAGGCTCTTGATCTTTTTGTTCAGATGCAAAGAGAAGGGACCGAATTTAGTGAATTCACAGTTTCAGGCGTTTTGTGTGCTTGTGCTGCCGAGTTTGCGGTGTTTGAATGTAGGCAGTTACATGCTTTCGCTCTTAAGGCATCGATGCTTGCAAATATATTTGTTGGCACTGCTTTGCTTGATGTTTATGCCAAGTGCAGTCTACTGAATGATGCAATCCGGGTCTTTGAGTATATGCCTGAAAGGAGTGCTGTGACGTGGAGTTCAATGGTAGCAGGGTATCTGAAAAATGAGCTTTATGAGGAAGCTTTGTTGATGTTTAAAAAAGTACAGGTTTCTGGAGTTGAATTTAATCAGTTTATTATTTCTTCGGTTCTTGCTGCTTGTGCTGCTATAGCTGCTAAAATTGAAGGGATTCAGGCACATGCGGTGCTATTCAAGACAGGTTTCACAGTAAATTACTTCGTGTCTTCTTCTCTTGTGGATATGTATTCCAAATGTGGAAGCATTAGTGAAGCTTATTTAGTCTTCTCATGTGCAGAAGAGAAAAATGTTGTTTTATTGAATGCAATGATTTCTGGGTTTTCCAGACATGGTCGATCCATGGAGGCAATGATCTTATTTGAGAAAATGCAACAAATTGGCTTGCAACCAAATGAGGTTACTTACGTTTCTGTGTTGACTGCATGTGGCCATATGGGGCTGGTCAAAGAGGGGAAGAAATACTTTGACATGATGGTAAAAGAACATAGCTTATCACCTAACGTTTTCCACTATTCTTGCATGGTTGATGTTCTTGGTCGGACGGGTCTGATTGATGAAGCTAAGAGCTTGATAGACAAAATGCCATTCGAGCCCACACCTTCCATTTGGGGATCACTTTTGAGCTCATGTAGAGTCCATGGCAATGTCGAATTGGCTGAGATCGCTGCTAAATGTCTGTTTGAGATTGAACCCGAAAATGCCGGAAACCATGTCTTGCTTTCAAACATATATGCGGCAAATAGACAATGGGATGAAGTTATACATACAAGAAAGCTTCTTAAAGAAACGGAAGTAAAGAAGGAGAGGGGTAAGAGTTGGATTGAAATTAAAAACCAGGTGCACTCGTTTATGGTTGGAGAGAGAAACCATCCTAGAATCAGCGAGATTTATTCAAGATTGGAGGATATACTGGGAGAGATGAGAAAGTTTGGTTATAGAGGGGAGACTCAACATGACCTGCACAATGTTGAAGAGAATCAGAAAGAGGAACTTTTAAGGCACCACAGTGAGAAACTTGCTCTTGTTTTTGGGTTGATGTGCTTACCTTCTTCTGCTCCTATAAGAATCATGAAGAATCTCAGAATCTGTGGGGACTGCCATGTTTTTATGAAGCTGGCTTCCAAGATAACTGGAAGGGAGATAGTAGTAAGGGATACAAATCGGTTTCATCATTTTAGGAATGGGTTTTGTTCATGTCGAGAGTTTTGGTAATGGAGTAACTTATATGGATGTTATTCTACTGTCTAGCACGTATTTTAGCATTCTAGCAGACGCACACTGACTGCGAATTGAATCAAGAGACTTTTTTTGGTGTTTCTGAAGGTAATATTAGTCTGATAATCTTGAGACTGCAACTCTGCCTATTACGAGACACCAGAATAATAATTAACGTAAGGATGGCTGGGGACATATAATGTCACTTAGTTTTAGAGGGGATCTGGCTTGGGATTTTGGGGGTGAAAGTTGCAATACAAAGAGGATTATGCTTTCAAGAAGCACACACACAGTATTTACTATGAAAGCTGCCCTTCTTCATCTGATTACTCTTCCTCTGGGCTATTTACCTTTCAGGTAACCATTTTTAATTTGTGGTCAAATGTTTCATGATGAGATAATGAAGCGCTGGAATTTATTTCTTTCTATCTGGAACCGGAAGTGGTTTCTCCTTTCATTTCTATTTTCTTGATTTGATCCATTTTTGGCTAGTAAAAACCTTTTTGCCTAGACATGTGGAAGAATCATTGTTCCATTCATATCCTGCTCTTAACATGCTCTGAATCTAGGAGGCTTTCGTAGCAGGTCGTTAGATCTCTTGCATCACCATTGCTACTGCACACATCATCTTTATTTGGTTACACTTTAGTCCTTAACGAGGTATCTTGTCCCCTTGGCAGGGCGTAAAATCATACTTATCTAAAAAAACTTCATAATAAATATTTGAAATACACTTTAATAAGAGAACATGCCACTATAATAAAAATATATAAATTCATAATTTCTATAAATGCAATATTTAAAAGTTATCAAACATCGAAAGAAAAAAAAATTATAGTTAATCTTATAAAACTAATATTAGTTTTTAGCAAATACAAAAGATAAAAAATTAAAAGATTAATGAAAATTTGTAGAGCAAAGAGAATAGTACAATATATTAAAAGTTATGCTATATTAAATAGGGCAATTACTAAGAAAGGTAATATAAAATTCAAAAATTGACAATAAAGGTAATGTAAATTTTTTTAGGCCAAGATAGATAGCATAAATTCAAATTTGACAAAAAAGGGTATTGATGACCAATAAAGAATGTACATTTTTAATTGAGTTAATTACAAAAATGGTCCATGTGGTTTGTCCTAAAATTTGGATTTGGTCCCTGAACTTTCAATTTTGCAGAAACAGTCCTTATTTTGATAGTTTGTTTGCAATTTTGGTCCCTCAACCTATTAACTTTGCTAATATGACCAAATTACCCTTATTTTGATGCAAACTATAGCTACCATCATACAGCTCGGGCCGAAACCCGGGGGAAGTTTAGGAGAGATGGAGAGAAAGGCTATGGGGCACGAGCATCCCGTTAATCTCTTCTCTTTCTGTCTTCAAGGGCGATCTCGTTGTTGCATAGCTCAGGTCGGAGTAAGGTGCCAATTTTTTAAGTCTTTTTTATTCTTAATTATATAAATTCTTTTTTAGTGTCACTTAAATTTAATAAACAATTAAAAAAGAAAAGAATTATTTAATTATTTATGTTGGTTCATAAATGATTTAGATATTTTTAGTCTTAATTAATTTTAATTTACTATAATCAAAGTGTAAACCAATCAAAATTTATAATCGAAAAAATCATTTATGTTTAGAAATTATTTTTTAAAGGTGTCATAAATAAGAAATTTTTTCTCTATAATTATTTATACTGGTTCGTAAATTTATAATAAAAAATATTTATGTTGATCAAACCACAAAGACCATTTATGTAATTGGCTCTACTTTATTTTTAGTGTTAATTAACTTTAATAAATTATAAAAAAAAATATTTATGAGCCAACAGTTTAATTAAAGTTATAAATATTAAAGAACTTAAATAAATAAAAATTTAACGTTTAATTTGACCGAGTTAAAAAGAACTTCCAAATGGCCTAAGACAACTCAAATTTTTTTATTTGACGTATCAATTATTTTATCGTTTTAATTTTTAATGACACCAAAAACGATTTAAAATTTTAGGTTCATATAACATCTTTGAGATTCATGATTAACAACTTTAATCATCAACTTTGGTTTGTCAAACCTTTACATAAAAATCGAGAAATATAAATAGGTCTTTAATCTTTTTTCGTCTTTCAATTTTACTTTTCATTTTAATCCGATTAAATCGACACCTTTAAAATTTAAAACATTTAGATTTATCACTTTAACATTATCGCATTGCTTTGATACAAATGTGAACGGATTATAAAATAGAATCTTTGGCCGATTTTATTCAAAAAGAAAGTAAAATATATTTGACCAACAAACATATTTTTATTATAAATTTATGAACCAACATAAATAATTATAGAGTCAAATATTTTTATAATATTTTATATACGAAACCTCTAGAAAATAGTTTCTAACAATAAATTATTTTTTCGATTATAAATTTTGATTGTTTACACTTTGATTATAGTAAATTAAATTTAATTAAGACTAAAAATATCTAAATCATTTATGAACCAACATAAATAATTAAATAATTCTTTTCTTTCTTTTATAGTTTATTAAATTTAAGTAACACTAAATAATAATTTATTTAATTAAGAATAAAAAAGGCTTAAAAATTAATTGTAGAAATGGTCCCTATAGTTTGCATCAAAATAAGGGTAATTTTGTCATATTAGAAAAGTTAATTGGTTGAGGGACCAAAATTGCAAACAAACTATGAAAATAAGGACCGTTTCTGCAAAATTCAAAGTTCAGGGACCAAATCCAAATTTTAGGACAAACCATAGGGACCATTTTTGTAATTAACTCTTTTTAATTTTATGCTACTTTTTTTGATAAAAGAATAATATTTGATTATCTTGGTCTAAAATTTGAACTTCATGTCCTTTTTTGGTCAAAATAGAATTTTACATTACCTTTCTCGGCAAAAAATGTTTTACAATACCTTTATTGTAAAATTTTGTATTTTATATTACATTTCTTGGTAATTTTCCCTATTAAATAACCTAAACAAAAATTACCAAAAAAAGGGATGGTGGCGTGATGGGCTTCAAACCCACGTCTCCACCATACAAAATACATGACATCCTGTTGGTACATTCAGTGTGACGACAGCAGTCTAGTTTTGTTATTGATAAGACAAGTTCTTAGGTGATTTTAGAATACAAGGCTTGGCATTCGAATCTGTGATAGATTCGAATGTAGCCATAGATTCGAATTGTTTAAGGCTTGGGATTCGAATCTGTGATAGATTCGAGTCTAGCCTTAGATTCGAATGGGCTAGATTCGAGAGTGTCCTTGTGGACAGACTCGAATGGGCCTTGGGCCAGATTCGAGTTTGGCCCACATCAGACTCGAATCAGGGTCTATAATTAGGGATAGACTCGAATCATTAAGAGACTTTTTGCAGAATTCGTGAGGAATTAAGCAAGAGGCGATCTCGAGTTTATCAGCTAGGTGAGTACCGTTTCGGAGAGAATTAGTACGTAGGATCGTTCGTGTGTCGTTCGTTCAGCGTCTAATAGTCTCCGTGTTCCGTTGGTTGAGAGTTGTCCGTCTGACCGTCAACGAGGATTCCGCACTCGTTCACGGATCCGCGTCTAGATAGATCTTGCAGTCGTAGACCTTACAAGTGGTATCAGAGCCAACAGAGTGTTCTTGGTGTTCTTCGTGTTCATCAGATACATTCTAGGTTTCTTGACGCTAGTTGGACGGTTTTGCTCGTTTTTGAGCTTAGCAAATTCGTATTCGGGAAACACTTTGTTGCGTTTCACGTTTTTGATCGAAATCATTATTTTTCGTTTGAAAAATAGTGGTTTAATCTGTAAAACGTCAAAAAATCAACGTGTTAGCCGTTTTTCGAGTTTGCGGCGCTCGATTCTATAGGGGTAATTAGGGTTTTACTCTAGTCTCGAGTCTAACCTAAATACGCTCCTTTCGAGTCACCTTCAGCGAGTTTCGAGTCTACTTTGTTTCGAATCTGTTACTACAAGTTAGAATCTTTGTCTGTGTGCCTTGATCATAAAAGTATGTCTATGTCTGCGTCACGTAAGATAATTTCCTGATAAATAAAAAGGCCAATGGATATTCCGAAATGTAGAATGTTTAAAAGGGGTAAAATACCAACAATCGGCTAAATAGTTATGTCACGACAAACAAACAAAGGAATAAAAAAATTCCTAAGTGTGAAAGTTTAAGTACTGAAAGTTAGTATCAGACATCGCTATCTGATTGAATCTTTCTTTGACTATTCTCGCCAAAAATATACTATTTAGTGTAGGTTAGAGTAGCTTAAGTTTAAAATTAATTTTATTTTATTTTATTTTTATCTTCAGTAGGATAAAGGTCAAAGTTTCTAAGGATGCATGATTGGTTGAATAAACAAATATTGCGTGAAAATCTGTTGCTTAGTGTGATTGGTTCTGCAAAGGTTGTAAACCTCCATTACATGAAAAAGTTGAAAAAGTTGAATTTTATTCAAAGATTTTCAAAATTTTCATTTAAGTGTTGAAAAAGTTGAAAATTGTTCAAAGTTTTTCAAAACTTACGAGGTTGGGACTATTTAAACAAAGGTAATGATAGTTTCTCTCGAACTTAGTTCTCGTGTTTGGTTTACGCTATAAACCTTCAAAAACTTTAAGTAGGAGAGTTTCATTTTATCTTTATCGTTGAATAATGATTTTAATGTCCTACTAACATCTAATGACTTGTTTCATGTGTTGATTAAGTCTATACAGTGTTAGCCTTGAATTATTCACAGAATTACAGATTCTTCAACTGACAAAGGCGATTTGTGAACTTCATGCCAATTTGGATCAGACAGAGACTGATCAGTAGCAGCAGATTGCAAATCTGGAGGCTATATTGGCATCTGGTTAAAAGATCATCCATCTCAGGGGGAGAAATAGTAGAGAGTGGAGAAATCGTAGAGAAGCTGTCCTTCGAAAAAGATAAGTCAAAGAAGATAGCTCGAATAGTGAGTGGGCAGATCTTTCAAGACAGTAGTGAGCTGGCAGATCTTTCAAATATTGGCTCTCACTGCTGATCCTCAGGGGGAGTCGTGTCCGAAGCTACTGACAATAGGAACGACAAGGATTCAGAGACAACTGAAGTAACTGAAGACATGGTCTGACCGGAGCATTGTCAGAGTAATTAAAGATGACTTAGAACTTTTTCCGAAGTGTTATGAATGCATCACTCGATGAAGGTGTTATGAATGATGATCAGAATGGGATAGATCTAGAGATGCAGAAGACTGCTCTAAATGATGAATCAGATTCTGAAGTTAGAAGTGACTGATTTAGCTTAGAAGGACCGTATAATCTAGGAAGACAATTCTGGGCTGAGGTGTTTGCAAAAACTGTCAGAAGAAAGGGCCGTACTGCAGATTTGAGAGGTTTGTCTAAGAGGTATTAGAAGCGCTGTGGTTCAAAGGAATGTGGACTAAGTTAGAGAAGCGATTCAGAATCATTAGTAATGGATAACGAGGAGAAAGGGTGATCTTGACACTCATTGTCATTAAAGCAAATAGTCTATCAAGATCAATGAACAAAAACTAGAAGCTATCGTCAAGGGGGAGTCTGTTGGTACATTCAGTGTGACGACAGCAGTCTAGTTTTGTTATTGATAAGACAAGTTCTTAGGTGATTTTAGAATACAAGGCTTGGCATTCGAATCTGTGATAGATTCGAATGTAGCCATAGATTCGAATTGTTTAAGGCTTGGGATTCGAATCTGTGATAGATTCGAGTCTAGCCTTAGATTCGAATGGGCTAGATTCGAGACTGTCAATATGGACAGACTCGAATGGGCCTTGGGCCAGATTCGAGTTTGGCCCACATCAGACTCGAATCAGGGTCTATAATTAGGGATAGACTCGAATCATTAAGAGACTTTTTGCAGAATTCGTGAGGAATTAAGCAAGAGGCGATCTCGAGTTTATCAGCTAGGTGAGTGCCGTTTCGGAGAGAATTAGTACGTAGGATCGTTCGTGTGTCGTTCGTTCAGCGTCTAATAGTCTCCGTGTTCCGTTGGTTGAGAGTTGTCCGTCTGACCGTCAACGAGGATTCCGCACTCGTTCACGGATCCGCGTCTAGATAGATCTTGCAGTCGTAGACCTTACACATCCATTGAGCTACAATCAAGGTTGTTTCATTGATTTTTGAGGCCCCAGAAGAAAACATATAAGAGGGCCTTACACTGTTACACATACACACATAATAAACATACATGTGTGTACATACACATACTTTTTATTTTCTTACTGTCCATAAGTTAAAAAAAAATCAATCGTACTTTATTTACATTGAGAACTTATGAAATTTTGGGCCCTGGGCGGTCGCCCCTTTTAAACGTCTGGGCCCTGGCTACTATTGAATATTGTTGTTGTTTGGAATTACTTATGTATAATATAGAAGTAGTTGTGGACCGAGTTACCGTGTCATACTTGGTTTGTCAATAGGATTATTTTAATTAGTTGTTGTGGGTGGTAAAGTACGGGTGTATTTTGTGTTCCTTAGTTAGGAAGTGAGGTGAAAAGGTTGCAAGTTCACAAGACAAAGACCGCAACCTCAGATGGAGCAATTTTGATTTTGTGTGATTTTAATGTAATCCACACCTTAGCTTTATTTTAGTCATTCATTGTTCTATAGACACGGAGGAATTGGTCAGTGTGTTTAATTAGTTTAGCGAGCAACTTGGATATAGTGTAAATTGTTTGTTAGAAATCTAGGGTACGAAATAGGAATCAATCGGACTCGAATGTTCTTCTGATTGTGTGCGAAACACTTTCCATAAACAACAATTTGACCCTTACCAGGTTTTCCAAATTTTGTTTAGGGATAATAATTAAGATAATGCACTAGTCACAGATTGTTCAGTTCATTTGTATATATATGTTTACCATATGGTTTCTAAAGTGATAAGATCAACGTCAACTTCCCAAAGTAACTGTTAACAATGGTTAAAACTGCTATTATCAGCATGCTGATAAGCATAAGCAACTGCCCATGCAGCATCAGCAGCTGCACAACGTCAACAACTGCACAGCGTCAACAATTGCTGTCAATGAAGTTGTTAAGCTTCACTTATTGCTGAAAAAAACTGACGCACTGAAGAAAATTCCAATGCAAGGGGCGGCTCTCCCTAGCTTGACCCCCATCCGTTGACTAGTCAGCAAAACAACCACCTGGGTCTCTACACCTTGGGCTCTGTTAGGGGCGCTGCCCCTAGGACCCTGCAAGGGGACGCAACCCCCTTGACCCCGCATAGGCGCATACACCCATATCTAGACTTTGGCTGAACTTATTCAAGTATGCACTTTTCACCCCCATACTCAATCTAGTTCTAACCGAAATCCTTTACAAGTCAAGATAATTACACTAAAACAACATTATACATATTTTTATATCAATTTACCTCCATGTTAGGTTGTTTCTAGACCAATTTTGCATTTAAAAGAAAACTCTTTTATATTTCAATTTCTTAGGTGTAATCCATTTCTATGATTAAAGAACAAAATTCGAGGGACTGAGGGGGTAAATGACAAATTCGTGGAGCTAGCCAGTTTTCCCCTGAAAGCTGCCAAGTTATAGCCTGAAAGGCTGCAGCATCTCGTTTGAGACAGTGAGCTTTAAGCTTTTGTGACCACGAGAAGCACTTGGTCGCTGCCCGTGGAAGCCATTAAAGAGAAAGCCTTGGAGGCCACATGACTTACTCTTTGCAGCCGTGAACCTCACGCACAGTAGCGGATCTAGAAATAATTTTTATAGGGGTCGGTTTTTCATAAGGTTACAAGCGTTCATCGTATTGGTATGTTTTTTTCAAGAATTCTAAACTCAAGCGAACATAACCGAACATAAATGAATGAACAAAGTCTATGTTCATGTCGATCCGTCCAATTAATTAAACAAACAAAAAATTTGTGTTCATCTTTGTTCGTTTAATAAATGCATAAACGAACTTCCGCCCGAACAGTTTATCGACGGTTCGCTAAACGTTCGATTCGTTTACAGCCTTCTTGACTGCCCCTCATACAAAATCAAAAAATTATAGACAAACATTCGGTTCACTTACAAAATTTTATGGGGGGTGTTTGACCCCTAGGCTTATAGCCTAGGTCCACGCATGCTCACACACAAAAAAATATTATAAGCTCATTCCAGCAACAGTTTAAGGGATCTCGTCTTTTATTACATAGAGAATCTCTATACATAGTTTTTGTCTTTTTGATGTGATTTTGAGCGCAATTAACATCGGAGTTCTAAGGGTTCTTGGTGTGCATCGAAGATTGCATCATTAAGTCATCACATCTCTCACCTAGGGTTTGCAATTTCTCACTTTAATATTCTGATTTCGACGATGTATGTATTACCTAATTAGTAAGATTTGGTTGAAAATAGCTATGATTAAAGTAGTTGCATTAGCACTCACTTGGATTTATAGATTTATGATGATTATGTGCTGATTTGATTGGGTTTATTGTTAATTTCTTATATACATTAGATTTATGCGATTGATTAGCTAAAATCAATCTAGCTATACTGCGATCATGAAATTTGGTATTAATTACTAAATTTGGTTGACTTCTTAATGTTAGTTAAATTAGTGTATTGACTAATATTTTTAGCGAAATGCGATCATGATATAGTTTTTCATTCATCATTGCTTGTTGAATTAAAGTACCAATTTAATTCTTTGCAAAATGCAATCATGTGATTGAATTGAGATTTAATGTTGACTAATATTGATATTTTGATTAATTTATTGATATTCATAGTTAACTTTACGCGATCATAAAATTGATTAGTGAATATTAATTTTAGTCGTTTAGTTCCATCAAGAATGGGTGCTTAATGGTTATTTTGGAAAAGAGGAATACTTAGAAACTTCATATCAACACCGAAATTTAGTAAATTTGTATTCATAAATTGGTTGTTTTTGTGAAATTGGCAATGAACTATGTTTCAATTGGTATTTATAGAGATTGGCAATATATACTTAGGAACTTCATATCAACACCTAATAGATGTAAGGGTTAGATAATTTCTAACTTACTTTTGCAGTTGAATATTCAACTCAGGTTTAATTCACTTTAATCGTCATAAATCTGGAAAAACGTATCCACGTGGGTGTTGCTTGTTTATCTAAATTTTACTCTATCTTTCTATTACATGCACCTTAGTTTATGCTTTTATAGTTCAATCGTACTTTAGTTTAATTCTCAAGTCAAGATTTTATCCGTTAATTCTTGGTTAAATGTTGGTGAAAATCATAATTTGGAATCTCAATTCTCATTTCTGTTCAGTTTCATACATGAAGTAACTATTATATGGCTGGTACACTGCGATTTTCTGTTTTGTTTTCTTTGGATTAAAACCACACTCTAAAACATGAAGTGTTTTGAGTGTATCAAACTTATTGCTATTTTGGGGGACTGATTACTTAGTTTTTGAAAAATTGGTAAACTGTATTCACCCCCACAATAGTATATGTGTTTTAATCATTTGTTGTTGGCATCACATTTTATCAGGATTAACATCTTGCACAAAGTTTCTTGTTTAATAATGAGTTTCAAACTTTCAAGAGACCCTCTAGTTGATGACTGTCAACGGTAATTAATTCTTATAGTTTTTATTGGCTGGTATGCAGATTGTTGTTTCCCAAACCTAATTCAAGATTTGGAGGAAGGCAGCTTGAATTTGAATGAACAAAGGATCAAGTAAAGAGTGAAAAGTTGAATGCCACCATTGGGCCTTGGAGGCCCTCACCAACGTAACCAGTTTCCTAAACACAGGGCTCATAGTCGAGGTAAATGAATAAATCATAATATTCTTAGAGCAACGAATGTGATACCCACATGTGTGAATTAGATATCACTTGTGGATTCTTGATCTCCTCGTTACTGCTAGTTAAGGCAAGCATGTGGAGACATGAACATACCAGACATGACCACCCCCTCCACACACGAGTACATTAGCAGCCTAGCTATGCCATGGCTGTAATAGACTAACACTACAACGAGATTAGAGTTAAAATGATTTCACGAGATAATGGGTTCCCTTAAACTCGTGATCTCCATCCTGTAGCTAAGTGATGCACGACGTAAGCATAAACAAACACACACAACGTTTAGAACTAACAATATTCTGATAGGAATTTTAAATATAATTCAAAATTGTTACAAGCTACCTTACAATGAGACAGCCCCCACCCCACGGGGCGTCTATTCTATGTTTAGGGGATTCTGCTGAAATGAAATAAAATTTTTGATCATTAAGAGGGGGTGTTATTGAAATGAATGAATCTTTATAGTTTTTCTTTTATTTTTTATGTCAATATTTGTTTATGTCTAGTTATCATCAGTTTTAATAGGAGCTATAATTTTCAATTGAAAGGAGTTGGGAATTGATTTTAATATAATTTTTCATTCTCTCGCTTTTCCTTATCAAAATGTACGTAGAGTATCAAATTAAACATGGAATGTAATGGAATTAATCTTTGTATTCTTTCCATCATTTTATGTCGATCAATATTTTTGTGTCATTAACATTGGTTAGAAAAAAGCTTGTAAGCCAAACGATATGATTCCCTACGATTCCACAATGAAACCACTCAAAGATCAATATTTCTCCTTAGGATACCCAAATTACCAAACACCACCTGACAATTATTTTTTAAGAAAATCATTTGTTTGGGCATTCTTGATTTCTCTTGATATTCATTTAAAATAAACTAGTTTATTACCCGCGTATTACGCGGATATTTTTAATAAATATAAAATACAATAAATAAAAAGATAAAGATATAATATTATTTTTCAAACAAAAGTATATAAGGTGATATTATTATTTATTATGACCTATTAATTTTGTATATATTTCTAAATATATATGAAGAGTAATTATTTTCTTATATATTTTTTTAAACTTTTATTATATCATCTTATAATTAATAAGTTAGTAGATTATTAGATTTTGTTTGATTTGAATTTAAAAGTGGATTATGTTAGATTTGGATAGAATTAATTAATACGTTAGTAGAGTATTAGATTTTGTTATATTTGATTTGATTTGAATTTAAAAGTGGATTATATTAGATTTAGATAGATTTGATTTAAATTTCTTTATTCTTTTTAAAATCTATAATTGCCACGTGTCGATTCATGGTGACGACACGTGGCTTCACCAGAAATGAGTATAGTTACTCTTTTAATAGTATAGATAGATAAACAAACTGAATTTCTAGAACATTTGGAATCAAGAGACGTGATCATTTGAAGTGGTGGCTTTTATTGAACTACTGAATATACAATTACAAAATAAAAACCTTTTACTGACTGAAGAAAACTGTCATTAAAAGATAAAAACCAGTCAGCAAATTCATTTTGACTTTCTCCATTTAAAAATAAAAGAGTCACTAGCGTCACAGTAGCTAAAAGTATCTACAGTAAAAGTACCAAGACATTTAGTGACTAACTTTTCCAGTCGGTGTAAGGTGTCTCACAAATTGCCAGAATCCATTGTCTTTCTGACAATAATATCTAATCACTAAAAAAATGAAAATTTAGTCAGGAAAGATAAAATAGGCATTTTAGTGACTTAAAATTTAGTCACTAAAGATAATATTAAAAAAATTAGAATACTATTTATTTTTTTACTTTTAACCTTGCTAACAATTTATATTACATATATGTTGAATCCACAAACATTAGGAAGACAATATTATTTATATATTAAAAGTATTGTTCTCAGGGTCGTCTCGTGGATTTAGGTGACCCTGTGCATATAATTATAAGTAGACCCTTAATTATGAATACTTTTAATGTGACAAAATTTAATTAATACTATAAAACAAACAATTCATAAATACGTATACGATTCTTGGTTTGATAAAAATGATGCAAACTGATTAGTAGTCTAAAAATATGTCAATGACGATTTATTAGCTCCTAAATACAATTATGGAATATAAGAAGCAATTGGAATTCTTATATATATCTTGACAATTGGTTTGTTTTGAAAATTTACTGCTAAGACAATGATAGTTAACTTTTGGTCGCTAATGAAATTAGGGGGCCAACACAAGTTGGGGCCATGTGCCATTGAACACCTTGCACCCCTCCATAGTTGGACTTCATTGTTCTAATGTCGACAATGTATTCCTTGACACTAACAAATTTTAACATGAATATTTCTTTTTGTCAAATAAGAGTTACAATTCAGTTAAGTTTTTTAGATCCAATTTCTTCAACCATTGCAACTTCTTGGTTCCTTCCCAAAAAAATCAACTTATATACTGAACTGCAATAATCACAATAAAAAAGAAAAACAATGTTAAAAATAATATCAAATAACTAAAAGAATTTATATGATACTAAGAATCTCACAAAAAAGATTCATGCATCAAGTAAATATTAACAAACCGCAAAATTATTGGAAGACAATATCAAATTACCTATGCTATTTAAGATGTAACCAATATGTTATTTAGAATATAACCAGAATCCAAATCAAGCAATTCTAAAAATAATAGCATTGGTATCTCTGACATAATCATTCCTGAGAAATTTTAATTATTAGCCTAACTCAAGAAATCTTAGTTGAAAAATGTTAGCTGCACCGGAGGGAATAGGCCCAAACCATGACACTTAACACCCGAACCATGTTATGAAGCTAATATAAACTAATATTATGTAAACTAGTAGTACCAGACTATGCGTTGTAATATAACTAATATCATCCTGCAAATATACCAACTGATAGTCTATATCTGAATTTAAAATTTAAAATTTCAGTCACTAAGCAATATAACTTTCAAATTTGGGAACATGGAACCACTACAAGGGACGTAGAATTTGTACCCTTGTTTCCTAATTAACTGATGCTAGCTAGATTTCTGTTTGTTGATCCAGTCATACAAGACATGTCTAAACTCTAAAGCATGTTTTTAACGAACATTTAATAAAAAGATTATATTTGATCATTGTTTTACAATGAAAGATAATAAAGATCGTATCTTTACCTGTATCAACGTTTCTTTTTGCTCTTTGGCCACCTAATGGACTCCTTGTAGCCATTGAGTGGCGGTATGCTCTTTCGGGTGCAGTGTCCATATATCCATGAACATAAGCCCGTGTTGTCTGTATTTCATTCACTCAATTGACAGTAACCATAAACCCACAAGGCAAACATGTATTGTGATATGTATTGGCGAAGCTATATAGAATTATAAGCAAGAAAAGCCAAAAAGAGAGTTTTGGCCGACCTAAACGTGAACCATGAATTTCAATCAATGATCAGCGTATTAGGTTAGTCTCATCTTACACACATAACTTTCAATGTATTTTGCATGAACACATTTATATAGACATTTATATGGATCAGAGATTTCACATACCTCTGCTCTACTTTTTCCAGAATATGAGAGCAAGTTAGGTTGGATACGGTGGTCAGATGAAACTTGGGAACTTACCTCTGCTCTACTTTTTCCAGATCCAAATGCTCCTGAACAATTGAAAAAAGACCCGAAGATCAGCATCATACAGATGGGAGACAATTTACAAAACAATGGTTTAGAAGTGGCAATTTGGGAGCTTTACACCAAAAAATTGATTGTGTGGGTTACATTTATCATCAAATGGGTAACTTTTTAAAACTTAGATAAAAATGAAACATGACTAATGGGTCTACCCGGTCGAAAGTCACCAAATTGTATTCAAATATTTACAAACTCAAGAATCGTTTTATTCAAAAAAAACTCTTGGTACTGTTTTTCAAATCATATGTAGTAACTTAATACTTCATATAGTTAGAAACTCGTTGGCTGGTCCATCCAGTCCACACTCCATACTAAAGTCAAACAGTCCATACTCCATAGTAAAGTAAAAAAATCATATAATTAGCAACTCATTAGGTGATTGCCAACATAAATGAAATCAGGTAAAACAAACCAATGAGAAAATGTAACTTCTATCAAGCAAAAAGTCAAGAATGATCGAGGTCTTTATAAGTTTGGCCTCAAATATGAAATGATGCACTCCAGAAACATGTTGGTACTTGCATCGGGTCCTTGATGAGACACAATATTAAAAAACACGTTTACAAAATTAGAGTAGTAAGCAAACCTAAAGGTGGAGACCAGTATTTGATTCCTTAAGACGCGAATAAGCAGCTTTAGGAAGAAGCTTTCTCCACATCATTTCCATTTCTTTGTCCAACTTTGTTGCCTCTTTGTTACCACTGTCATCTAATTTATTGCCAGTGACAGCTTCCTTTTCAACTTTGTTGCTTCTATCATCAATTTTTTCCTTAATTTCCTTCCGCAACCCCTTCCCCAGACTCTTCACAGCAGGTTCTACCTTAGCTACTTCAGCAGTTTTAGAGTCAGATTTTACATAAGCTTGGTTTTGTAAATGTTGCACCCAACATGCTCCAAGCTCCCATCTGATTGATTTTGTGTTTTTAGATTCTTCTTCCTGTGTTTTCCACAGACTTTGCTCCAACCTGACCAAGACCTTTGCAGTAACCAAATCTTCACATCTGCACCCTGTGCTCTTTGTAATGCACCAGATGGTGATGGTGTGGATGGTTTGTGTTATAGCATTCTCAAACTGAAATAATAAGATAAATTAAAAGAAATTAGTAAAGGGGAAAGTGTATTAAAACTATACTTGAAGCATGGGACACAGCAGCAAATTACCAAGTGCAACAAGGACTTACTTTATTGTGGTTGATGATAGCTTTCATGAGAGCTTTGTATGCTGAAATTTAAGACACTGGAAGATCAAATAATCAATATGAATAACGAAACATGGAAGAGATAACTTTAGCATCATGGAATCAACAAGAAGACAAGTATTAGTCATAAAAAAACATTTTGACAAATGGAGTCATCCAAATACTCTTTAATCTAGTATGGGCCTTCTAGTCAAGATACACCCCTCATGTGCAGATTAAGTCCATTGAGCCTAGTAAAACTTAGAGCTCCTAGCTGAATCTGAACAGCTTCATTTTCCTGCTGCCTAGCCGAATACATGATGCCTCCAAACCAATCTCCAAGGCTTCCATCAGGCAAGATGTAAACAGAAGAAGGCATTCTTTGTTGCTTTAAGGAAAATAGTCGTAGTTCTAAGCTTTATGCTATTAGGCACACTTGCTAATAATATTAATAGATACTGGCATGATAAAACTAATAAGATTCTACGTTAAAATCATCCCACTCAAAATTGCTGATTATCAACATAAACTTAAGTATCTAACACTAGATTTAATCAACTTTCAAAATGCACATCCAATCACTTGTTGCCGTAGTACCACACCACATGTATTACAACCTTAATCGACCTTATCTATAGATCCTAAAACATAAGAAACCTGACACGTTCAATTACCATGTACTAAACTAGCATCAGTGAAGAGTCACCAAGTTGGAAGAAGGCAAAAGTTAACGAAGACAGAGTACGTACCACGATTGCTTCCATACTCAAGGCATCTGCACTCTGACTAGACACCAAATTTGCTGCTAAAATCAACAATAAGGACATTTAACATCATATACTCGCCTAAACCACAACCAATGATGGAGATAAAAAGTTAGAAAAATTGGTTTGTGGTAATTCCCAAACAGACAAAAGGAGGGAAGATGAAGTGGATAGAGTTCTAAAAAGAGACATTTTTTTATGAAATTAATGTAAGCCTCAATCACAACCCTCAAAGTGGAGACTTCCTGTCTGAAATTGTAGTCCACTTTTAATGGTTAAATAATAAGAAAACATTTGAATTTGAATTGTTCAAACAGATTTGGTAGAGGTATTGGCCTTACCATCTTTTGTCAACCTTATATAGTTTTGGAACACTGTTTCTGATGGCTTTTCATATGACATCCCTCACGATCTTCATGGCTTGTACCTGTGTATGTATTTTTTTACATAAAATTAAGCAAGGCTAAATAAACTTGACAAAATATAATTTAGAATTTCTAATGCTAGCTATTGCAGTAAATTAAAGTAATGATTTACCATACCAATTAAAATGTGGTACTTGATGAATAAACAAAAACTATAAGGACAAGTTAATCATTCATTAATGTATATCTCATCGAAAATCAAGTTTGCCAAAATGGTCATAACATAACAATTTCAATAACCAAGTTTAAATATTGTAATGCCAAATCGAGAGTACAAGTCACCTCACTTGGAATAGCACCCCATAGAAAAACATATAACCTAAATTGTGGAAGACCATATGAGTCATAATCCGAAGTCTTTTGATGCAGCGTAGCAAATAGAAAACCAAAGATAATCCGTTGATTCCACGAATACCCGGAAGATCTTAACCAAACTCACGTTGATTCACAGGAATACCGCGAATTTGGCCTTCAAAATCGGTTCACACAAAGAACACAAATTTGGGAGAGAAAACTGAAGTTTCATAAAAATTGGAAGTGGCCATCCAAGTTCACACATTACAATACTAAAAAGAAGCAGAAAAACATAAACGGGCCAAAATGATAATGGGCCAAACACACGGGCCAAAAAATAAAGTCCAAACTGAAAGAAAAATAGAAAAATGCAAATTAAGTAGTCTTCGGGGCCTTTTTGGGCGAAAAGCAGGGCCCGGCGGTTTGCCAGCACGTCGGGCCTGTCCATACAGTCGTTTTGATATATTATAAGCCCAAATCGGATACCCGAGGCCCAAGTTATGGCCATTTTAGTGAGCCAATGTAGTTATGGGCCTCCAAGTATTCTAAGGCCCGGTCTTCTGCATCATCTTTCTTGGCAATTTATATGAACCAAACGAGTTAGAGCATATCTTCCAAGAGAAGCTTTGTCAAATCTTAAGATGTCAGCAACATTTTCCATCTGCTATAACCGATTCCTTTCATCAAGAACGGTTCATCAGTACTGTCATAGTTTTAACCTGTCAAATTTGTAATATTAAAATTTTAAGAATGAAGACCTTCTCTTTGATTGTAGTTATAGTGAAATAAAACTTAATTTATGGAGTAGCAAACTTGTGAGGAGTGAGTAAACAAAACATAGCACATAAACAAATACATTTACAGAATCGAATCGAATAATTGAAAACTAAAGCATACCTGTGAGGAGCAACCACGCAATGATCGGGAATCCACCTATGATTAAAATCCGATTAGGTTGATTTCTACTCGGTTAACATGAATTTGAAGTTGTTTAATTAGTTGAACACTAAAAAGTGTAGTCCAAGAACCTTTTCACCTGTTTGTGCGAGATCATCCCAAAATGTGTCACAGAACTGAAGCCCGAAAAATCACTCCAACTCATGTTGCCCTTATGTTCCTGTACGAGGAAAATCGCCACAAAAAAATAATCATAAATAAAAAATACACATCGGATATAAAAAACATAAGTCATGAGATACAAGATACAAATAAAAGGAGAGTGATTTAATTGTTGTAAAATAGCAAAAGAGGGAAATGCAACTTAAAAACACCAAGGATTCATACGAAAAAAATTCATTAATAACATCCAGCAAATAGCTTGTTCAAAACTTCAAATGACACCATATGCACGTTCTATCTTTCACAGTTACCATTGTCATAACCTTATCAGAGTCTTCAGACTCATATGAAGCATGTTAAAAGTATTATGAATTGAATTCAAACTTTAAATTAAATTAATTTTCTTACATTTAGCACCCCAAAATTTCTAAATAAAACTCACTACACATGTGATCATTCAAAGTTTTGAAAGATACCACAGTTGTAGTAAATAGTGTGTGCTTCACGTGATCACACACATCAAAATCCTAGAATATAAAGCAAACAGATAACCATTTATATTATAAGTAAAATCATATAAATTTACGTGTACGGGGATGAGAAGAGCATTTAATCGAGCAAGGGCAGAAGAGAGGAAGCACCGAGTTAGAGAAGAGCAGAGGTGGGGTAAGTGCTGAGCAAGGCCAAAGTGGAGGCGGAGGCAGAGCCTGAGTTGGATCTGAGGGATCAAGAGTAGAGATAGAACAACCAAATGTGATATGCTACTTGTACGACTCGATCAAATCACACGCATATTAGGTGTGGAGCAAGGCCAGAGCAGAGGCAGATGAGGAGGCCTCATCTGAGTGGAGTGGAGGACGATGCAAAGGCGGAGAGAGGCAGAGGCGGGGGCGGAGGTGGAGCAGAGTTAGAGCAAAGGCGGGGGCAGAGGAGAGTGGATCGAGGGTAGAGAGAGAAGCAATTGACTGCAGATGTAATTTAGGGAACAATTATTTATCTAATAAAATAATTTCATATTTTATATTTTTTTTAATACATTGATTCACATACTTTTTATTTCAGTCAGTATAAGTATAATGTGATATTTAGTGACTAAACTTACTTCAGTCACTAATAGTTTCAGTCACAAAATGTCATTTATCTTGCAGTGTACAAACTCGATCACGATGCCAATTATAAGGAACTATAAGTAATATATTCCATGAGTAATTGCATACTAACAATCAACAACTACTACCGGCTAACTTATTTGAAATTGTGATACTGTCAAACAACTATAACTAAGAAGTTTGAAATATAAAAGAAAATCCAAAATTCTATCACGAAAATGTTGCAGCAACGACAACATATAGCTGTCTCCATATATCATTGTATGATTCTTTCTTTTACCAACTCTAATTTTCCTCTCAATAATTTGAGAAACACTTTTGCGATTTCACTTATGTGACTGTCTTTTGCCGAGAGTTGATTTTGTAAATTCTTCGATTCTCCCCGGCCCCCCTTTCCTTTTAATGACATAACACTCTAGTTTGGGAATGCGAATGACCCAATGTTTAAATGGAGAGATTCAGATTTTGTTCCCTTATTAGTGTTGGGATCATCAGAACTTATTTTTCCCTTGTTTTTCTCATGTTTCTTCTATTTTCCTTCTTAACTAGACTGACGTTTTGCAGTTAGTGCACATTCAAAAGATACTTCAGGCCTCATGAGTCTTCTATGCTCTTGTAAGCATTTATCAATTCTATGCTCTTGTAATTAACCTTTGACAGAATTTTAGTGTTTTCTAACAAGGAAATGATAGCCTCAAATCTTTTAGTAATAGTCACAAGAACTTCTTTTGAACTCATCTGGAATCAGGAAATTTAATTTAGAGCCAACTAATCTACTTTAATTATTAGCAAGATTGAGAATTTATAAGGATACTCCTTGACTGTCTCTAAATCCTTGATCGTTTGAAGTTTAAATGAATTCTCTTTTCATGTTGAGAATATGCATTTGATCCCTTAATGGCCTTTCATCTCCTTCATCCACTTCTTTCAGAGTATTTTAGACCTTGAAGGTTAATTTGGTTGTCTTAAGTGTAACAAAAATTTCTTCTCAGACAAAAGCAAACAATGTAGCTATTGCTTTTGACTTTCTTGTTTTCTTCACTTCTTATAGACCATTTGCCTCTAGATAAGCCTCCATCCTTGCTACTCAGATATGATAACCTTCACATTGAAAACTATAGTACTATGCTTCTACATCCATGGATTCAAAAAGTTAAGATACCTAAAAAATTCTCTAAGGTGTTGGTTGTTTTATAAAAGTTTAAATGTCTGATAATATGCTTTTCCATGAAGTGGTCAAAAAGTTTGCAAGCTTCTGAAAAGAAAACTGTTATGTTTTATTGATAAAAATTGTTAAAATTAATGTAATGTAAGTTTGAATTATTAATGTCAAAGAATACTAGACTGTTGATACTTTATGAAAACAAATATTTAATACGTACGTACGTTAAATAATTAAGTACAATACTCATGAGTTGTTTAATAAAAAGCATGTATGACAAAATGTTAATTCAGACTACAATAATAGTAGCAAACTACCATACAATTGTCAATGTTTTCAACCAATGTAAGCATCATTTTGTCTGGGCAGTCATTTCATGCATATCTTTGAAATCCAGAAGTTTGCCATATTCCTTTGTGCCTCTCCAAGTGACCAGAAAACCTGAACCAGCAACGACTCCAAAACAAAAATCATGATGTTAGAAAGTTCGCTATGATCGATATGGTTCTTCCGGACACATTTTGGTCCGTACGGAAATACAGCCATCTTAGTTTTGTTTCTGGAAAAAAGCCGCGTAGTGATATGTTATTAGGCTTTGTGGAATTCAACTAGCTAGGAGCCGTGAGTAAATTTTCTTTGGACTAGTTTGTTTAGGTGTTGAAGCCTTTTGTGGGTTACCTTGCTAGTGTGCCGTGTATTATTCTGCTTCGCTAGCTGCTAGTTTGTCTTGCTAGTCTTTCATGAATTATGGCCTTGTTGGGTTCAAGAAAATAAAAATGCCTTTTGAACAATACATGTGGCTGCTAATTAGGGATTAATGAAAGATCTGGTACTTCATGGGGCATAAGTGACCCCAACATTCTGCTAGCTCATGATGCATTTGGGGTTTGAATTTTTGTATTGCTTTTGTGTTGTCTGATAGCTAGAATGCCAGCCGCCTCCTATGTACGTACTCTCTTCTTTTGCGTTTGTTTTCACTTCTTTTATCTTTGCTTTCGTCTCTATTATTTTTTTAACCACAAAGATATTTCTTGAACTACTAAGAGACTAGGGAATGATACAAACAGAGGAGCAGTGCTTCAAAACGACACCAAAAACACCCTGACATACAAACCATACAGAACAACACTTTGAAAAAAATAGTATTAAAATTCGCAATTCTAACTCATCGATAGAATCTATGGTTCTACCCCTAGCCACGTACCTTGCCCACTGAGTCAATTGTAGAAATCGGAGGATTGCAAAAATAACTTGGAAATTTGAGAGTCGTGATTCACTTTCACATTGAAGTATTTCGATGGTACAATCAAAATCCGAATCGGATAAAACTCATAAATTCGAACAGAGAATATAGAGAGTTTATGATTTCTTGTACCGTTCTCAAATGACCTAAAAACGGCGGGTATTATTTGGCGGGAACTGCTAAAATGGCCAACCACCATTTTAACCGCCAAATTCGGATTCAACCGAATTTCGTATCAAATTTTATAAAGCAACATTAGTTGAAACCTTGGTTGTTTAGAGTATATGATTAATTAGCGGGGTCCAAGGGGCAGCGCCCCCGATAGCGGGTGCCGCCCCTGGCTGGGGTCGAGCTAATGTTGCTTTATAAAAATTGATACGAAATTCTAAAAATTCGATTAAGACTTGGTTTTTGACCCATTTAAAATTCTGTTGATTTTGGCGATTAAATTGGCGGTTGGCCAATTTTGGCGGATCCTGCCAAATAATACCCGTCGTTTTGGTCATTTCAGTGCGGTACAAAAAATCATAAACATTCCAGATTCTTTGTTCGAATTTCTGAGTTTTATCCGGTTGAGATTTCGATTGTACCATCGAAATACTTCAATCTGAAAATGTTTCACGACTCTCATTATCTTCTATTGAAATACTCTTTAAATATACCTACTAGATTGTACCTGCCTCATTTTATGACGTGGTCAGAAAAATAAACAGTTAACTAAAAAAATGATAAGCGATAGTGAAGTGATATCTACCTGCTGTGTTAAAATTGCCCCTCTTTCTTGAATCATGATTTTCAAGAACCTTCAAACTACATACCCAGCAGAATTCAGATCGATCGATCCGGATGAAGCTTGTGATATCCATTGAGAGGTTTTGGACTCATACCACTGGAATGCACGATGATTAGCGGATGACCATGAGGCTTTTCCATTTCCATGAAATGTTGCTTGTGCCTACATCTGAGGGAAGAAGATGCCATTGCTAAAACTTTTGTCTCGATAAAAATATGTTGATAAAAGTTTTGTTTATCATTAATTAGCGGATTGAAATGCCTTTTGAAAAAGAAATTAGCGGATTGAAAATATTTTCTTTGACTTATGATAAGAACCGGTTCCTATTCTTTGTATATGTTTTCAAAGAGTAACACATGTCATATAACCTCCCAAAATAACCATTAAATAAGTGTCAACACACTAGCTTGTAGAACTGTGAAGTCGACATCTTAACACCAACAAGTGAAGATAAGCTGGCGCCTGACGCAGCATCAGCTGCTGCTCATATGCATCAAAGACAGCGGCATCTTATTTGCATTAGCGGCAATGGATACCATCAACATCAGCGGTGGGAAATTACTCCACATCAACAAAAATTAATCATTGGTAATTATGTAAACCCGTTGGTAAAATGAACCAGAACTGTCCCTAAATATTCTATTGAATTGCAGCGGATATATTTAGCAAATCAAAGGTCATTGCTATTTCATAAAGAAACTCATATTTGTTTAGCAACAAACTTGGCATTGGTAACTTTACAATAATCATAGCTAGTAGATTCAATTTAGCAACAGGCAAGGTTTGGTTGCTAATTATTATTATTTTTATTACTGTACAAATTGAATTCTATTGCTGAAAATGGAGTCGGTTTTCTCACTTTAACATTATTTATTAGCAATGATTCTAGCAACGGATATGTTGATAAAACAAAACTTGATTTTATGAAGCGCGCTCCATGGCTAAGGCTTGCTAATTTAATAAAAAATTAATCGTTGCTAAAATTATTGCTGATGGTACTTTATTTCTAGTAGGTATTGTTCCAATTTTAATTTCTCAGGTTTTTGTGTTTGTTGCTAATTAAAAATCTGTTGTTGGCAATTTCTTTAGTAGTGTTGTTCCAATTCTAGTTTCTCGGTGTTTGTATTCTTTGGTCGACGCCTTGTGTATATCGATCTAGGAATCAATTAAGCTTTCATTGGAAACAGATATATATGCTCTCCTAATATTTTCTCTTTGCCTCTATGTTTCCTTCATTTCCCTTTGTAAACTGATGCAGAGGGCTGAGTGTGGATGAGCACACCATAATGTTTCTGGAGGCCCAAGACACGATGCGCAACAAAAGGGGTAAACGGAAAGGGCCATAACTTTTGACTCGGATCTCCGTTTGGGGCCCGTCAGGTGTCCAGACGTTCGAAGGCGGTTTGCCCAACCATTTTGCCGAAATTCGACCCGGGACTTTTTAGTGGATTTTTATGGGTTTTTCTTTTGGTTTCCTGGGTCGACCCGTTGGGTTTTTTTTACCGGTTTTTAATTTCCCATATCAATTTAAACTATGTTGAAGCATTGTAAGTGATTAGATTATCAATTAAGAAAA
Organism: Centrapalus pauciflorus; assembly: GCA_020465985.1. Taxonomy (NCBI): domain Eukaryota; kingdom Viridiplantae; phylum Streptophyta; class Magnoliopsida; order Asterales; family Asteraceae; genus Centrapalus; species Centrapalus pauciflorus. Next base: position 654,730 of record JAANYP010000698.1, on the reverse strand, counting down.
ACTTTTCAATTCCCAAATTCTGAGTTCTATTAGTTTTTGAAGCCTAATTGTTTGGTATCTGAGGAATCAACAAACATTTAGTAAAGTTTAATCTGGGAATTCTTAGAATCAACAGATTAATCTGTTTATCATTTGCTACGTACGCTGCATCATAAACCTTGTACCATATTTTTTTGGCTGTGAGAAGTTAGTAAATACAATTATGGAATCACATGACAAAATAGAAGAACATCACCTCAAGTTCAAGACAGATACTAGGAAAAAGAAAATTAAGACTTTCTGTTACAACTTCAAACATCTAGAAACACCTTCCTTGTACCTTTCTGGTTTTGGTTTCTTGTTTCGATTTTATCCTTGCTTTTTCTATACAACAGAATTCAGCTCTGCACTCCTTTGATATATTCACAGTACGTACTAATTAAATGGATTACCTCTTAGGAACAAATAATTAATCGTCTTATTTTCCGTGTTATTATGCTAAACAACATCATTTCTCATGTATTTCGAAGGCCTTTTGCCCAATTATAGGCCGGCCTTGCCAATTAGGGATCAATAATGCCTAGTCTGATCCACATGCATTGTGTGTATGTACGTTAGTCGTTATACATACATACATACATATGAGATCGATATGGTTCACAGGCATAAAGTAACCCAACAAATGTAGTTAAGGCGTTAAGCCCCCTTTGGGTTTGAATTTCATGATTCCAGCCACCCTCTATTATGTTTCCCCAATTTGTTTTCCACTTCTTCATTCTTTACAAAACGACCTTAATTTGTAGATTTTTTTCTCGTGCAATCACACTACAACAAATATATATGCGACATTTCAAGTGCGGCGATTTAAAATTTTTTGTTACATGCAAAAATAAATAAATAATATAAAATAAACAATTCAAGAGCATGCATCATAAGAGTAGAGCAATAAAATTTCAATTAACAATTATTCATTCCATTGAAGGATTTGAAAAAAAAAACACCAAAGTAACTGATCTTTGGTACGAAAACATCATGAAAGAGAAAAACGGAGGCAATTATTAGTACGAAACAAGTCCAATACTAGATCTTAATTGGTCATAAGAGACTCAATTATCTCACTGAATCATACCACTCAAACTACATATAAATCCTTGCTTTCTTCACTGGACTCCCACGGTACATATCAAGCAAGCAATCACCCTTAGAACATTTGGGACACTCTGGGTTAACATTACTCACCATGACATGAATGCGGCAACTGAGACAACTCATTAAGATCAAGTATGGCCCACGACCATGTTCAGATTTTGGAGTTAGACGATGGTTTGGTAGCTGCTGAAATGGAAATGTTGAATTTCCTTCAGCATATGGTTCAGCTTTTATGTTGATCTACAAAAGAAGAAGATGATCCATGATTCATTTATCAGAAGAGAATCCAGATTTTTATGAAAATCTCCTTTTGGTTACTTATTAGCTACTAAATTGTACTTGACACATGCAATGAATGAATAGATCAACAAGATTAAAAAATTAAAAAATGAAAATCAGAAGCAACAGTGAAGTGACAACATATCTACCTTGTTCAACTTGCGCTTATTAGCTGAATCGCGATTGTTATCCTGAACCTCCAGTTTAGCCTTGGCAGAAGTCAGACCTGAATGAATCGCGTGATTTCTATTCACAGGTTCTGAGCTAGATCCACTCAACTTGCTGAACCGTATGATCTTTTTTTCTTCTAGTGGATGGCCATCAGGTTTTCCCATTTCCGTGCACCGCAACATTGTGCCTATATATATTTGAGGGAAGAAGATATCATTAATGTTATCTTTGAATTGCTTTAATAATATTGTGATGAGAAATTTCATCTATAAATAAACACCAAATGAAGTGGATTTCATGCTTGCCTGCCTACACAAAACATATATAGGGACTAGATTGCAAATTCTCAGAAAGCAAAAATATGATCAGGACAATTTATCATTTTCAAATTAATTTGCTCAAAGTATAAAAGTAGATATTGGCCGGAATTGATGTTAATTCTTACATAAAATTAGTAATTTCAGAATGATGTCCAAGAAATCAAGATAAGCATTTCAGTCATTGTTATCCCATTGAACATACCCGTAACACATGTGAATCAAACATTTAATATATAGTACATTAAATCGATAAAGTTCTCTTCTATAAAAATTAGATTATAATGAGTTGTCATATTAATTTGATACATGTTAAAAACAAGGGAGGAAAATTAGATCAATAAAAACATAACCGGAACTTTACACTTGCACTCTGTTCAATTATATAAATTTTTTTGAACGACGGAAAGATTTTAAATAGAATTTAGCAGTGAGAAATACATCAAGAGAGTACATACATATAAAAAGGTTTGACACCAAATTAAACCAGTCCATTTTCTAATTTACTACCACCTATTAGAGAGCCACAAGAATTAAGAAGCCTTCTTGTCCAATTAATGTTGATATCCAAGTTACTGACATTCAATCTACAATAATGATCATAACATAAACATTCTTTTCATTAAATTATTTTCTCAATTGGCAAATATATATATAAATGTTAAAAATTGTTCAGCCATGTGAAGAAAAAAAGTGAAAGTGATTAAGGTGATGTTTTTATCTATTATAACTTTTCTTGGCTATCAAGAAGTGATCAAGATTAACATCAATTTCCATCAAAATTTTCAACTCCAAAACACTTATCTTACAATGGCAATACCAGGATCAAAACATCTGAAACTAGTACATCTATGCATCTAGTAAGTGAAAAAAAAAAAAAAAAGAAGTGAACCTAAGTTGATGTTTTTATATATTGATTTTCCTTTCCTATCAACAAGTGAACAAGATTAACATCTTCCATCAAATTCTTCAACCCCAAAATAACACTTTTCTGACAATGGCATTACAGGATCAAAACAACCAAAACTAGTACATCTATAGCATTAGCTAGTAAAGGAAGAAAAAATGGAAGTAAGGTGATATTTTTATCTACTAATTAATTTTGCTTGCGTAAAGTGAACAAGATTTACATCAATTTCCATTAAATTCTTCAACTCCAAAACACTTCTCCGACAATGGCATTACCAGGATCAAAACACCCAAAACTAGTCCAACAATCTATTCATCTACTTGTAGAATGTAAATAACTACTATGTCAAAAACATGGTACCTTGGCAATGATGCATAAAATTAGCTATGAACTTACCTTCGAGATGGCTGTATGCCGTTGCCTAACTTTTATGCCAATGGTTTGTTGTGCACAAAACTAATTAAATATAATATTCATTATATTTATAGCCAAACATTTAATTGATTATTAATTAGATACGATGTCTATTGTCGTTTAGTATTTACTCTCTATAGAAAAAAATTAATAATATCAGATTAAAAATTAAATGTCTGATAGCGCGCCTATGAAATTAAATTAAATAAAATAAACTGGGGACCATATTCGATTTCACTAATATCTTGTAATAATAATTGTTTATTATGAGTAATAAATAACTTTTATTTAGAATATATTTAAAAAAAAGACAAAAGTGTTTTGGCGGAAAATCCAAAATATAAAAAAATTACACTTTCTTGCAACAAAAGGGGTATGCAATGGACTAGTAAAGTAGAGCAAAATCAACCTCTAGGCCGGGATTATAAGCAAAAGGTCTTGAATTTAAAAGCCCTTGGTTGTTATCATTCCTTGTTATGGTTCATGCCTCCCATGAAACTTGATAGGTTGGACATTTGCTATGTTCATGTGGAAGACATGTCCATCAAAGAGTGATATAAGTCCAGAATTTAAAATAAAGTGTTGGTTTGGGTCAGTACTACTGTATATCTAATATCATATAAATCAATGACGAAAGATTAATATAAAGCATCAAACATAAATTTAGAATAATAATATAAAAGATCTTATTAATACCATTTAACACTCTTTCTTGTTCAAAAAAAAAAGTAGACTAAACAATTATTCATAAATTAATCACTTACTTTTGGAAGTTGAATAATTGAATTGCAAGATATATGCCACCCAAAACACACCAATGTCTTATTAAATTTGTGTCTTCTAATTTAATTATTTATAATCTGGTTAGAGCTATTGTTTTTTCAGCTAAATAATTAAATGAAGAAAGTTTTGAATATATACTTTATAGACTAATTATATTTCAAGGTACATGTGTCCCATTAAAAATTTTAAGTTATGTCTCATTATTTAAAAAATTAGCATTTTTCTATAATTAAAATTGGAATGTAAGGGGCTTCCTTGGGGTAGGCCTTGCCATCAATCCATGGATTAGCAGTGCTAAAGGGAGGCTAAAGTTTGTCCAATCAGGCATATAAACAGTTGGTTTCTAATAAACTATTACAGATAATGGCTAATACAACAAGTTCACAAATATTTTACAAGAAAATATTTCAGGTGGCAGAAAATTTGCAGCGAAGCGCAGGAATATGCACAGCAAAATGAATCATTTCCATAAGTTTACATATCTCAAAATTCAATTTCTACAATGGTTTCTTACTTGCTTCTTTAAATGGGAGTTTAAACACTCACCATCAAAGTAATTATTGTTACTTTCAGTTGCAATTAATAATTGATATTTATGCACATCAAAACACCCCTTCAATTTGAAAATTTTACATAAAGCCTGCTGGATTGGATCCTAATTTTCATTGGTTGTATACATAAAGGCATGTCAAGCCCCACATATCTGTGAAACTTGTGATATTGAGGATTTGCAGGATGTAATTTATGTTCAAAAAAACTATATAATTGTTTCTCTTTTTCCAAAATTTTTTTGATATTGATGATGCTCACTAATTCAACCAATATGTTGGGGTTGAATTTATATATAACTTTGATCACTTTTTAATTCCCTATTTGTTTGTTCACTTCATCTCTATTTTCACACGATATACATTTATACTGTATTTTCCCTTTTATCAAAGATTTTCTTATATGAAAAGAGCAAAAGCTTGATTATTCAAGAACATTATATATAAAAGAAAATCAATGACATATATCTGAAGAAACTAATAAAACATATCCATTGACCGAATTAAGAAGGAAATTAGGCAACACCTTGCATTGAAAACGAAACAAAGGAAACAAAGGTGAATAGTACGAAAAAGGTTTCTTGGACACAAGACCCACAACAAGCTCTAGGAAACATATCACTGAAAAAACAAAGTCCTTGCTTACATCATTAGACTCTAATGATACATGTCAAGCAACCAGTCTCCCCTGTGACAACTAGGACACTTTGGGTCGGCATCAGACACCATGCAATGAACCAAGCAACGCAGACAACTCATTACCATCAACTCTGGCTCACCATTAAGTTCAGAATCTGGAGTCAAACGAAGGTTAATTGGTTCCTGCTGGGGTAGTGAACTTGAATCCCCTTGTTTGTGTAGTTCCTTTCTGTTGGTACAAGGAGGTGACAGACTCAAATTCAATCCATCATCATTTGAAGATCTTCCCTTCGAAATTCGTTCAACATTGGTGACATGACAATTGTTTCTGAATCCATTTGTTGGAACTGGTTCGATCTACAAAAAAAAAAAAAAAAAAAAAAAAAAAAAAAAAAAGAGGGCTTTTCATTTGTTAGAAAACAGTTCTTTCGGAAATCCATTGAAGTTCTTCTTTAGATACCTACTAAATTTTACTTAATGCAATAAATTGATGAGGAGATCAACAAATTAAATTTACAATTAATGAAAAACACAAGAATAGTGAAGTGATATCTACCTCGTTAAGCTTGCGCTTCTTTGCTGCATCAGGGCTGTCATGATCAATCACCAGCGCAGCCTCAGTAAAACTCAGATCTGAATAAATTTCATGATTTCCATTGAGATCCATTGAACACTGGCCACTCAACTTGCCCTGGGACTGTATGATGGTTGCATCTTTCAGTGAACGGACATCAGGTTTTTCCATTTCTGTGGACGGTTGCTTGCGCCTAAATTTGAGGGTAGAAGACGTCATTGTACGTAAAAGCTTCTGTCTGGATAACAATGTAACAACAATTTTCAAAAAATGTTAACACCATATGATCGAAGTGGCTTTGGTTTTTGCATACAGAAAATGTGTTGAAATTGATTGCTAAATTTCAAAAAGCTAAAATATGTATTACAATCATCATATTCAAATTAAATTGCTCAAATTATAAGGGCAATGTAAACTCAAAATGAAGATAATTTTACTTACAGAGTGACTGAGAATGATATCAAAGAGAACTTCAGATGAAATAAAAATTTCAGCATTTATCACCCAGCATAAAGCTCCTTATCAACAAGAAAAGCATTTTGGCCATTCTTAATTATCTCATTCAATATAAGCATGATATATTCGAATCAAATATTTAATACTGATTTTTCGTTTCATAAGACGACAAAATGCTCTAATTTAATGACATAGTTCATAATGAGTTGTCATGGTTAGGGGTGTTAAAATTTTGAAATTGAAAACTAATAAACCAATAAACCGGTTCGATTTTAAGGTTAACTGAACCGTTTTTTGAATATATTCGGATAGATTATAAACACAACAGAAAATACATTTTGGTTTTCCAATTTGGTTACAAACTTACAATTCACAAATATAGAGCAAGAAGTTAGTTTGGAAGTAAAATTTTCAACGTTTTATTTCATATTTTCAATTTTTGGGCATATGATATATACTACAAATATTAACAGACTAATTAAAAAAACTCCTTGGCTATATTAAATTATTATCTTAGCTTAAAACAAAAACCTAGCCCAAATCAATTCACTAACAATTTATTTGATCATCTAAAAGAGAGGCAATCTTGAATTTCTTTATTTATGTTGGTTAAATTGAAGCAAAATAATATATAAACATTTAATAATCTTTAACCTTATTTTGTAATCTTATTTCAACTTTCTTGTGCTGTCAATTTTTAACTTCTAAGTTAATGGAAAATCAATTTTTATTATTTTTAATTTAAAACTAAACCGGAGAATTAGATTTAAGTTAAAAAATTCCTTAGATTAGTTTGGTTAACCTGGGTAACACAATATGGATTTGCCTGACCATCCACTCACACACCCGGCCAAGCTAGCATACAGTAAATTGATAGATGTAAAAAATGGGGAAAAGAAAGTTATGAAGCAATTTCAATGGGGGCCTGATGCAGAAATTCAATATATATCAAGAAATCTAGGCTAATAGATTAAGCATCATAATCACACTTTCTCACTTTGATCAGTGATTGAGTACGTACGTACTCAAATAAAAAATTATAGTCACTTGCTTATATGTATTGTCCTACACACACACACACTCACACACACACACATATATCAGTTAATTTCCATCAAGTGTCTTGAATTGATTAAACTTTCTAACATAAACTATATATCGATAACTATTAATTTGTAAACATTTTTTTCATGAGATTGTTCTTCTAGTTAATTGGCCTAAAATAATAGATTTGATGTGATTGTAAAAATTTAAGTGTGATAGGTAAATCTTTTTGTTTTAAAATGTAATCAATTCTTGCACAGTACTATAACATTTTATATATCTACTTTGAACATTAAACTTCACTTTTATTGAATAACTGTTAAAAAAGATATATAAACCATTTTTATATGTGTATTTTTGCCTATCCAGAAAAAGAACAAGACTATCATCGAATTCCATCAATATCTTCACTCCCAGACTCTTCTCCAATAAAGGCATTTCTTGGATCGATCAGAGTACCCAAAAGTATCCTAGTCGATCTATGCATAAGGATAGTAAGAACTCCAGTGTCAAAAAAAACAACATATAAGTTGTATAGCAAAGATGCATAAAACTTATGAACTTACCTTGCAAATTGTGTGATGTCCCGGCCCTGTGATGTTGCTTGATTGTAATGTGAATGGTTTGATATATATATATATATATATATATATATATATATATATATATATATATATATATATATATATATATATATATACACACAAAACTATTTAAGGTTTATTTTTCTATATTTTTACAATATATCACCGCTTATGCATTTAATTGAATATTTATGAGAAATGACGTGTATTGTCGCTTAGTATTTACTCTCTCAAGAAAAACGCAAAGGTTGCACTTGGTGATCAAGTCCGGTAATATACACAAATCACTCAAGTTAACACATTTTAATGGGCATATTCACACTCTTTAAAACTGTGTAATATTATAAACTTCCATAAAGAAATGGGGGTGCATTGTTTCTAAATCTCCATACTTAAATGTGTGGAGTAATTGGTTAACACTACACACTTAAAGGTGTGCTAGCTAGCTAGATCCCAAAGCTTTTAATAATCTCCAAACTTATAAATGCAATTTAATTTCCCCTTCTCCATAGTATTATATTTACACATTTTAAAGCAACATTATGATTACAAGTCTAGATTGTGTATTTTCTAAGGTTTAGTCTCTAGTCTTCATGGTATCTTTGAAATCAGAGTCATTTTTACACACATGCATAGTATCTACACTTGCTTATACATTGTCACAAACATTTCATTTTGAATGGCAGAATTATATTGATGATTAAAAAAAACAGTAGTGAGTCGCTAACAATACACCGCACCAGTAACAACATATTCTTGCATATTGTTAGTATTTGCTACACCCAGGGGCGGATTCAAGATTTTTTGTTATCGGTGTCACTTTTTTGAGTAAATTTAATAGATAGATTTTTAAAGTATTTTCTAAGATGGATCGGGTCAACGAAACAGGTTGCCAATACAAAATTAACAAACAACAAGATTTCTATAATTACAAAAGTACATAGTACAATACTATTGATGCATCAAAGTCCCTAAAAGAATCACACGGTTAGGGGTTTTCAACATATTTAATCACCTCCGTAACCGGTGTTTTGGGCTAATTTTTTTCAGGTTTTTTATAATCTTTTTTGTTGGTTCTTGAATCTTGTCTTTTATACTTTTTATTTCTATTGGACTTCTATTTTTCTTTTAAGTTTTTATGATTAAACTCGGTAATATTTTAATAAGTTTGGGTAATGAAATCAACAAATATAAATTAGATTTGTGTGTAATACTTTTATGAAATTTTCGTAGGTGTCACTCAAAAAAATTCTTAGGTGTCACTCGAATTTTTGATATATACGTAACTCAGATATTTTAAAATTTTATCGGTGTCGAGTGACACCCATCGTAATATATTGAATCCGCCCATGGCTACACCAATTTATCCAAGTGAATTTAACATTTTTACATCTATTTTTAATCAAGATAAACGAGTTCACCTGTCATCTTTTCCCCGAAACACCCCTTCATTTCTCTCCTTCCATGAGTGTCAAATGAAGTGATTGGTATTGTCACAACTACACCAATCACTTCATTTGTGTCCAATCTAATCAAATAATTAAACTTAACATATGTAAGAAAATCGTGGATGAAAACAAATAAAACGAACTTGGAATCTTGGATGATCTTCATGATCGTGTTTATACACTTTTCTGTAACAACTATTTTCCCTCTCGTGTACCAAATATTGTTAAGGGATAATCACAAGAAAATGCATTTGCTTTTTACTGATCTTTTCGTTTGTATATATATGCTACTATTAACCCATGAAATTAAGTGGCTAAAATTAGTTAACTTCTCATTTAACCAACTAAAATGTTTGAAACCACCATTATCTTAACAACAGTCTTACCTTAACAGTACCCTAAGTTGTTAAGATAACAAGTTTCACAAGGCTAAAGTCTTACCTTAACAGCAACCAAGGTTGTTAAGATAACAACACTATCTTAACAACACTAAAGTTGTTAAGATAGCCATATTCAAGCTTGTTAAGACAAGCTATAACTAGGCTTTAAGATAGTAATTTCAAGGTTGTTAAGATAAACATTATTATCTTAACATTATTTGTCTTAACAACCTAAACTTAACATCAAACTTTCTCGATTAAGTGAACACGTCAAGAAATAAATTCTAATATCAAATCACTTTAGACCCTGCCAATAGGGCTCCGCCCCTTGGATGCCGCTAGGGGCTCCGTATAACACAACCCATTTTTATCAACGTTTAATGTTTTTTAGCAATGTACGTGTGTAAATCATTTGTTTAAATTTTATACCTAATTTATTGTTTATATGGTTCTAGATGCATTTTTATTTGATTCACTGCGTAAAAAGGTTTTTAAGTGTGAAGAATGACAAGTAATCATAACTAAATCGACATATCTATCTATACTATTAAATGAGTAACTAATTAACACATCACGTGTCGCTCTCTTTTGATTTGCCACATGTCGCTCTCTTCTTTTGTCACTTCATTTACTAAATTTGGTTTAAATTTTTGAACAATCAAATATATCCAAATCTAATATGATTAATATAACAACTAATTAACTAAAATTAAACAAACTTTATTATTCTTATAATTATTATATTATACATATTTATAAATATTTGTTTTTAAAATTAACTCATGTAATACACTTGTTGAACATTTTTGTGATTAAAATACTCAACCATTTTTTATTGCACAAAAAACCTACAACCAGCAAAATCTCACGACATGGGATATTACCGGTTGTAACCGATTGAAAGTCACAAACCACCGTCAACAATTAAGCCATTAGTGACCACCGTAATCTCGCCGAAATAATAATTTTCAACAAAAAAACACATATTTGAACAAAGATATCAACAAATAAAAGTAAATTTGAATAATAAAACACAAACAATTGAGTTCGTTGGAAAAAATGTTCAACGGAGACGAATGGTTGGTCAGCAAATTGAAATCATCAGGCTACAAGACAAGATGTTTGAAAAAAACCTTCTTTTGATAAGATTTATGCAGTTGAGAGTTTTTTGTGTAATAAAAAGTGACCGAAGGTTTTAATCACGAAAATGGTTCCACTTTGAGTGTTTTTTGTATTAATATCCCAATTTTCTAATTGTGATCAAGGGCATTCTTGTCATTAAATAAATTCATACTTTAAAATTAAAGAGTTTTTTAATTGATGATGCAAGTAATTCTACAATAAATGCTTATTATTAGTGTGTAATAAATGCTTAATATCAATCATCTTTTTGAATCTCTGTGAATCAAACCAATTAATAAACTTCAAGGGTGCGTTTAGTTTATGAAAATTTTCAAAATTTTCATCTCACTTTTCAACAAAAATGAAAATTTGTTTACTTAACAACAATTTCAGAAATTTTCATTTCACTTTTTAAAACACAATTTTTCATATTCTCTCTCTTACTTTTCTATTACATACCCTATTTTTTTATGATACTTTCTTTCTCTCTTACTTTTCCATCACATTATCCTATTTTTTTATTTTATAGCCACTTATTTTATTTTTCTTAAAACTAAAACTTAATCATCTAAACAAGTTTTCACTTTTCATTGAAACCCTTGTTTTTTTCTAAAAACTATAACTTGAAAACTGAAATTGAAAAATGACTAGTTTTCGTTAACTAAACGCAACCCAAGAGATTTATCACGTTTTGGGTAAATTTTCATGTATTCAGTATTCACTCACACACACAAACACACACATATAAATGATAACTCAATCAAATATTTATGATAAATTTGAGAAACATATTATACGAGGTCCATGCATTGCTGTGCGATGTGTGGCTATGTTTTCTCTATTAATTAGTAAAGTAAAAAAAAAAAAAAAAAGATTAAATTTTATTACTATAAAATTAACTTTTATAACAATGTGACATATGCAACAAATTATAAATTTCAATTTATTAATAAACAAAACATTAAATTAAACCAACATTAACGTCGACTGTTAAATGCAAAAAGTTAAACTATAAATGAACAATTAATTAGTACTAAATGATATATATATATATATATATATATATATATATATATATATATATATATATATATATATATATATATATATATATATATATATATATGTATATGTATATATATATATATATATATATATATATATATATATATATATATATATATATATATATGTATATGTATATGTGTGTGTGTGAATATGGTTCGAGAGTGTACTCTTCTTATACAGCGCACCAGAAGGTACTATTCTTAAAAACTTTTTTTTTCATAAACATGTTTTAATTAACATTATGAAGATCATATGTAAAATTTACATACATTCACATCTCATAGCTCCTAAAAAATGATGTGAATGTACACTTACATAATCTATATATTATAATAATTGAGAACAATTTCTGCCACATGTCACCTTTCTAATACCCTACTTTTTTATTTTCCCGCTCTTTTTCCAAAAATAAAAATTAACATTAATTTAAGTAACATTCTTATCATTTAATTTATTTAATTAAACTTTATTTTTGAAACTTATTATTTTTGTTAACTAAAATAATTCAAATACAATTAATATTCATTAAAAGTTTTCAAAATTAACAAGCTAAATAATTTTTTTAAATCAATAAAATAATAAACTTCATGTTTAAATGTCCCAAAGAGTAAATAATTTAAAAAAATTGGTAAAATAAAAATTTAGTTTTATAATAAAAAGTTTTAAAAGAAAAATAAAATATCAAAATTTTAAATGTCCGAATGATTTTATGAAATTATAATTAAATACTTTAGTTTAAAATAAATTTAAAAAACTGTTATCAAATCTTTATATGTTAAGTATTAAATTTTGACACATTAAAAAATAATCATTCAAATTTCAAATGTATTTTCTTAAATAAAATTTTGTATTAATATTTTCTAAATCTTCAAAAATAAATGTTGCAAAATTTATATATTTTAAAATAACTTAATTTCGACTAATCTTGCTTAATTACTTATTTATTAAGTTACCGTTGGAAATGTTATATCAAGTTTTATCACTAAGACAATAAATATTTATTATTAATTAAAACATCTCCAATAAGAAAAACTTATGTATGGTTTATTTTAAGATCTCTAACAAATTTATACAATTTAAATTAATGTATTTCATAAAAATTAATAACATAAAATAATTACCATTTACAAATTATTTTGTTGATCTCAATGAGATTATTGATGATAACACAACAACAAATAAGTAAAATAATAATTGAATTGAATTGCATACGTAAGAGCCATAAAATACTATATTTAAATCAATAATTTGGATATTTTGAATCACATTTTAGTCCTCTTCTTTGACTTAAACATTGACTATGAGTCATTATTTTTTATTATTAACTCAATGATTTTGCATGTATGCTATCTTTTTATTGAATTTTATTGTATCTTAATTTTAAAAATTTTTTTTGAAGGTTCTTAAGGGATTTCACATGTTAATTAATATTTAACTTATAACAAATCTTTTTCATCAATCCATGTAATACATGGGTATTAATCTAGTTTTGCATATATGTGAACATGTATATATGTGTTGCGTGATTTCATGCACTTAGAGTGTTCGAATTTGCGTAATGTTAATTAAAACATGTTTGTGAAAAAAATTAAAAAAAATAATAATTTTACGAGTGGTAGATTCGGGTGCGCTGTATAATAGGTAGTATTTACTTGAACCTAAATCTATATATATATATATATATATATATATATATATATATATATATATATATATATATATATATATAATATGGTTCAAGATAATACCACTCATTATGCAGCGCACCAGAAGGTATCACCTTTAAAAAAACATTTAAATATTTTTTAATAAACATGTTTTAGTTAACATTATGAAGACCATATTTAATTTTCACATACATTCACATCTCCTAGCTCCTAAAAAGTGATGTGAACGTACAGTTACATAATTTTGAATATATATGAACATGCATTCATGTGATGCGGGATTTCATGCACTTAGAGTGTTCGAATTTGCGTGAAAATTATATATCATCTGTGTAATGTTAATTAAAACATGTTCATGAAATTTTTTTTTCAAAATAATTACTTTTAAGAGTGGTATCTTCTGGTGTGCTGCATAATGGGTGGTACTCACTTGAACATATATATATATATATATATATATATATATATATATATATATATATATATATATATATATATATATATATATATATATATAGACACACACACATTTATCAAATGGGATCAACCAACCACGTTTTTTCTTTTTTTTTATATTAAATTTAAATTTTTCATAACACACCCTTATCTTAGTGTTATCTTTTATTTACTCATTTTATTTTAATAAATTTTCGTTTAATACTCTTTTAACATTTATTATTACAACATTTTTTTACACACTTAAGATTATGATTTTAAGTGCACTTATGTTTGGCGTTGTCTTTTGAAACTATTATGTTATGTTTATTTATATGAAAAATACTTTATTATTCAAATGCACGATACAAAATTATAATGCAATTGTTTTATAATGAAAATGTAACTATTTAATATTTAGATTTTTTATTAAATATGATTATGTATAAAATTGAACATTACTATTATAACGTTGACAAATCTTAATCGATGTATAAGAGATATTACCGTTATAAATTTTTTTGATTTGATCGTAAAACCAACAAATTAAATTGGCGATTAAGCCTAATCAATGTCAAATTTTCATATTATGGTTATGAATATTTAATTAGTTAATTCTGGTTCCGATCCGATTTAATAAGACATTATTTGTAATCTTAGCATTTTAAAATCTAAAAAGTCAATCATAAGAATCAACTAACAGTATCATTTATCTTGCTTCTTGAAATGTCAGCCTTCCAATTTCACTCTTCGTTTGAATTATTTGAAAAGTATTTTTATTTATTTGTTTTTGTAATTAATATTTTAGACCCCGCAGTAATGTGTGGGTGTCAATAACTCGTTATATAACATATCATATGATATTATTAAAATATACACATATAAAATGAATTACTTTTAATAATTATAAAATATGGTATTATAATATTTAACATGCATACATATTAATTATTATTAAATATGTAAGAATATATATAAATATATTATGAATGATAAAATTAATAATTAAATATATAATATATTTTTAATACAAATAAAGTGCTATACATAGTAAAATGCAAATTAATGATATACTCATTATATGTGGTGTACAGTAGAAATATCAAATTTTAATAATAAAATGGCGTAATTTAGAAAATTTCACTTGTGCATGCAAGCTTTTTTATTGGGTGCATATATATATATATATATATATATATATATATATATATATATATATATATATATATATATATATATATATATATATATATATATATATATATATATATATATATATATATATATATAGGGAGGGTTCTTCTAAGAACCTTAAATAATGTGGGAACCTAATAACTAATCTCATCCATTGATTTAATGAAATCAATGGCTTATATGTAAGATGGCATTTTTGAAATTAAGAAGGCTTTAGGGGTTTTTTTTGTTGGAAAAATGGGTGGGTAAGGGGTATATTGGGGATAACATTGAAAAAGGAACTGCACGTTTTTCCACTCACAATTAATTCCCTCCTCGTTTTTCTCTTCATCCTTTTTTTTCTTCCCAAAAAAAAAAAATCACCAGAGTTTTTCTCTTCATCTTTTTTTTCTATGAATAATATACAGCTTTATATGTAGATTAAGATATATTCTATGGAGTCAACATAATATTCTATGGTGAATATACAACATTCTATGACGGAGATACAAAGCAACACAATCTGATCGAACATTCGACAATCACAATCAATGGTGTCCATGGTAGAATCTTTTACAACCTGCATTAAAACAATGGATTCAAAACTATGATGCAAAAAAAAATGTATAACATTTCTAGTAACATAGAATAGCAATATTCTATGTAGAATATGTGAACTATCTACGTTGAATATGTGAACAATCTACGTAGATTAGTGGTATTCTATGAAAAATATGTGAACATTCTGCGTAGAATTGTGGTATTCTATATAGAATATATGACACTTACCTAAGATCTATATAAATTTGCAAACAATTCTACATAGAATGCAAGATATTCTACGTAGAATGCAACATATTCTACGTAGAAGAAACGTTAAATAAATTTGCAAACAATCTGTAAAAAACTATAGATGTGAGAAGATCTATATGGATTTACACTGACATAGAAAATATGAACATCATAAGATAACATAAAATCTGAGAAGAATACAAATTAAAGAATCCAAAATCTATAAATGTTTATTGAAGATCTATTCAAACAACATAGAATACAAAACTCTATATAGATTTACAGACAATCTATAAAAAACTACGAAGAATACAAAATAATCTACGAACAATATATCTTTTTTGTCGTGCCTTTTTTATTGTCTTGCTCAGAGACATCGTCGTTTAGCAAGGTCTTGAGCGTTTCATATTTACCCGATTCTGCGATTTTAAAATATAAAATAGACTAGAAAATATGAACATCATAATATAACATAAAATATGAGTAGGATACAGATTAAAAAATTCAAAATCTATAAATGTTTATAGAAGTTCTATTCAGACAACATAGAATACAAAAATATATATAGATTTACAGACAACATAGAATGCAATATCTTCTACGTAGAATGCAAGATATTCTACATAGAATGCAACATATTCTACGTAGAAGAAACGTTAAATAAAGCAACGAATACTCGAATAAAATATAAACATGACCTGGATAGGAGAAAAACAATCGTCGACCTCCTCATCGGCTGCAAAACCATTTGGAAAAATATTATACGGTGTCTGTTGAAATGTGTCGGTCGACTCCATGGATTCAGGTGAAATAAAAAAAACGGAATGGAATTCCGGCGACGGAACTGAGCTTCTTCTTGCCGGAAAAAATGGAAGAAAAAGAAAAAATTAATGACAAACTCATTGATGATTGTATAGTTTAATTAAAGGACAGGTTGTTGGAAACTTTTCTGAAAAGTTGCATTAAATGAAGGAGGAAAAATGACTGATTTGCCCTTAATGGACCCAACCATACTTGAAAATATTTACAACAATGCCATTGATTATCCACCATTGATCCCATTAATCCAATGGTTGAAATTGGTTCTTATGTTCCCACATTATTTAAGGTTCTTAAAAGAACCCAATCCTATATATATATATATATATATATATATATATATATATATATATATATATATATATATATATATATATATATATATATATATATATATATATATATATATATATATATATATATATATATATATATCTCGGTAGATCACGTTTATCGGTAAAATGGGTATGGATATATATAAGGTTCAGTTCGAGATTAGTAGGGGTATTAGCGAGACCAAATCTGGACCGAACCCGGTTAGGACCGAACCCGAATTTGGCTAAAATCTAAACCCGAGGACCGGATCATTACTTTACAATCTGTGCTATTCGGGACCGGTACTGGTTCGGTTCGGGTATTGGTGTACAAAAACTCAAAAACTTACTCCATTTAGAAGGTTAAGGGTGTTATCGGACCGGACCGAACCCGAATTTGGCTAAAATCTAAAACCGAGAACCGGATTACAATCGGTGCTATTCGACCGGTTCCGGTCGGTTCGGGTATTTGGTCCACGTATAACACCCCTAGAGATTAGTACTTCAAATACCAAATGTGTTTTCGGTTTCGGTTTTCTGGTCTTCGGTTACCCTTAGATAGAAGTACCCATTGCATGGTTCAATCTAGGATTACCTGCTATATAATTTAAAGCAAATAAAATATAAAAATATATCTCTTTTAAATGTGCATTCTCTTAAAATACAAAGTTATAGTATATTATTTAGTTATAAATCTCAAAAGTTACACAAAATGTATTTAACAAAACAATTAAAATAAAAAATTAATTTGAAAATGTAGTATTATTGTATAGACCATTTAATCGTTTTAAAACAATAATACTACATTTTCAAATAAAGTATAATATTTCAAGTTTCAAAACATGAATATACAATTGATAAATAGAAATCATTGTTCTGTATTACCTCTTATTACATGTTATTGGGAGAAAAATAAATGATATCAAATTGTAGGTAAAATAAATCAGTTTAAATTTATATATATATATATATATATATATATATATATATATATATATATATATATATATATATATATATATATATATATATATAGCCATTGTGAACAAGTTATCGTTGTAAACATTGTGAACAAATAACAAAAAATACATATAATCATTTATATATCAACAAGTGTTTGTAACATTATTCATATGATTCAAAAGGTTCATAGAAGTGTCTACAACAAGATTCAAAACATTCAAAAGATTCATAATTGTTTTTACAACAAGATTCATAAGATTCGACAAATTTATAGAATTTAATAAAATCCATAGGATCCAATAAGAGTAATAGGTTAATGGAATGGTTCGTTAGTATTTTCAACAAGATTCTTAAGATTCAAAAGCTATGTTATGGTTGTTCACAATGTTCACAACGATAAAGTGTTCACAAAAGATATTTAGTCTATACATATATATATATATATATATATATATATATATATATATATATATATAATATATATATATATATATATATATAAGAAATTTTTATATTTATTATAACATAAATTTAAATAATAGAACCCGATTTTTCAGTTTTTAAAAACCCGGGATTTAATAGTCAAATTTCACAAAACTAAAAAAAATTACTTGGGAGTTTTTTTTGGAAAAAAATAACATTGATTGACAAGAACGCAAAAACCGTAAAGCCATGTCGATTTTTTTCATAATAAACCCCTATAATAATAAAGTGATGCATTTTAGAAAACATCATCTCTAAAAAGTAGCTATACTCTTCAATAATTAATGTATATAGGTATAGAGGGTGTTCGGATTTGTTTTTGAAAAAGTGTTGTAGCGTTTTAGAAACTAATAATCTGATAATAGATGTAACAAAAAATGTTGTCGGAAATGTAGTGTTTAGTTTAGCTTATTATGTTTGCTATTATAATTATTAAATAATCAGTTTTTAAAGTGTTTGGATTTGCGTTTTTACATGTAAAATGTCCAAATAATCACTTATTAAGTAAATAAGCTACATTTTTCAACTTATGAAAAAGTGTGGTAGGATTACCTCTAAACACAAATAATCACTTATTAACGTATGCAATCCAAACATTTTAAACTAATTATTTACGTTATTTATATATAATAAGCTAATAATTACGTTTATAACGCAAAACCAAACACCTGCAAAAGAAGTTGAATCAATGTGATATATGATATTTCAACAGCAAGTGTTAGATTAATGACAAAGTCACAAAACTATCATGGGTCCACCAAAATACTTAAAAAGTTATGACACTGATATGTCATATTTTGATCAATATTTGATTTTTCCTGCTTCATATATATATATATATATATATATATATATATATATATATATATATATATATATATATATATATATATATATGTATATGTATAAAACTGTATAACAATTTAAACCTTAGGATATATAATATTTATAGTTTAAGATTAATGGTAAAATAGTTATTAATAAATATTTTATATCCTTTTAAAGAAAAATTCATGGCTACCAATTTTGACTAATCCTTTGACCACGTTTTTTTTTTTTCATTAATAGCTTACAAATTTAAAATAAGTTTAGTTTTTTTGTTTCTTTTACTTTTCCTATTTTAAAAATTGGAAAATATTTAGTTTTAATTAGATAATTAAGTCACGTGATAATTGGTAATATGAAATTATCAAACTATCTAATTGAAACATTTTTAAAAGTTTCATTATTAAATATGTACAAAAATAGTAATGATAATTAGTTTAATCTTGTTACAAAACACATTTGTAAGACCATAAATTTGAATTTGTAACATTTCAAAAAATAGCGTAATAATATTTAATATTTTGTATTGCATTCTGTATTAAATATATAATATTATGTCTTTTGTATACACACACAATTTTATATATATATATATATATATATATATATATATATATATATATATATATATATATATATATTTATTTATTTATTTATTTATTTATTTATTTATATATATATATGGTTAATTGTGTCAAAAGATAATATGTTGTCAGTTTTTTTTTTCAATTTGGATGCATACCAGTTTTTTTTTCATAAAATGTAACGTACTTTCCAAATCAAGTCAATCATGGTAATCATATCGGATAAAATTATTATTTTGTCAGTTTTTTTATCCGATCAACATTTTTTACAAAAATGACAGTTTGGTTATTGTATGATGTACATTATTTTGTGCAAATGAAAATGGTTTTCTATAATATATTGCTATTTTGAGCAAATTAAAAAATAGTGAAGCAGTTTTAAAAATAAAAAAAAAAGCAACTAGATGGACAAAGTCACGTCAGTACTTTTTACCTTCCAATCCGAAAATGTTACCTTGATTGACTGGATTTGGAGGGTATGCTACCTCAAATAGAAAAAAAAATGTTACCCAAAATGAGAAGAAGAAAAAAAAAAAAAGACAACAAAATACCATTTTGTGTAATTAACCCTATGTATATCACATAATCTTAATAGAAAAAAAAGTATATAATGATCAGTCTCGTTTGAAAGAGAATAAATCTCATTTTAATGGTATCATCTTTATGATATAAAAACTAATCATATTATGTTATTTTAAATTAGGGTTTATTAAGAAAAAAAACGAACATGTTTTCACGTTTTTTTTTTCTTTTCCCTCTCTTAATGTTTTTTTTTTCATAAAAGTCCTAAGTTAATTTTTTTTTGGTTTATTGAAATGTGGACATTAGAATTCAGTTACAATTAGTAAATCAGGTTTTTTAAAAACTGAAAAATCGGGTTCTAATATCCAAATTTCACTAAATTAAAAAGAAAAACATTAACTTGATTTATGAAAAAAATAACATGGAGAGACGAAAACAAACAAAAAAAACCATGTTAGTTTTTTTTATAATAAATCCTTTAAATTAAAATAAACGATCAATCTTTTTGTAAATGTCAACGTTTTCACATTTTAATATATTAATAATTTGTTTCATGGCCATTAGATTAATCTAATCAATGGAAGAAATTACTTCTTTAGTTCGACACTTGTTTACTAAATTAAGGTTCTGCGTTGATTACAACTCGACACATATTGGTAAACAGGGTCGTTCAATTGATTTCGGAGCCCTTGTGCATGCGATTACAACATAGACTATTAAAAAAAATTTAATAGTAAATTGTTAATTTTGAGACTCACTTTTAATAGGTAAACTAGAGGTCGTGAATGACAAAAAAATATGATTAGTGAGAAATTAATATGAATAATACAAATCAAATTAAATTTGACATAAATTCCATTTTAACGCACCTATGCACAACGTGTATGCATAAGATGCAAAAAAAAATAATAATAATAATAATCTATTGACTCGAACTTAAATCTGTATTATGACCGTGCGGTCAAGTCATCCGCACACCCAAAAAGCCACCCGTGTTGGTAAAAGAATTATGTGGTTGTCATGTATGTAAGCTTAGGTGTGCAACCATAAAACTATGTCATTTTGCTTATAAAATTATACATGAACACTATAACCGTTGGTTTATCCCTTCTCTTCTCTTGTCAGTACTTTTTTTTTAATCATAAAATATATCTTAATTGTACACATAACCAATCGATTAGTGTTACTTTCTTGATTTTGAAGGGTAAAATCAACGTCTCTTTTACGAGTTACCTAAACTTTGTATTACTTTATTTTCGTTCCATGCATGTAGTTGAAGATAAAGAATGATAACAAGATTGCCGTGTGTAGTTTGGATAATTGCAGAAACTAAATTTGATGCATTTGATGCAGAACTGTAGAATCATATCATATCTTTGAAGTTGAATATACATTTCTATAACATTTATTCGATGTTGAATATATAAAATTCAGAGTATTCAATGCAATATTCAATGGTGAATGTTTAATGTTGAATATTAAAAAAAGATTTAAAAAAATAAAATGATCAATCATGTTTTGAAAAGAATAAAATTATTGTTTTTATATATAATTTTTTTTGTTTTAAAAATTAATGAGTTTTATGTTATTTAATTTTAAAGTTAGTTTTGCACCAAATTTAGGTTATGCAATGATTATGTGTGTGTTAAAGTGTTCAAAGGAGATCCATAATGTATCTAGAATCCGGGAAATCATTTTCTAGCTATTGGATCAAATGAGACATCATGCAGTTTCATGATGCATCACGGCCAAATTAGATGCATCAAGCGTGAATCATGATGTATCACGAAAGAATTATGATGCATTTGTATGTAGTTCTCTCTTGGTCTTCCGATGCATTATGGTGCTTATTTGAACCCCACTATGTATGTGTGTCTATGTTCAAGATCAATGGAGTACAACTATACATGTTCATTATGATAAAATGTTAAATTTAATGCACAACTACAATATACATATGGATTGAGAGAGAGAGAGAGAGAGAGAGAGAGAGAGAGAGAGAGAGAGAGGAGAGAGAGAGAGAGAGAGAGAGAGAGAGAGAGAGAGAGAGAGAGAGAGAGAGAGAGAGTTTTGCTTCACATGGATTCCACTCTCACATGCATAATAAACAAGAAGAAAAGAACAATCCACCTTCCCCAACCCACTACTTATATAGTACCTCTCCTCCTATTACATCAGACAACACAAGTATTATGCTCACTTTCAAAATAAAAGGCTTACATGAAAATTACATTCATTTAAGCATTCTCTTGATATCTATCCGATTAGTAATTAGCTAGCGCTAGAATTGCAAGAACACAGTAAAAACATGAGGGCTGAAGGATACACAGTCCAACACACTCTAACTCTTGAAGCCGCTGAGATTGTAAAACAAGCTCTTGTTCTTGCCAGAAGGAGAGGCCATGCCCAAGTCACACCTCTCCATGTAGGGAGTGCCATGCTGACATCCTCAACTGGTCTTCTTCGAAAGGCTTTACTCCAAATTAAATCTCACCCCCTCCAATGTAAGGCGCTCGAACTTTGCTTCAACGTAGCCCTCAACCGCCTCCCTACTTCCCAATCCAGCCCTATCATGTTAAATCCAAATCAATCTCACAACCCCTCGCTCTCCAACGCCTTGGTCGCGGCCTTCAAGCGAGCTCTTGCTCACCAACGCCGTGGTTCGACTGAAAACCAACACCAACATGTTTTAGCTCTTAAAGTGGAGGTAGAGCAGCTCATCGTATCTATACTAGATGACCCTAGTGTGAGTCGAGTCATGAGAGAGGCTGGATTTTCTAGTACCCAAATTAAAAACTGTATCGAACAAAATCTATCCATGGAGATATCCGAAAGGCCTCGTGTTAGTTCTTGCCAATCCAAAGAAAACATTAAGCCCGTATTACAAGACTTCCAGCTTAGCAGTAGTAAATCAAAACCGACTCCTAAAGTCCAGGATGATGAAGATGTAATGAGCATCATTGATATGATGATGGATAAGAAAAGAAAAAACATCGTCGTGATAAGGGAGTGTTTGGCTAGTGCAGATGATGTAGTTAGAGGAGTTATAGACAAATTTGAGAGAGGAAGCAACATAGTTTTTCCTGTAAATTTGAGGTTTGTGCAGTTTGTGAGTCTTCCTTTGCACTCATTAGGTCATCTTTCAAGAGAAGCGGTTGAAGATAAGGTAAAGGAGCTTAGTTGTCTAGTAAAAAGCTATGTCGAGAGAGGCATGATCTTATATCTGGGTGATCTTGAGTGGGTTTCTAATTATTGGTTGAAATACAGTACCGAGCAAAGGTTAAGAACCTACTACTCTTCCCCAATGGAGCACATGATCATGGAACTTAGCAGGCTGCTATTTGATTTTAGGGACAGTGGGAAGTTATGGCTGATGGGGATAGCTAGTTCCCAAACTTACATGAGCTGCAAAACTGGCCACCCTTCCCTTGAGACCCTATGGAATCTTTTTCCTCAAACAACTACTGTTGGTGGCTTGGAACTCACCCTCAATTTTGATAGGTAATCAAATTCTGAAAAAGTTTGTCCTTATTTGGATAACAGCTGCATTTGCATTATCTTATGTTTTCACTTTTTCATGAAGTGGGTGGGATCAAATTTCAGTTTTTTACATGATGGAGCTAATGATTGAAGTTTGCTTTTGCTATTTTAACAGAGAATTACCAAATGAGAAGAAACAACTCACTTGCTGTGGCAAGTGTTCAGTTGATTTCACACGCGAAGCCCAAGATATAGCTACTTGTGCCGATATCAATAAGTCTATTGCTACTACAACAGTCTCCACTTTACCGATATGGCTCCAACAACACAAGCTGGGAAAGAACTCTATGCAGGCTAATAATAATCAGGTTAGTTAATTAATTGGGTTCTTGTTACATTGTACAAGTTTCTTAACCTTTTCTACAAGCTAAATTGACTCTTAATTAATCTTCCAGAAGTCTAAAAAATAACAGATTTCGTTACAGGAACATGACAGAGTTGGAAACCTTTGCAAAAAATGGAACTCAGTTTGCTGTTCATTTGACAAGCAGCCCCATCTTCATGATAGATCATTACATCTATCTTCTCCTCCCTCCATATCTTCAACAAGCTTGCATCACCATCATCATAACTGGCCAATAAATTTTGACTCCAACAAAATTCCAAAAGAGCACCAGTTTTTCACAATTGAAATAGATAGTGATGATGGTTTTGACGAAGGCAATGTAAAACAGTGTGCAGCTGTCAAACCAGACCTCCTATCCAACCCAAATTCTAGTCCAAATTCCGCTTCTTGTAGTGAGGCTAGTGAAGATGCTGATGAATGCTTCTTGCACAATTTCAAAGAGGTCAACTCTGAGAACATAAAGATTCTAAGCAATGCACTAGAGAAAAAGGTTCCTAGGCAACAAGAGATTATTCCAGAAATTGTGAGCACTATTCTTCGATGCAGGTCTGGGTTAACAGAAAGAAAAGGAAAAGAAGAGACATGGTTGTTTTTCTTGGGTGCTGACAGCGAAGGAAAAGAGATGATATCAAGAGAGCTGGCGACAGTTGTGTTTGGCTCAATGAACAACTTCATTCCCATTGGTCTGAGCTGCTTCTCGTCAACAAAATCCAACTCAACAAATGATGATCAGGAACTAATTAGCAAGAAAAGGCCAAGAGATGAACATGGGCAGACTTATATAGAAAGGTTTGCAGAGGTGGTACAAGAAAATGCTAGCTGTGTTTTTTTCATAGAAGACGTGGACCAAGTTGATTACCAATCCCAAATGGGTATCAAGAAAGCAATCGAGAGCGGGAGAATCACACTGCCATGTGGCACATCAGTTCATCTCAAGGATGCTATTGTCATCCTTTGCTGTGAAAGCTACACATCGATTTCAAGGACATGCTCTCCTATGAGGCAAAAACATAGAGAGAGTGACTCTGCCTTGTTGGATCTGAACATGGATGCTGAAGATATTGGGTTATTGAACTCAGTTGATAAGCAAGTTATTTTCAGAATCTGATGTGAGGAGAATAACCAAGTTGGCTCATGCAAGGCCTACAAGTGATCGATTTTCTTTCCTTTTTTTTTTTTCCAATTTTGTCTTATTTTTCTTATTACCTAAAAAATGGGTCTAGGTAACATACGGTATACTTAGAGATGATAGTCTTAGTTTCAGATTTTGTGTATGAAAATGTTGTATTAATTAGATGTACGGTAATTAACAGCTTCTTGCATCTGGTTTTCAAGATATCGATCTATGCGCGCTTGTGTGTGTATAGCATGTATTCGTGATGTTTTGATATGATGACTATAATCTAAAGAGGAAAATATTGTTTATTCCGGCCAACAGTGGTTTGCTACGTACTTTTCCCTGTCAATCAACTAAAACTGAGAGGAAATATATCATGTCAAGATAAAATAAATATTAACAAACCATTTCGTTGTTTAAATATGTCTTTCAAAGTGATTGAGATACTTGGAATATCAATGACATAGATCGAGCTGAATAGGGTCTTTGACTTAACAGTATCCTAGGTAGTCCTCATCGAATTTGTTAAGGGGTTCAAGTATTACTTAGAACAATTTGTAAATTTGTATATGTTTGACAATAAAAAAACATATATAGGACAGTTTGAAACCACTGCTATTATATTCTCCGGCCCTTAGAACATCCGCAACAATAATGATTATGATACGATATACTAATGTTTGCAATGGTGTCATTCTCAAATAACATGTAGGATTATAATACCCGTATAATTAATTCTCTCATTGTTAACGCTGTAATATACTGATGATCGATAAAAGTTATGCTTGTTGTATTCTTCTAAATTAAAGAAACTACAGTTTTACATAGTCTCGCTAGCTTTGTTTTAATAAAGTTCTTCCTTTCAAAAGCAAAGATTTTTAAGTCTGAATCTAATTAACATTTTTACATAGTCTGATTTTAATTATGATTTTCAAGGTAAAAACCTGATTTGGAGGGTGCATAGTTCAATTACTTCCAAGTGATTTGATATATATATATATATAATTTGAAACTTCTGAATATATCCTTTCCACCCACTGCACCCACCCTTTAATTATAATGTATACATCTTTAGACCGATGGTCAGGAGATGTGGATACATACAAGTACTGTTTAAATGCATATATATATATAGGGAGGTTCAATGGAAAACCACAATGCACCTGAAAACTTGTGAAAACCGCACTGCACCACCACAAATGCATCAAATTCCCCGCGTGATGCATCAAAATCCCGCGTGATGCATCAAATTTCCCGCGTGATGCATCAAAATCTCGCGTGATACATCACCTTATTTACGATCATGCCACCGCGTTTTTCATGAAATGCACAAATCGGACGGTATGCGTAGGTTTCCATGGTTTTCACGTGCATAGTGGTTTTCCATTGAACTATATATATATATATATATATATATATATATATATATATATATATATATATATATAAAGCTTCACAAAGATACGATCCAAAACTTATGAGTAATGCAAAAGAAAAGGTACTTTTATAAAAAGAATTAATAAAAAAAATTCTCTAAAGCATGAAGAAAATTATAATTATAATTATCAAATTATGAGTAGTGCAATAATTTTCCACTTATATGAACTGATCCAGATGTTGAATAGGTATTCAAAGAGGGAAATGATAAAGGGAATTAAAGCCTTCAAAAGAAGATAATGAGTAGACAAGGAAAGAATCAAATCTTTGAACAAACATTCAAGTTTCTTTTCTAGCTTATGATCAGTAAAGCAGAATATTTTAGTTTTCTTTAATTTGAACCGAATTTTTCTTTGAGAATTTATGTAAGTTCGCATTTTTGTCTAATCGATCAATTGCTTCTAGAATTTCGCAAGCAACCCATATAAATCAAAGGACGATTAATGAGTTGATAAAACATTAACACCTAATTATTGAGTTTTTCATGAAGATCTAATTAATTAAGTCTATATTTATCATTCCATGGAATTGAAAAGAATGATGAAATTGAACTAGGATGGTTCAACAAGATTTGCCTATATATAAATTTTCAATTACATATATGACATATAGACATAAAAAGTTCATGGTATATATAGCAGGGTTAGGAGGTTGTAAAGTTAATCGTTGGAGATTAATCAAATTATATTTTTCTAGCTTCTTACTAACTTTCGTCGATCTAAATGTATTTTTCTTCTTGAAGGTCCAAAAAATAACCATTTGAGTAATTAGTGGAAATATATTTTGTTTCACATACGTAGTTGGAGTTAAAAGTCAAGTTGCAACATAACTTTGACATCGATCTATATAAGTACTCTCGCTGGCTACTACAAAGGAGGCTTTTGCAAGGAGAAAAATTTATCGCAAATATTGATTTTTTTTTGTGTGATTTGCATCATATTTTTATGGGAGCTAGCACACGTGAATCCCTTGCAAAGCTAGCTCGTCCGACGTAAATCCATTGCAAAAATAATCCGATGCAAATCCCTCACAAAAGTTTCGTGCAAATGCCATTTTGTGTTGGTCAACTTCCATCCAAATCAGCTTTTGCAGCAAATTTGTGATGAATTTTCCATCGCAAAGGGCCCTGATTTCTAAATAGATAGTTTAACGGTTAACACTCAGG
The DNA here is from genome assembly GCA_020465985.1 of Centrapalus pauciflorus. Lineage (NCBI taxonomy): Eukaryota > Viridiplantae > Streptophyta > Magnoliopsida > Asterales > Asteraceae > Centrapalus > Centrapalus pauciflorus. The sequence goes on along the minus strand of JAANYP010000698.1, from coordinate 626,683 downwards.
ATTCTTCAAATGAAATTTGATTTAAGGGAGCGTTTGGTATGTTTGAATTGAATGAAATAGAACTATTTTTGTTTATAAGATTTTTTAATTAATGATAGTACGTATCAAATAAATGAACGTTGACATAAAAAATAAAGGAAAACTATTAAATTGTCATTTTTTATGTGTTTCATTCTTTTCATGTTAAAGAGAAATGAAAATATTCTAAACTCAATTTTCTAGTACGTACTCTTTTCATTTGAGAATCCAGTCTTATATTACATAATAAAAAGCTTGTAAGCCTCACTTGATTCTATTGTCTTGATTTCACCTTTACAAATGTCTCATAAGTACTACGCATACATACATATATTTCAACCAATCGAGACTATCTTTCAAACGAAAAAAATGGAAAGCCCTACTTGCATGATTAGACAAGAGTCAAGAGTTCTAAACAAGATCAAGATGGGGATCTTGTATGATCAATCAGGGCCAGGGCCGGGGGAGGAGGGGGGGACGTGGGCTACCGCCCAGGGCATCAAGTCATGAAGGGACAACATTTTTTCAGTCCAATATGTTATATATTAGGTCAACACGTGTATTTTTTTTAATTTTTCAGCCCAATAATTGATCAAAACCTTTTAGAAAATAGCATGTTGTATTTTTAAATAGACTTTTTTTTCTAGCTTGACTAAACCTATTTAAAAAAATACGTTGCATTTTAAATTAAAAAGAAATACTTTTTTCTTCAATCTTGCTCAGGGTATTAAAATAGTCAATACCAGCCCTGTGATCAACTTAGGGTATCCACTTGTTTGGTGTCGATTGTAAACTTATTATTGACGCCCTCTAATGAGACTTTATGGCATGTAAAGTTATATAAATACACATGCCCTTTAATCAACCATGTTTAAATTGTGTATTTTTATTTATATGTTCTTTTATGTTAATTTAGATTTTCAACTTCGCTTTAAACTATTTTATCAAATATACATATATTATAAAAGATCCAATTCAATTAATTTTCGGCTAGTTTGCCAAATAGACCCTTAAAGGTTATGACAAGAAAACAACGTTGTAGAAGAAGTCTATTAATATTGTTGTGTTCTCATATTAAAAAAAAAATAAAAGTGAAATAAAGTGAAAAGAAAAGGAATTAATATTGTTGTGTTCTCATATTAAAAAAATAAAAGTGAAATAAAGTGAAAAGAAAAGGAAGAAAAGGAAATCGCGCGTATGTAATATTTTTGTTTCTATTTATAAATTAAAAGGAAAGAAGAAGATCAAGGTAATCATTTTAATATTCTGAAACATGAAAGAAAAGTATCATTTTTACGGTAATATATACTCTCATGTCGGTTTTTCTCAAATATATATAACTATCAGATGAGGGTATTTTGTCATAAAAAAAGCTTTGAGAGGACAACTACTTTCTTTCCCTCATTTTCTTTGTCGTATTTGGACCGCAAATAACCTCATTTTCTTCATTTCTTCTTCTTTTTTTCCTTTTAAAAACATCAGGTCATGTTTGGTTTACGGAATAAAATTTAAAGAAATCATAATTTTACTTATAATGTGTTTAAATTTTTAGATCACAAAAGAAATAAAAAAAATTCAAACTTGTTTACATTCCATCCACCACTATGACATGTCCTTTGTCAACCTTTTACACCATTCTACACCTCAAATCCTCAACAAATAAACATACTATGTATTATTATTCAAATGTCAATTCCTACAAATCTCATTCCACGAGCCAAACGAGCTCTTAGGGTGCATGTTCGGTAATGATAAAATCAAGATAATGAAATCATCTAGGTTTGTAAGCTTTTAAAACAAATGATAATAACGTATAAATAAACTTGACTTAAAAAATATGATAAAAAATTGCTACATTCTCTTTTTATGGTTCGTATGCTCTCTAATTTGCTAACTAAACAAGAGAGATGAAATTTATGTCAAGTGAGTGTTTGGGATTGAATTTTAAAGGTATTTATTTGCATATTTAAGATTTTGATTAAATTTAAAAAGGTTAAAATGGGTGTTTACATAAATTTGAGTGATAAGTTTATAATTTTTTTAAGGGTTAAGTATCATTTTGATCATTCAACTTTCAGATATTTTTATTTAGCTTCTAAACTATTTTATGTTCCGATTTAACCATGAAACTATTTTTTGTATACACATTTAGCCACTAAACATTTTTTTTACTTATTTAACCACTGAAAATGTTATCGATTTGGTCAATAAACTATCATATTATATTTAACTATTAGTTTTATTCATTTTCCATAAATTAGAATAGTAAAATAAAGTTTAATGGCTAAATTGGGACAAAATATAGTTTAGTGTCTAAATTAGACAAACCTGAAAGTTGGATGATCAAAATGCTTAACCCTTTTTTTAATGATTCAAACCATGATTTCGTAAAAATGTCTTTATACATGTTTTTTTAAATACAAAAGTCTTTTTAATTTCTCTCTTCCATCAATATTATTATGATCGTCTACAACTATATATTACTCAGTTCTAATATATAAAAGGGTTATTATCGAAAAAATCATTCGAACTTTTATGATTTTTAGGTTTAACCACTCAATTTTTTTTCAAACCAATCAAAACACTAACATTTTCACTGTTTATTGGTTTGATCAATTTACCTGTTATCATAGGTGATCTGGTGACGTGGCAATTACGTGATGTTTTTTATCATTGAATAAACCACTCGAACTTTCAAGATTTTTTTGGTTTGACCACCATCCTCTTAGACTAAAAATTAAAACTCCGAGGACCGATAATTCAATGACCAGCTCAACTCATTTTTTTTTAAATAACCCAAATTTAATAAGTCTTAGGTGTTGTTTGTTTTTAAAGAGGTTAAATGTCTGAAGTCTGAAAACCCCTCTGAAATTAAGAGGAGACCTTAAGATCTGAAATTAAGAGACTCTTAAAATTCAGAGGGAAATTCATAGGTTCCAACCTCTTAAGTCTGAAACTAAACAAACAATATTAATTTACTATAAATCTGAAGTTTAGACTTCAGACCATTTTAAGAGGGTCTTAATGAAAAACAAACAAGGCCTTAGTTGATTTGAGCTTTTTTATAATGAAAAATGATTTGAGGTTTTAATTACAAAAATAATTCAACTTAGGAGTTTTTTACGTAAATTTCCCAAAACTATTATGTGATATTATAGAACTAATCGCATCTATTTAACTAAATTGCCACGTGTCGATTCCCCATTTAATTCGACATGTGTCAAAACTTCAATCTGCCACGTACCATTACTAAAATTAAAATCAAATCTAATTCAATTTATTATAATCTAATCTAACTAATCTAATACATAATTAACTAAAATCTAATAAACTAAATTTTTTTATAATTATTTCATGTTTTTATAATTTTTGTTCTTGATTTTTTTTTATATTCAACCCATGTAGTACATGAGTATATAACCTAGCTAGTGTTAATTAACTAAACACTATATCAATTACTATATTCGTTAATTAGGCAATCCAGACCATCAATTAACTTATTTAGATTCTAAGTATTTGGACAAGTTAACTTAATTTAGCCGCACAAATTGAAAAATATAGATTAATTATGAGTCAGGTTCAAAAAAGTACCTCTCGAAATCAAGTGCACCCGAAGGTACCAAGCTTAAAAAACTTTTTTTAAATTTTTTTTCTCATAACCATGTTTAAATTAATGTTATACACATGATATATGAATTTCACATACATTTACACTTTCTGTGTCCTTAAAACTTATGTGAATGCTCATTGCATATTTATGTGAATGGTCATCCATGTGAATGGTCATTTCACACAATGTGAATGGTGTGAATGACCATTCACATGATCTTTTTTTATCATTCACTAGATTTATGATGTTGCTCCTTTTGAAAAAAAGTCTTATAATGTTGTCTTATACATGTTTATTCAAAAAAAATATATGTGAATGATCATTCACATTAGGGTACGCTGGGTACGCTGGAATCTCATAGTGTAACACCCTCCCCGAGCACATAAATGCCACATCAACTCAATACACAGGTGGCAACATCTCAATACTCTATTTAAACACATGTCATAGGATAACTCGAAATCACTGACAATTTAAACTTTCACATAATTGTCATTAACACATAATCCACTAGATTACAACATCCCCAAAAGATGCTAACGCAGCCAACACTAACATAATCCCTAGAAAGGCAGATACACCGTCCTCGATTATCCGCAATTCCCTGTTCAGCAAACCCGGCTACCAATCTCTTTCCCGATACCCTGAACACGGAAGACTCGAATACGTAAGCTCGGAAGCTCGTGAGTACGCGAGGGTTAGACTCTGCATGATAACACATATAACATGCACAACACAGTAATATGTCAACACATAGGTGCAACTCGATGCACAACACAGAATATCTCAACATATAGGTGCAACTCGATGCACAACACATATCTCTGCTCAATTATGCAACTCAATGCATAACACATATCTCTGCTCAAAAGGGGACCACGTTCCCCAGCTAACAGGCCGCACACAGCAGCGGTTAGCTACTCAATAGGCACAGGAGCGACCTGGCAATATCACTGCCGTATATATACAGCCTCATATCTCGTGACTGGTTAGGGACAGTCAGCCTGCGCGATCACATATCGCGGACACCTGCACTCAAACACATATAACACGTATGGGGGTAGAAGAAATCATACCTGCGCGCTACAGCTCAATCTCATACACATATCGCATCACGTATCACTGAATCTCATCTTATTCACAATACACAATGTACACGTACACGAAACTAGCTACACAATCATGACTCGAAAAACCGTCCCGCGGTTTAGAAAAGAACTCGGGTACTCACCTGATCGATCCACTAATCCCGGAATCTCTGACTCGGCTCGGCTCGCTGACTCGTCCCTGAAATTACACACGGATCCCACTTGTTAATACAAATCCCACGAACACATATCGCAAACTCATAATGAACATGAACCCGACTCGGACTTAATTTCGATCCCCAACAGAACCCCGAAACAATCCCAATCGGAACCGAAACCCGACCAATTCTCGAAACCCGACCCAAGACTCGACTCAAAGCAATTCCAACAAGGCCCTGAATATACACAAAACCCATCCCGAGCAACCCCGAAGGAACCCAACACCATTCCGACCCAACTCAATTCACAAGACTAATTTCGGATTTCTTCTGCAGGCCACTTGTCGCGCCGCGGACCCTCTGGTGGTCGCGCCGCGTCCCCTGTCCCTCTGCGCGTCGCGCCGCGGCCCCCTGCGCGTCGCGCCGCGACCAGCCGCCTGTTGTCAGCTCTGCCCTTCGAATTCCATGGCTGAACCAGAGGCGTTTTTGCCTCTCCCACACGATTTCAGCAATCAAACACACAGAAACTCATGTATAATTGACTCACAAACTTTCAGAAACTAAACCCCACCCTTATAACACTTATATCTCAATTTAAGCCACTAGATGGAGGTTCCCTTACCTTGATTGAGCTCAAGAACAATAAGGATGAAGAAGATGATGATTCCAAGCTTTTACACCCAATCTCAAGCTCTGGCTCCCTTCTCTGTTGTGACTCCACACCAAGACACACACACACACCTTTAGGTTAATCTCCCAAAAATGGATAAGAAAGAAGAAGGATAAGCACTTATGTACGGTTCTATCTCAACCGGTCCCGAACCCAATAACCCGAACCCGATACCACATTTTCGCAATTAATATCCTTTTAACCCATTGAACTCCACGAACCCAAATATATAATTAATCCACTAATATTATATCCGGAGACACGTAACTCGCAACCCGACACGTATATATCCACTAATCGGGATCTCATTGGCCCAACACGATATCAATTATTTAAACATCCACTAAAATAATTCCACGCAATAACTCTGAAAACGGGATGTTACAAATCCTCCCCTCTTAAAAAGATTCCGTCCCCGGAATCTCTCGCAAACTCATTCGCAATCACACATCTCTTATATTAAATCCTCGAATTGTTGACTCATAATCTCGATATAATTCTCAACAACTCTGTCAAATTCGCATTTGAATTCTGAATATTACAATCATCAATGATACATCTCTTCACCTTGACTCTCAAGCATGTTAATCCCATCGAATTTTTAACTCAGTTAGATAATCCACTAATAACTCAATTAAATCCTCTAAATCGCATACCTGTAACGATGTATCCTCTATTCATAAGGTCTTCTCATGGCGTCACCTCATAAGCCACTCGGTCCGCACATGATCTCAATCCATCAATCTTTGCTCTTTCTCATCACATATTCGCATAGCTCTGTACATATCATTCACTAACATAGCAGATCTTCAAATCCACTCACAGCAACACATAAAGACATCTCCATCGAATCACTAAACGCAAGCTCATAAACAAGGTTAAACTCATAAAGGGATTAAATCCACTCTCAATAGATTAATCCACTATCACAACAAAATTCTCAACTCTTTTCACCACAACAGATAAATGCATCTCGCAAAGCACAATACCACAGGTAGGGATAGCACACACAAGAATTTAAATCCACTATCAACACGATAATCCGCTATCAGAAGGATCAATCCACTAACACATCACAAAAATTCGCAATAATACTCACACGGCTCACATAGCTCCACAAGGTCAGTCCACTAACATAGCACAATTTCGAACTCGAAAGCCCTCATCACAATGTTCCTCAATTCGACACATTAACACCATAAACATACCTCAAACACGACAAGCCCACATAACCCATTCACAGTTATCCCACAACTCTGCCACTGAATCACATTATCACAGTCACATTCGCAATAGTTATTCATATAATTGATCCACTAACATGACACAATGCCCAATCTCGAAACTCTAATAACCCATCATATCACAGAATATCTCACTCTCACACACATACCCAGATATAACAATCCCATATAACTCATACACAACCCTTCCACATCTCTATCACTGAGCCACATAATCACAGACAAAACAGAACAGTCACACGTAACAGAACACATACACTTATCGCAGACATAACCCAATGACCTGCCCCACAATTGACACACACTCAAAGCAAGCTCAGAAAGACGTACCCGAAACCACATCAGCAGCATCTCGAACTTCCTCTGCGGTCGCCTGAAAGACTCGACTCCGCACCCTAGAACCATGACGACCGGATGACGACGGCTCTGCTCTGGCCCCGCTAGAACTCGTACCCCGCACCGCTGATCTCAACTCTGGACAGTCTCGCACTCTATGTCCCGGCCTCCCACAGCGAAAGCACAATGGCTCTGGAGCAGTACACACGGCGGCAGCATGCCCACGCTGTCCGCATCGATAACACCTGAGCACACACGACCCACTATGACGACGGTGACATATCGGGCACCCCCGATCTCCAACCGAACTGTCCCCTTTATCTCCCCCATCTCGAGGCCTCTGCCCTACGCTGCTCTGACTCTGCTCTGTATATCTCGAACTCCGCCTTTGACTCTGACGACCTGATCTCTGGCTCCGCCCCGGTCCACTCGACCTCTGCTCCCTGTCTCTGTCTCTGTCTCTATCTCTGTCTCGTCTATCTCTCGAACTCTGACCCGAACGTCGCTCCCTGGAATCGCCTCTAGAATGCCTCCGATCTCTCGAGGTCCGCTCAGGAGTCCTTGCATGCCGATGCTGAAAAGATGGATCCTCGTTCTGCTTGGCTATCTCCCGCTCTCTGATGCGGGCCATCTCTAATGCTCTGGCGAAGGTAGGAGTCTCGTGCATCCCAACGAACTCCCTGATATCTGCTCGCAATCCATCAATGAACGTATCGACCTTTCGCTGCTCGGTGGCGATGTGGTGAGTCGCAAACTGGGAGTGCTCGTTGAACCGGTCCACGTACTGCTGCACCGTCATCTCTCCCTGCCGCAATTGCAAGAATCGACGCTCCATCTCTCGTCTCTCATCTCTTGGGATGTACTGCAGCTCGAACACAACCCTGAACTGATCCCACGTCATCGCAGATGCCGCAGAAGATGTCATCACTGACTCTATAGACTGCCACCACTGAGACGCCCCTCCCCTCAACAGATAGGTCGCATAACCGACCATATCTCTCGGCTCCACATGCGCAACTCTGAAGGCTGCCTCTACTTCTCGCTCCCATGCCATAGCCATCCCTGGCTCACCCTCACCTCTGAACTGGGGTGGATCTCCCGTCATAAAATCCTTAAAGGACCCACCCCTCCACGTAGAAGATGAAGCACCAGTCTCAGACTTTGTCACCGTTGGCTGAACAGCCGGCCCCGGACTCGGACCCAAGCTCTGACCCTGCTCACGCCGCTGTCTGTAAAATTCTGTCAAGACCTCAAACAGCTCTGATCTGCGGATGTACTCGTCGCCCACTGGCTTACCCGTACCGGATCCCTCACCCTGATCTGCCATAATAATCTGCACAAACCGAAACAATTGAGAACCACATATAAATCACCCAGCGTTATACACTAAGCTAGGTTAATTAAATCCTCTAACATCTGACATCAGAATACTCCCCAAGGATCTGAACACGGTCTAAGCTCAAGCATCCACTGATACTCAATACTGAAACCACAAGCTCTGATACCATCAATGTAACACCCTCCCCGAGCACATAAATGCCACATCAACTCAATACACAGGTGGCAACATCTCAATACTCTATTTAAACACATGTCATAGGATAACTCGAAATCACTGACAATTTAAACTTTCACATAATTGTCATTAACACATAATCCACTAGATTACAACATCCCCAAAAGATGCTAACGCAGCCAACACTAACATAATCCCTAGCAAGGCAGATACACCGTCCTCGATTATCCGCAATTCCCTGTTCAGCAAACCCGGCTACCAATCTCTTTCCCGATACCCTGAACACGGAAGACTCGAATACGTAAGCTCGGAAGCTCGTGAGTACGCGAGGGTTAGACTCTGCATGATAACACATATAACATGCACAACACAGTAATATGTCAACACATAGGTGCAACTCGATGCACAACACAGAATATCTCAACATATATGTGCAACTCGATGCACAACACATATCTCTGCTCAATTATGCAACTCAATGCATAACACATATCTCTGCTCAAAAGGGGACCACGTTCCCCAGCTAACAGGCCGCACACAGCAGCGGTTAGCTACTCAATAGGCACAGGAGCGACCTGGCAATATCACTGCTGTATATATACAGTCTCACATCTCGTGACTGGTTAGGGACAGTCAGCCTGCGCGATCACATATCGCGGACACCTGCACTCAAACACATATAACACGTATGGGGGTAGAAGAAATCATACCTGCGCGCTACAGCTCAATCTCATACACATATCGCATCACGTATCACTGAATCTCATCTTATTCACAATACACAATGTACACGTACACGAAACTAGCTACACAATCATGACTCGAAAAACCGTCCCGCGGTTTAGAAAAGAACTCGGGTACTCACCTGATCGATCCACTAATCCCGGAATCTCTGACTCGGCTCGGCTCGCTGACTCGTCCCTGAAATTACACACGGATCCCACTTGTTAATACAAATCCCACGAACACATATCGCAAACTCATAATGAACATGAACCCGACTCGGACTTAATTTCGATCCCCAACAGAACCCCGAAACAATCCCAATCGGAACCGAAACCCGACCAATTCTCGAAACCCGACCCAAGACTCGACTCAAAGCAATTCCAACAAGGCCCTGAATATACACAAAACCCATCCCGAGCAACCCCGAAGGAACCCAACACCATTCCGACCCAACTCAATTCACAAGACTAATTTCGGATTTCTTCTGCAGGCCACTTGTCGCGCCGCGGACCCTCTGGTGGTCGCGCCGCGTCCCCTGTCCCTCTGCGCGTCGCGCCGCGGCCCCCTGCGCGTCGCGCCGCGACCAGCCGCCTGTTGTCAGCTCTGCCCTTCGAATTCCATGGCTGAACCAGAGGCGTTTTTGCCTCTCCCACACGATTTCAGCAATCAAACACACAGAAACTCATGTATAATTGACTCACAAACTTTCAGAAACTAAACCCCACCCTTATAACACTTATATCTCAATTTAAGCCACTAGATGGAGGTTCCCTTACCTTGATTGAGCTCAAGAACAATAAGGATGAAGAAGATGATGATTCCAAGCTTTTACACCCAATCTCAAGCTCTGGCTCCCTTCTCTGTTGTGACTCCACACCAAGACACACACACACACCTTTAGGTTAATCTCCCAAAAATGGATAAGAAAGAAGAAGGATAAGCACTTATGTACGGTTCTATCTCAACCGGTCCCGAACCCAATAACGCGAACCCGATACCACATTTTCGCAATTAATATCCTTTTAACCCATTGAACTCCACGAACCCAAATATATAATTAATCCACTAATATTATATCCGGAGACACGTAACTCGCAACCCGACACGTATATATCCACTAATCGGGATCTCATTGGCCCAACACGATATCAATTATTTAAACATTCACTAAAATAATTCCACGCAATAACTCTGAAAACGGGATGTTACACATAGGTACGCTGATGAACCTGATTCGATTAATTATTAACTAAATTATTTGTTGACTATCAAGCTAAAAGTAGGAGGCCGGATAATATGACACCACCATGCCACTAACCCATTAATTAGTTAGTTAATTTTATATATATACATGCACATGCAAGTGCAACAAACCACATCAGTCGTATCCCATTACAACGATTAATTAAAGCTTAATTTGATTAAAGATCATTTACTTTAATTTGTTGATTAGGCATTAAAACAAGCCAGTTCTTTCCAACACATGACTTTTCCCAAAGTGTAGCTCGATCCTCAAATTGATTATTGTTAACACAGGAGAAGACTACGTAAACGATAGGATTAACAAATACTTTATGACTTACCACTTCTAATCTAAGAGGCTGCCATTGGGTTATCAAGCCACTTTGTCCACTTAATGAATTGAATAACTTTCTTGAGACCAATGAAAAGAGAATGTGAATCCATCATATTGATCTTTACTTATGAATGAAGCTCGGTATGTAGTGTCGTGATCGAGAGCGTTTCTTGTTGTGCAACAAGCCAATATCTTCTAAAAACAACTTTTAAGAAGAACAGCTTGAACTGAATCAACAATCTTTAATATTGGATGCATGGAAAAGTCCGAAGGAAGCACAATTGCCCGCCACCAACTAAAGATTTTATCTCATAGAACACCGTCAAATTGGCATGCCATAAAAAAATTTATTGATCAACACCCTCAACATCCTCATTATTGGCTTAAAAAGTTTTATATATAATAAAGAGCAACACATAAATATCACGACGTGTCAGTTTCACGTTTCATCAGAAAACATAAATACAATTTATTATTTTTAAAATAAAATAAAAAGAATAAATTTTTTTTATTTTTAAAATCTATATATAAATATTAATGAATAGTTAACTTTATTTATCATCTGTCATTATCTAATGAAGTAACTTATTATCATTGAATTTTTGTCATAGTTATCAATTTATTAGCTAATTAATCAATATTCAAATCAATCTAGCTAATTCTAAAGATTATCTATAATTAATAATAATTATTAGAAAATCAAATTTGTGTTCTTTTAAATTTGGATGCTAATACACATTATCGCCACTAATACCATCGCCGCTATTAATTGGAGTTATTTCTTGGTAGGCTATGAAATTTAACTTAATTCAAGTGTGTGTGTGTTTGTCCTTACTTTTTCTATTAAAATATATATTTATATTTTTTATTTTGAGTTTGCATATATTTTATGTGAATATATAGTTTTTATTAAAATATATGTGTAATTGGTGGGTTAGAATGTAACATGTTTACTTGATGTCTAAAACATATATGTGCATGTATTTCTTTGAAAACAATATTTTAGTTTACCCGAATACCCAATATTAATTTTTTATGATTATAATATATTGATTATGATCTTCTCGTGATATATTAAACTATCATGAGTGTGGGTTCTGTGAATGTTGAACATATATATATTATAATATATGTATATGCATGGTTTAATTTGATTGGGCAGTTAATTAAATTAAAGTTTATAAACACGGATAATATAAATTAAGTAATTAATTTTGATGGAAAACAATAGTGGTAGTTGTCACCATTCACCTCGAGCTCTGCTCCCATTATGGGATGTATATATTGAACGACACCATAAAGAAGACAAAAAGGTGGTGGAATTATTATTATCTTACAAATGATTGATCGATACACCAATTATATATTTATGAGCAACGGGATTTAGCTCATTTGGTAATACGGGTGTCATGTAAGTAAGAGGTCACGGGTTCGACTTCCTTCGGAGACAATGTGAAATTTAGCTGGAGAAATGTAAGTTTTGAGGCAAATGAGTAGTTTAGGAGTAGAAGTGCATAGTTTGTCGTTCAAATAAAAATTATATATTTATGATTTTTTGTGAACATCACTTAATCATAATTAAGTTTTTTTTTTTTTTAAGTATACTATGCACTTTTGATACGTATACATGGCAATTTTTAATATCTATAGTTTGGGTCGGGTTTCGTTCTTTGTCTATATAATGTAACTGATATTTAGTGGCTTAGTGCTGCTGTATGTTGTTTAACTCTAATAAAGAACGATACGCATGTCACAACGACTAAACAACGTAAATCTCGCGCGCGTGTTAATTCTTGTGTGTATGTATTTCTGGTTCATTACATCTATAACACCAACGATTATGTTCAAATAATTTTCCCACTATATGTAAGTAAATCAACTCTATATATATATATATATATATATATATATAGGGGAGGGTTCTTCTAAGAACCACAAATATTGTGGGAACCTAAGAACTAATCTCAGCCATTGATTTCATAGAATCAAGGGCTTAGATGTAATGTGGCATTTTTGTAAATAATAAAGCTTTAAGGGATAGTTTTGTTGGACAAATGGGCAGTTTAGGGGTAAAATGGGGATAAAAAAATAAAGCAACCGTTCAGTTTTCAAAGGTTAGGCCACGGTTCTTCTCCATCATTTCCCTCCCTCGAATTTCTCAACCTTCTCTCTACTCTCAAAAAACTTCCGCCGGAGAAACTTGATACCTCGCCGGAAGCCATGCATTCGTCGTCGGCGACTGAAGAAGAAACGCTTAACGAGTTGTACAACAAAGCAAAGCGTAAGAACAATGCAATTCTTTTAATAGAAATGGTTTTTTTTTTTTTTTGAAAATTTTCGATGACCTGCATTTGGCGAAAATGCATTCTACAGGGAATGGTGTTTCTAAACTAAAGGGAAAAGAAGATGACAGAGTTAAGGTGAAAAGATTTGCTTCGAGTAAGCCAGTACGATTGTCGTCTTCGGAGGAGTTTGGTAAGGTTTTTTTTATAGTGATTTTGCCTTCTATGAACATTCTACGGTAGATAAACAGTCGATTTGATGATTATGATGATTATTTGGAGAATGTTTTATGTATTTGGCTTATTGGGAGGGTGGGTTTTCTGAAATGTATATATAAAAACCCTAGATTTTAGGGTTTGGGTCAATTTTAGATTATTTTTTGGGGATAAAAAAGAGTTAAAGAAGATGTCGAATATGTTATTCTACGTAGAATGAGAAATTTATCGATGTTATTTTTAGGGTATGTTGTGTTTGATTCAGGTTAGGAAAGTATTCTACAACCCATTGACCTGTGGAGACTGATGAAATGAATGATATTCTAAATAGAACTCAATATTCTTCAAGAAAAAGAACTTTAATGTTATCTCTCTTTATTTCTCTTAATACTTGGAAGAACGATAATTTGTTTATGATGGTTATGATGCTAATGTATTCTATGTAGAATACTGTCCGTTATAGGAAAATGATAAATGTTATCTGCTTAAAAAAGTTGCTATTTTACGAAGAAGCATAACATTCTACATAGAATGTTTTATAGAATCAAATATTCTACTATATGATTCTATGCTCAATAACGATAATTTGATTATGATGGTTATGATGGTAATGTATTCTAGATAGAATACTGTCCGTTATACGAAAATGATAAATGTTATCTGTTTAAAAAAGTTGCTATTCTACGAAGAAGCATAACATTCTACATAGAATGTTTATATATAATCAAATATTCTACGATATGATTCTATGCTCAATAATCGAAAGATGATTCATATACACCCTCTGTTTTGCTTTTTAGGGGATCATAATCTTAAATAAGTCCTATAACAGGATTTGATAATTTAAATTTGGCAGAATCTTCCGAAGAAGAAAAACAGCAAACAAAGAAAACCCGAAAGGGGGGAAAACTAAAGCATGTGAGGATCGATGACACAGAAGAAGGAAGTGAATCTAGGGACACGGTTTCAGTGTCCTCGAAAAAGTCAAAGAGAGGAAAACTGAAAAAGATTCCTAGCCGGCGGACGTTGGGAATCCAATATCTCCCTCCCCCTGGAGTTATCTCCTCAGAACCCTCGTCGTTTATCAACGTCCTTAACGTTTCATCTTTACCCGAATCTGTGATTTTGAAAAAAAAAACAAAGCTTAGGAAATATGAAACAAACAAAAAGATACATTAAACTCGAAAAAAAGGATACATATTCAAAGAATAACAAAAAACTAAATGTACATATGAAGGCATTCTATAAACTCTACTAGAACAAATAAATATTCTATGAATAATAGTAAGTATTCTATGTAGAAAAGCTAATTATTAAAACGGAATACACTACATTTTTACGTATACGCACATAATTCTACATAGAATATATGCTATTCTATGTAGAATAGAAATAGTTCATTTTTACGTATACGCACATAATTATACATAGAATATATGCTATTCTTCTTCACGAGAGATAACAGATAAATTAAAACCTAATAGGATTGCTAACAGACAAATAAAATAACACGAAAATATAAAAAAACACTGTCAAGAACACAACAAAATCAAAACTTGTTGGGAGTAGGCAAAAGATACAACCTGTGTAAGCATTCTATAACTCTAGGAAACATATAAAACATTCTACGTAGAATAATATGCATTCTATGGAGAATGGCTACTTTCAACCAGAAAACATTATATTCTACGAAAAAACGAAGAGTATTCTACGAATAAAAATATGCTATTCTATATAGAATAAAAAATGTTCAACACATACGATATCAAAATAAAAATAAAAACAACAAGGAATGCATACGTTCATAAAAACAGGAAGGCTTCGTTCAGAATTTCAAAACAACTACTGAAAGGAAACCTACTACGAACAACATCGAATAAGAAAGCAAAGACAAAAAAATACTGACATGGACACAACAAAATCAGACTTGTTAGAAAGAAAAAATTTAGAAACATCGGATATTAGCCAAGGGAAACGACGAATTACCTGGATTATGAAAAGACCGATCGACGACATCCTCGTCTGCTGCAAAACAATTAGGAACGACATTACATGGAGTCTGTTGAACTGTAAAAGACGACTCCATGGATAGGTCAAAAAAAAAAAGAAAATGATTTCCGGCGACTCGACGGAGCAGACTTCTTCTGGCCGGAGAAAAGGGAGGAGACCGGTAGATTAATGACAAACACAAATGATGATTACATTGAAGATTGAAAAGCTTAATTAAATGACAGCTTTTCTGAAGAGTCACAAGGAAGAGGCCAAAGAAAAAGACAGAATTACCCTTAGTGGAGACTCCCATATTTGCAAAGATTTACAAAAATGCCATTGATTATCCACCATTGATCCTCTTAATCCAAGGGATGAAAATGGTTCTTGTGTTCTCACATTATTTGGAGTTCTTAAAAGAACCCATTCCTATATATATATATATATATATATATATATATATATATATATATATATATATATATATATATATATATATATATATATATATATATATATATATATATATATATATATAGAATATGGTTCGTGTGAGTACCTAAAAAATGCAGAGTACCGTGAGTACCTGTGAACACACGGGTTTAAGATGTGAACATGCTTCGAAAAAAAGTTTTTTTTTTAAAATTTTTTTCATATTCATTTAGATACAAATAGTATAAGCATATTTGTAAAAGAATTACACGCATTCACACTTCGTAACCTCTTAAAAGTCATGTGAACGTGGAAAAATTCATGTGAACATGCTTAGCTGTGAACATACGTTCACAACAGTGCAGTGCATGTGAACTTGCACGTTTCACATAGTTATAGTGTGTGTTCATGTGTGATTTTTTGCAAGTAGTCTTATATTATTAATTTAAACATGATTATGAAAAAAAATTTCAAAAAAAATAATTTTAAGCGAGGTACCTCCGGTACTCCGCAAAACTAGTGGTACTCATTTGAACCCAAATCTATATATATATATATATATATATATATATATATATATATATATATATATATATATATATATATATATATATATAGGACCTAATCACTATAGTTTAATTAGTATATATATAGTTGTCGATCCAACTGCATAATATGAAACTACATATATTTAAGGGTTAAAGTCATACAAATGTATGTTACTTTACTGAAATTATCGATATGACTAATTTACTTTTTCTTTTAACCGGATGGTACTTGTACTTAAAGATGACATGTCGATATGATACATATGGCCGGTAACTATGCTGACATGACGGTTTTTTCTTATTCAAACGATGACATGACATACTTTTTATGACATGACAATTACATTAGTCATACAAATGTATGTTAATTTACCGGAATTATCAATAATTTCAGTCACCAAATGTACCATATCAACAATAAAAACGGAGTACGAGTATCATCCGGGTAAAAAAAGAACTACATTAGTCATATCGATAATTTCAGTAAAGTAGTTTACATTTGTGTGTGTATATATATATATATATATATATATATATATATATATATATATATATATATATATACACACACACATATATAGATTCAAGATCAATGGGGTACTATGTTAGACTGGGGTACCGGGGAACCATTTATAGTCAATCATTTGTCATTAAAATTATTAAAATATAATATAAATTTTGCTTAAAAATATTTCCCACATTAATTAATGTTGGGGGTAAAAATGGTATTAATAAGTTTAAATTAAAATCAAAGATTCTGTGTATCCCATGAAAATCTCTGTGTGTCCCATAAAAATCTCCATTTCAGTTAATATCATTCCTTACACCTATACTGAACATGTGCAATGATGACACTTTATAAACCACGATTGAACATGTTCAATACCGTCAATATTGATTTATCACCAAAATGGTTAACAGCGACTAAAAACACAATAAACCCCGATTGCAAGTGTTCAATAACGTGTAAATCAAATTGAACCTTCACGGACGGTTTGAAGAAAATAATAAATACATTTATTTGACACATCCGATTGAACATGTTCACTAAAACTCATTGTCGAATCCGATTGAACATGTTCACTAAAACTCATTGTCGAATCCAATTGAACATGTTCATTAAAAGCCATTTTGAAATTTATTATAGATTTGTTATGGAAGTAAATCCCTATAATTATGGGATCTATTAATTTATTAGTTGTCATCTATTATTTAAGATAAACCTTTGACTATATTACCCTTTTAAACTTATAACCAAACATAGGTGGACTCCGGTTCCCCAGTCTAATATGGTACCCCATTGATCCCCCGACCCTACATATAAATAGGACCTAATCACTATAGTTTAATTAGTATATATATAGTTGTCGATCCAACTGCATAATATGAAACTACATATATTTAAACTGCTTGCAATTGAATATTTGATTTATATATATATATATATATATATATATATATATATATATATATATATATATATATATATATATATATATATATATATATATATATATATATATCCGATCTGGTCATCATTACAACACAAAAACAAAAGTAAAAGGGAAAGAAAAAAGGAACTGAGAAGAAGCACTTTTAATCACTATTCCATGCTTTAAGCAAATACTTGAAAGACTCGATCAGTTTGAGTCGATTTCACTCCTCCCTTCTTTCACAGTCAAGAAGTTATGTAAAAGAAAAAAAGAAAGAAAAGCAAGCATCAAGCTTTTGCAGTTTTCCAAACAAGAAAAGAATTGAAGAACAAAAAGCAAAGAAATAACACCCTTTCAAAATATTTTTGTCACCTGCCATCTAGTTCACCGTTCGATCTGCGTGAAATTTGAGGAGAAGCTTCGCAACACATAGTTCTTCGATCTGAACGGTGGAAATCTATTTCATTGGAGAGTTTTACATAGGTTTGCAGGTGTTTGAAGTTGGCTGTGTTGTGTGATTTCTTCTACCAGGTTATCACAAGGACGAGAGAGTGTATTTGATGCTTCAATTATGGAAATTTGAACATTAATAAAAAGAAAAATTTCACTCTTAACAGGTATAGCCAGTAATCGGTTACCAAATGTATCATATTGGTATGAAAAAATGTAGTACACGTATCAAATTTGAACGATTCAGAAAGTACACATGTAATATGAAATAGTACACGTACCATATCGATACATTTTAAAAAGTACACAACTATTCTACGGCTTTAAAGTGTGTATAAAGTGTTTATAATAATAATAACTATAATAATTCTCTTGCATGAAAGTAAGGGAATTGAATGTTGTCTTGGATCTCTACCCCCAAATATATAATCATTAACTTCTATGATGGTCGGATTCTTGAATACCCGTTTTCCCATAAAAGATATATATGCTTTATGCTTATATAGAGACTAGAGAGAGACAAGATGAATCAATCATTGATGACCCGAATTGGATGATATGGAGGCCCAGCCGGGTCCATTGATCTCGAAGAAAGAGAGACTGATGTGGTGTTGTCTTTAGAATTCTAGAGTGATAGATAATATTACAGAAGACCAGTCAAAAAGTGGAACAAAACAAAAGTTGGTTTAACACTAATTAACAATTAACCCTCAAGATTTAGATATGTTAATTATGATGTTGTTCTCAAAGACTACTTGGTCTTTAATTTATTCTGTCGGTAATGAGATCAAAAGATCGAGGCACGGAAAGAAACAAAGCGACCAGCGTACTTTTACTTTCGTGTGCATTCAAAGTTCGCATATTGATCCTAAACTTGGGTGTTACACCAACTTAATTAGATTATGAATGTGATTAATCCAACCATATTGCTCTAGATCGATGGATTCTAGTGATAAGTTGTTTGGGTCGACCTTAATTTAACAAGTTTTAATATTTATAATTCACACATGTTAATCGTTAATTAGCCTTTTCAAAGACATTGCAATTGAACCACAAGGATTATAAAAGTAAACATAAATAAAAACAACTTCAATTCATTCTAGTATTTGAAGACATTGCAGATTGAATTACAACGTTTAAATCATTTACATGAGAAAGAGCATTTTCATCATAGCTATTATTTAATCTTGTAAAAATTATCCTACTTTATCATTCTTATCAACATTAATTATAGCTTCCCTAATTGCTTAATTATTATTAGAGTTAATTGCATAGATCGTCCTTTAACTAACCACGAATTGCATGTTTGATCCTTTTTTCCAATAACTTAAAATGACAGTGTTTTAACTACCAAAAATTTATAGGAATGGTCAATTCTAACAGAATCCATTAAAAAGTGACGTTAAATCAATGACAATTTAGTCTTTTTAAGAACAAATGACCCTTTTTTGCAATTTTTTCTTATTATTTGCATTATTATTATTATGGCAAATTACCAAAAATAGTAACAAGTTTTGATATTTTTTCATTAATAATAACATTATTTATTTTTTATCATTTATAGTAACAACTTTTTATTTTTCTATCAATAATAGTAATTGGTGCCTGCAAATTTGTTTAACATGTCACCAACAACTTTTCAGTTATCAAAAATATTAACAAATTTTCATATATTTAAAAATAACAGTAACATATCAAATTATACCAACTTTTTTATTTTTTTAAGTTTTCCTAAGATTTTATAAACACCAAAATAAACTAAAATTATGTTTCAGAATGATTTATAGTTTTTTTGTAAAAAAAATCTAAAACATAATTGGGTCATAGTTTTTTATTCGGGAAAGCTAAAAGTTGAATGATTTGTAATAAATTTAGTTTTGGACTTATTAAAAAGTCGAACAATTTGTGATTATTTTATTCCAAATGAAAAGTTCAAATGCTTTTGTAGCTTTGTACCTCCAACCTCAAATAAACCAAACCATTAAAAAATAAAAATTCCTCTTTTTATAATATCTGGTAGTTAGAATTTTTATTAATAGATGTGTTTGATAGTATTATATTTTAACGTTATATTTTCTAATCAAACGAGGGTTGACGGGAGCTTCCACGTACAATGAAAATTTTGGCTTTTCGATCTAATCTGTTGAAGTACATATCAGGTCATGGGTTATGCTTTGCTCGTTATTTTTGCATTGCTATCGTTCGGTTTCCTTTAACGCTTCGCTGTGACACGTCTAAACGAATGTAGCCTGCTTCGCTATGAAAGGTCTTTTTGGTGCTACAATGTGATTATGTGAAATATTTTGTAATTTCAACCATATGTTGATGGGTTAATTAACGTTTGTCATGCTAATCCAGCTCTTAATCGAGGTGCTTTCTTGTATGTAAATAGCTTTCTTAATCTATTCTATACAAAGTTGGTTCGGATGAAATTTCCATGAATATCTTACAAAAAAACTTTGAAAATATTTGGTTTTGTATATGTTTTTAATGATAGAGTGAGCAAAGGTGCATGACACACGACTCGACATATGGTGACAAATTTTGACTGTCGCAAGAAACTTTCCCATTAGCTAAAACTTTTGTGCAACTATCACATGAATACTCCGTCAATTCAATGTATGAACTGTTTAGTCATAGCAAGACATTCCATTGATTTTTTAGGCCCTGGATGAAAACGTATAAGAGGACCCTACACATACACACATAAACAAATATACATATACACACATATATATGTGTACAAACATACATTTGTTTTCTCTTCGTCGAGAAGTGCAAAAATTAATTGTACTTTATTTGCGTTAATAACTTATGAAATTAGGGGCTTATAAAATTTCGGGTCCTGGACCATCGTCCTTTTTGGACGCCCTCATGGCCGGCCCTGAGTCATAGACTCATAGATAAATTAAGCCAATAATTTAGGTGGTAGTTTTTTTTTAATCCAACAAACTGTTTTGTTTTTCAACAATAAAGTGAATGCAAAAAATTTTTATAATAAAGTCTATATACTTTATAATACGAAATACTGGAATCCTTATGACCATGAAGTTTAACCGGCCGGCCAATTTGGTAAAAAACCATATGTGAACAATAATCACTTAATCGAATCTTATCATCTATACTTTATAAAACAAACAATAAGTCCTTAAACTTAATAAAATGACAAAAAAAATCTTGTTAAAATCAATCATTTAGAAGTTATGGTTTTAGAAACATATAAAAAAGTTATGATCATCATTAATTATGATTTATATTTTTTTATACAGCTAAACACACAGCACTCATTTAATCCTATTTTTATATCTACACATTTGTCTAGCTACAATGGGACTTGAACCCCCAACTATATGGTTTCCCTTAACACTTGGTACCGTTGGGCTACAAGTCCTTATAATATTGGTTATCAATGTCCCCTCTGATGGTAGTCTAATGAATATATTGAATGTACGTAGATGTTCATGGATCAAATTCTGACACATGTCCCTAAACTATGATTAGTGATTTACCTCATTTATATTTGTCGTGATACACCTTAACTCCTTTCGGGCATTAAAGTTGTTCCTCGAGGTTTGGACATTATTTTTTTTTTTTTTTTCAAAAAGACATTTTTTATACCATTTTTTTCTAATCTAGTTAAATAATATAAACAGATTATTGATGCTCTTCATTATGTTACTCTTTCTTGGCCTAACATCACAATTGTGATTAATAAAGTATGTCAGATCATTAATATATATTGCAACAGCATCCCGTTGGCCTGCACTCAAGACACATTATAAGATGTCATCGTAGCACTGTTGACCACAGAATGCTTATTCAAAACACCTCTAGCTCTTCTATACAAGTGTTCTCAGATGTCGTTTGGTCCTGCTATCCAGATTATCATCGGTCCATGAGCGGCTATGTTATCCACCAACTTTCTAATCTTGTTTCATGAACAGTCCACAAACAAAGCACAGTTTCTCGATCCTTCATCAAGTCAGAATACAAAGATTTAGCCGACATAGTAGCTGAACTCCCTTGGCTTTAACTTTTCCTCGTGAACTTGGCATTGGTGCACCGCCAACCCCTACCTTTATGAGCAGCATATCACTCGGCTAACCTTACGAAGCACGTGGGAGTTCATTTTCATTTTTGTTAGAGAAAATGTTGCTCAGAGAAATCTTGGTACCTAATATTTTTACAAAGCCCTCTTTTTAGGATCAAAGCTACATAAATGCACTTTTAAATTATTTATTTTTTTTAAACGACAAACTAACATACTCCTACTCTTAAACTATCCCTTTGCCCCAAATGCACTTTTAATTGGTCCAGTACTCCAGTCTAAAGGATACTCCTCTGCAACTTGTACTACTTGATATAGAGTTTCTTTTGTAACCAGTTTCATACAACACATTAACATACAAAACCCTCTGGCTTTAAGTACATTGTAGTATATGCCAAACTAATTGAGTTTTCATTGTAAGCTAAAAATTATTCATATGAAATTACACAAAGAAATACACTATATTTGATTTTATAACATATTGTGAACATCTTATAAATACATTAGTCTTGTTAAAATAAAAAAGACAAGGCCTTAATCAAATGAACAAACAGATCCGAAAGTAATATAGATGCGAAGAAAACACTTATTATAGATGAAATGAAAACATATGTTCCCCTAATCTTATACACAAAGACAAAAGAATAGTGACCACCAGCAGTAATTAACAACACCCTACTACAAGAACTTTTGATCAAAGATTTACCAGCATCTCTTCTTTTACTTACCCAAATCTTTTTTACCCCAATAGATACAAAAAGAAGAACATCTATGCCCTTTTGTCATTCACTACAGGATACACTACCACAAGGACAAAAGAGTAATTCAAACCCAGTTACCTCCGTAAGATCAACATGAATACAGTAAATCCGTGTACCTTCTCTTTTTACATCTTTCTATCGTTCCGCGAGTATGAAATCTACCGTCTCGCTTCGTTCAAAGTCTTCCCCTCGAAAAATTCTCCAAGCATCCGGTCAAGATCCTCCGCTGAATACCTGATGTACTTGTGGGGATTCTTCCCATTCTCAACGAGTGCCCTATAATGGAAAACAGAAGAAAATGCAACTTATATTTTTTGTTTATTCGTGACTGTCCAACACTTGTGGACTATGAACATATATTATAACTTGAGGCTTGTAATGCTATGAGAAAATCGTACCCAAAACGTTTGATAAAGGATCTGTATGCTGGCAACAAGACTTCAGCAACTGCAAGCCTCAATGATTCTCGTAGTTCTGTGTCAGGAACAGTCCATTGAGATTGTCTTTGATGAAGCTCCTCAAACTGACCATTGAAGATCTTCAACCTAATAGCACCATATTTCAAGTAACCATTGGCCGAGTTTATAAATGTTGAATGTTTTAAAATTTATAATCCAATGAGTAGGTTTGTAAGAACAAACCTATCCTTTACAAGTGCTCGTGAGGCTCCACTGCTATTTCCTCCATCGCCCCCAACTGAACCACCACCTCCCGATGAGGTCAACCCTTGAATAGAGAGACATTGCAGGATCTATTGAAGGAAACAACACAAAAAACTAACATTTCTTACATGCAGACTTCAAAATTATAGAAACACAGAATTGACGACAATTAACATGTTTAAAGCATGTTATAGACGAGCAGAAAACATACCTTTGCCCAAGCGATCCTCTTGTACAGATTAGCATGTTGTTGGACAACCCTTCTGTGTCTTTGAACCCAATCATCCCCCAACAAATCCTTTGCTTCAGATCTAATGCCAAAAAGAATATTTAAAATAAAAACAGCACTTTATGTAAAGAGAAACTACGAGGTTTTTTTAAAAGTTGTGATGTAGATATAGAACCTGCGGACAGATCTGACCATATAGTGAATATTGTTCATCAGAAACAAGTTGGTCAGTGCAGGATCTTTGTACTGTTTGGATTTTCCTTCCAAATTTATTTGAAGGGCCTGCATGATTCGCATTGTTACAGATGCCAACTGAGAATTTGAGTCCTCCCCATTTTCAAACTCTTGGAACAGTTGCTTAAGAGTCGACTGATAGCTGAATCAACAAAGTTCATAATGTTATCAGTTTGTAGGTTTTCATCATCAAGTTGATACTAATTAATCGCTATTAAACCAACGTTGTTTTGTCATGCTAACAAATGCTTTTATTCAGCTTCATCATATTGAACTCGGTGAGAAAAAATATTGTATTTTGACACACACACATACACCATCACCATTTACTGGAGAGAATATAAGACAGATTGATTAACATACTCGAACAAGAACTTCACATAGTTGATGACATAGCTTGTCAGAGGATGAACCGTTCCATCTGTAACAGCTGTTTTCGTTGCATCTTTTTCAACAGCTTCTTCAAAATCTCCAAATGTCTCCTGAGCTGTTTGGGCAAGTCGTTTCGTTAAACCTAGAGCAGAGTCTCTAATGTCTTTGCAAGCTTTACCTCTGAAAAGTGATTCAATCTGCAAATATTCAGCATATAAGTACTAACTACATTCAGTTCAGCAAATCCATATACAATCTTCAAAGCTTTTTATCAATCTACATTGTCACACATGGGTACGCTTTATGAAGACAGGGTTGTCGTGGAATTAAGAATCTATAAGGGCCATGAAGTAGTAGAGTAAAGGCAGAGTCCAACTTGACCTTTCAAAGCGCCATTCATTCATACCATTTCCCTTCATTCTCCATTTTGTGAGTCCAGTTTTCATTTTTTTTTTCATGCATGATAGGTCCCACAATTAGGTTGTTCAGTATTCGATAGAACTCGAAGGAAACCGAAATTCAAAGTTCAAATCAAATGAAATTCGAATTCGGTCTTGGACCAAATAGATTTTGATTTTCACTTTTCAAATCGAGTTACGAATTTGTGATTTCAAATCAAACCAATCCAACTTTCGAATTCGAGTTATATATAAAAAACAACTATAAATATTAAATAGTTAACAACACTAGTTCTTTTTTATTTTCAAATTTCAAAATCAAAATACAAAATCATCTTAGGATTTAGAAACCATAGTTGTTTCTCCCTTGTTACCTTCTCCAATTTTGTCAAGCAATGTCCACTGATCGTTGATCCCTTCTCAAATCTCTTTCTTATGTAGTCACGACGACGACTATCCATCTTTCACAAAAGTAACTTAAAACCTCGAGCAGCTATCCCCAAATTCATACATTGTTACTAAATATTAATCTCTCTTTATAGGAATCTGAGGTCTACTTCTGTAAATTCAAACCTCATATTTTATTTAATTTCTTGTTGATACCAATTTCTTCAACTTTAATGTGACTGTTTAAGGTTTACAAATTTCTTAATACCAATGTCTTTTTTGAGGAATCGTTGTATTCGAATTTTGGAATTTGTTACAATTTTCCTATACTTTGTTTGCTTAAGTTTTAAACAGATTTCATAAGTATTGGGTTTCAAATTTTCAAATTTGAGGAAACCAAGGTAACGTAAACCTATGCGTTGAACACCCTTCCCACAATCACATCTCCTTCATCTTCACACTATAAGACAAACTGAACATAGATTTTATGCATCAACCTAGTGATATTTGCAACTGCAAGTATCTCTCTATCCTCACCATACGATATTTGAGGTAACCCTGTTTTAAGAGTCAACGATGTCATAAATGCTACTTCCTCCTCCATCCAAAAATACATGCTATTTCAGTTTAGTCTTCACATGCATCCATAGACGTGAAGAATTGCAAAACAGCTAGCATACATTTATACAGGCTTGCCAATCAATTTCAACAAATGTATTTTATCTTCCAAACTTTTCTTTGTACAAGTATATCTTGAAACTTGAAGGATTGAGAGCATAGTCACATAGTTCGCTGATATGGCCATGAACCGCATACCAAACACTTTGTGTCCAATCGCGTTACGAAAGCATTCCAATCAGTAAGAAAGCAAGATAGTTCCCAATCGGTACCTGGAACGAGTTGGTTTGGTAATCAATTAGTTCCCAATCAGTTCCTGGTACATCTATTTTGGCTTCAGTTCGCCAATTTTGTAATGGCGCGAAACAAGCGACCTTAGAAAAACACAGTGACCCTTTGATACTATCAATTCTTTTAATTCATTGAACCAATTTACTAACTAATGGTTCGATTTCTTCCATGAATACTCAATTCTTCTTATTTTGAGTGCTAAAAATATGGATAGAATACTGGATATTAGATCATCTTCTACACCCCTCCATCCCTGAATCCCTGAAATGGGTGTTCAGATGTGGAGACGGATTGTTGCAGAAGGCTTATCTGCCACTACGAAATCTTGGCATGGAGTCCCGCTCGGTATTATCCTCCTTGTAATTGTAACCCTAATCCGAAATAATAGAGA